>CM053784.1:102125826-102725826 GCA_028749045.1 Cupressus sempervirens
TTTTTCACCACTCTCATAGACTAATATAATTGCACCGCAGTGATGAATTTGTCAAAAAGGACTTTCTTTATGTTTCTGATTGCTTTTTTAAAGGTTATGCAATGACATTTTTTTATTGGTCTCCAGACTACAAGGAAGGGATGTTAGACTTTTCTATTCCAACTTGGTTTAACATCCAATCCCTTCCTCCATAACACCTTCACCTAGATATCATTAAGGAAATAGGGTCATGTTTGGGTGAATTGATAGGCTTAGTTTCCTCCTTTCAATTCTGTAACAATATCAAGCTACTTATCAAATGCAAGGCTAATACTATGGAATCTAACAAGATTAAAATTAAAACTAACAGAGCAACATACTGTTTAAAAATCCACAAATATGAAGGCAAAATAAAAGAAGCCATCAAACTACATAATGAAAATAAAATTATATTCAAAACATATCAACTAACTATGGACCTCAAAAGCACATTTCCTTTGATGAACTTCAGAAATAAAAAAGAACAAGTAAAAAATTCTATGCAAAAGAAGGATTCAGCTCAGGCTGACCAAGACATCTCAAAAAATAAGGTTTAGATCCAAGAAAAGGGGACAACAAGCACTAAAATACCCAAAAGGATTACTCCATTGTTAGATCCTAGACATGACCTACCCCAAGCTCTCAGAGAGAGATAGAAGAAAGTGTCAAAGGAAAAGCAAGAAGAAAATATAACTAGCAGCCAACATACAGAAAATGGAAAATGGACAGGACTAGGACTTAGCAAAGGAAAGGCAAATGATACCAATATTAGGCAAAGCAAAGGTGCAAGCCCTCTTTTAAATATGCAAAGCACTGGTAAGAACCATAGAGCCACAAATTTCAGCACAGATGGTAGAAATTGTCAAAAAGATATGATTACTAGCAAGGAATGAAGGGACATCTCAAGGGAAACCAAGAAGAAAAAGAAAATAAGTCTTTCAATCAAAGTGGTTGAATCACAAGAGATATTGGAGATACAACCTAACAAGGAGTCACTGGAATTGGAAGCCAAAAGCATAGAGGGAACATAAAACATCCTTCTATTTGGTGGGGTAGAACTAGGAAAAGGGGTGACTATGGAATTAGATGAGGAGATGGAATCTCCTAAGGAGTATACATTAAAAAATAGAGAAGCTACAATAACTATTGATAAAGAACCAATCAGATGGTGTTCTAAATTTTGGCAAACACCACCAGCCAAACTTGAATTGATTGATCTCTTTGGCAGCTATAATAAGGAGAAGAGCAGTGATCAATCCAAAATAAAAAGATGGCCAACATAAGATTTTCAAGATTTATTACATAGAGACTCAGTCAGGGAGGAAGAACTAGAAAATTTGTATCTAGACAAGGCTGAAGAAGACAATCTAGAATCTTTAACTAAGGAATTAATTGAAGTCTTCAGCTTTGAGAACATTGATAGGAACAATAAAGCACAAAAATAGAGTTTGATTTAGAAAGTTCTAAAACTAGGAGGAGACAATTATACCCATTAAGATCTAAGAAGAGACTTATTAAAAATTGAATGTAAAGACAAAAATGAGGAAACATTGCTAACTAGTGATGCACTTCTAGAGATTCTGCAAGACAAGGCTCCTGAGAAAATTGAGTTCAAAAGTTATACATCTACAAAGGACAAAGCCATAAATGACCACCTGAATATAGTAGAGCAGTTATTACAAGAGATGGTAAGTAAAGAAATGGATGGCAAAGAAGGAAATCAATCTAGAATTGCTTTAAGGGCACAAGCGAACATAGAATAGTTGGGTATCCAAATGAATCAAGAAGGACTCAAATCCCCTAAATATGGTAAGGTCAAATCAAAAGGAGGTAGAAAATCCCTCAAGGATCTCAGAGAAGTAGATGGACAGGCTAGAGAACAACAAAAGATCAGTCAATTATTCAATTCAAGGAAGGGGAAGATCCTTCCCAAGGAAAGATGAAGATCACCATGCGGAATGCTAGGGGCTTAAACACCCCTAGAAAGACAAGATTACTAAAACAAAATTTAAGATCATTCGAATATAAAATTATTCTAATTCAAGAAACTAAGTTAAATAAGGAAGAAGGTACTAAGTTAGAAATGAAATTAGGGAGTTGGGATACTACCTTCCACAAATCAAAAGTGGCCTTTGGAGGTTTAGGTTTCATACGAAACCCTAGGAAAGTCACTTTAGAAATATTAAACTCCAGCAATAATTGGTTAGGCTATAGTGTTAGAAGTACGAAATATAACCTTCAGTTTATTCTGATGAATATATATGGGCCAACCTATAATATAGACAAGAAGCGATTATGGGAAGAACCCACCTTATTTATCAATTATCATAGGAATGATCTAATTCTCCTAGGAGGAGACTTTAATACTATACTAAACATCGATGAGATAGTAGGAGGTATTCAAAGAGCCTCTCAAGATTCTAAAGACTTCAAACATTGGTGCGATACCAATAATCTGATTGATATCCCACTTAATAATGGAAACTATACATGGAACAATAGAAGGAAGGACTTTACGTATATTATAGAGAAGCTGGACAAGTTTCTCTTCAAAGGTGAATTAAGTAAAATTAATGCTAACATCCAATGCTCAATCTTGCTAATAGTTGGATCTGATCACTTTCTAGTTAGACTCTTTTTTTTTCTTCAGAGCCTTCCAAACCAACTAGAAACCCATTAAAGTGTGAAAAAATGTGGTTTTTAGACTCAAAATTTCTAGAACACATTAAAGAATATTGGAATTTAGGCAGCTTTAAAGGATAAAAAATGTATATCTTTGTCTCTAAAATGAAAATGCTGAAAGAAATATTCTTAAAGGAACAAAGATCATTTCAACAATATTTTTAAAGAAAAACTAGAAATTGAGGAAAGGCTGAAAGATCTTACTACAAAAGTAATCAAGAAAGGTATGAACAATGATAGTTATCTATTGGAAAAAGAATTACTTGCCAAACAAGAAAACATATTGGCCAAGGAGGAAGTTTTATGGAGACAAAATTCAAGAGAAAAATGGCTAGATGAAGGTGATCATAACACTAAATTCTTCCATAACTCCACTCTCCTTAATAGAACTAAAAGTAAAATAGTTAAAATTAAAGATCATATGGGTTCTACTATTGAGGATCCAGGAAAAATATCAAAAATCCTAGTTAATCACTTCAAAAATATCTTAAACAATTATGACTTCTCTGACATAACAACATAATCAAAATTTTTGGAAGGCATTCCTAAAGTATTATCTTCTAAGGATAATAAACTTTTAAAAAAACCTATCACCTTAGAAGAAGTCAAAGTAGTAATATTTGACATGAACCCTGACAAATCGCTAGGTCCTCATGGTTTCTAGACATTCTTCTATTAGAAATGCTAGGATATCTTGGGTGAAGACCTCTAGAAAGCTATTGAAGCCTCTAGAAATGGTGGCTTGTTGCTGTTTGAGATCAACCACACCTTTCTTACCCTGATTCCTAGGAAGGAGGATCTTGAAAATCTAGGGGATTTTAGACCAATTTCCTTATGTAACACTATATATAAAATACTACCTAAAATTTTAGCAAACAAACTTAAATAATTTCTTCCAAAAGTTATTTCTGATGAACAAACTAGGTTTGTTCTAGGTAGGTTGATTCTAGATGGCATTCTCATCATACAAGAAACAATCCATTCAACATACAAGAATAAAAGGGCAAGCATATTTATGAAATTAGACATCCAAAAAGCATATGATATGGTGGATTGGAGATTCCTATGTAAAACCATTGAAGCCTTTGGGTTTTCCTGCCAATGGATCAATCTTATTTATCAATGTATCTCAACCACTAAGTTCTCCATCCTTGTAAATAGTACCCCAGAGGGCTTCTTTAAAACCTCAAGAGGGATCAGAAAAGGAGACCCTCTCTCTCCATTACTATTTATAATTATGGCATAAGCCTTTGAGAGAGAAATCACCAATGCCTACATTAAAGGGGAGATTAGGGGAATATCTGTAACAAATGACATCTCTAATATTACTCATCAACAATTTGTAGATGGCATTATTTTTCTAATTGAAAGCACTCCAAAGGAGGCTCTAAACATTAGGTCTATCCTTCAATTATATATGGTAGCCTTAGGACAAAAAGTAAATGCAGATAAATATAAAATTTTCTTCGTTAATACTAATCCAAAAGTAGAAAAGCAGATTTGCCACATCATGGGCTTCAAGAAGGGTGAATTTCCATGTAAGTATTTGGGAATTGATCTAGAAAAAGCAAGCAAGTCTAGTAAGGTATGGAAAAACATTTTGGTCAAATTAGAGTCAAAGATAGGTGGGTGGAAGAATAAATGGCTCACAAATGAAGGCAAAATTACCAAGATTATATCTGTCCTACTAGCCATCCCTAGTTATCCTTTATCCTATCTCTTGCTACCAAAGAATATCAACAAGAAGTTGGAATCAATTCTTAGAAGCTTCCTCTAGAATAATAGTGAGGATTCCAATAATCTTGCACTTATAAGGTGGGACAACATTTGTAAACCTAAGGAATCTGGAGATCTAGGCATCAAAAACCTACTTTGGTAGAATGAAGCATTTGGAGCCAAACTAATATGGCATCTCTTCATGGAGAGTAATAGTAAATGGGCTAAAATTATATATAGTAAGAATCTTAATGCAATGGACCCCTTGTCTAGATTTCAGAATGAAGACTCTCCCCAAAGAATCAGAAAGCTAGAATTTTATTGTTAGATGCATACCCCTCATTAGTAAATATCTCACGTGAGATATTGGTAAAGGAGATGAAGCCTTATTCTAGGAGGACTCATGGGATAGACTCCCTCCCATAGATAGATTGGAGATTCCTATAGATCTCAAAGAGAAGCTAATCTCCTATGGGGTTGCAAGATCAGTTTTAATAAAACCAAGATCTCAACAAATGGCACTTCTTGTTGGGTGTGGAAATCTCTAAACAATATAGACTTGGAACCCTCGGTAAAAGAGAAATATTCAATAAAATCATGAAAAGAAGAAATCTCAAACAAGTAGAGAGGAATGATAAACTAGTCTAGGAAGCATCTAAAGATGGAAAGTATAGTGTAAAAAATGGATATGAAGCTCTTATCAACTCCCAAAATTGGGATGAAGTGAATATCCCTATCAATCTATGTTTGGACCGATCCTATCTACCAAAGGATGGGTTCTTTCTATGCTTAGCATTTCAAAATGAGATCCTCAAGGTAGATAGATTCTAAAAAATTGGGTATGAAGGCCCCTCTAGATGCATATTATGTAGAGAAAATAGCGAAGATACAAACCATATCTTATTTAGTTGCCCTTACACTCAATACTATTGAGATTGGCTTAGAAATATGTTGGGCTGGTATGCCCCTTTGCCAAATTTGCTAGTGGATCTTCTTAAAGGATTACCTTCTAATATCTTTAGAGGTGTTTACATTAATATTTGGAATATTTTCCCATCTATCCTCATATGTGAGGTGTGGAAAGAGAGAAATAGAAGACTGTTCAAGGACCAGGTAATGCAACTAGAAGAGATTGTTAAGAGCTTAGAGGCAAGCATAGTCAAGACACTAAATTCCTATCTCAAAAACTTCTAGAAAGAAGAAGGATCATTCCCATTTTGGGATGGCCTCATTAAGAAGAATTGGCCTAATCTCATTAACCCCCACTTATTTACAAAAAGAAGAATAAGGAGGCTAGGGAAAATTGTAGATGGATTCTCCCTCCTAATATTTGGTCCAAATTAAATTTTGATGGTGCCTCCAGAGGTAACCCAAGTTTAGTAAGTATTGGTTGTATTATTACTAATGATTCAGGGGAGTGGATAGCTAAAAGAGCCAAATCTATCAATCCATCTATTAATAACTTGCCTAAGCTAGAAGTCCTGCAAGAAGGACTCCAACTCTACCAAGAAATAAAACTCTCCAATATAATAATTGAAGGAGACTCCCAGATCATTTTAAATTTCTTAAGTAGGAGAGCTATGCCCAATTGGGTTTTGAACTCAAAATTA
Source organism: Cupressus sempervirens (assembly GCA_028749045.1). Taxonomy (NCBI): domain Eukaryota; kingdom Viridiplantae; phylum Streptophyta; class Pinopsida; order Cupressales; family Cupressaceae; genus Cupressus; species Cupressus sempervirens. Next base: position 102,131,853 of record CM053784.1, read on the forward strand.
GAAGAGGTTCTTAATATTCTAGATAGGTTTGAAGATACTAAGATTCAACACATCTTTTGGGAAGGAAACAAGAAGGTTGACCTACTGGCAAAAAAGGGGGCTAATGGTAATGCCTTCTTGGTTAATAGAGATAGGTAATATCACCTTAATTTGCACTCAAGGGTTTGGTTATTGTATTCCTTTTTTCTTATCTTCTTGTTCTCCACCTTTAAGTACATGATAGACTAGTTTTAATTGTGCTCATATCTTTAATTATATCTAAACATTAATTTTTGCCCCCACTCTATTCCTTGGGCTGTAGGCCCCTTTCATGTGGACCCTTGTTTGGCTTTCAATACTATCTCGTCATGATTTCTTTATTATTTATCTTGCCTGAATTGCATCATCAATAAGCTTTTAGCCTCCCTCATCATTTTTTCCTTCTGGCATCATCAATGTATGATGTCACTGCCTGTAGGTGCATCTACATCCTTTCGTGTTTTTCCTTCTATTTTTGTTCTATTGTCATTTTCCTTCTCTGGCTTTGTGGTTTTTTCCTTTTGAAATAGATTCAAACATTTATCTCTTTCATACCACAGAGGAGAGGACAATGGCTTTCTGAGGTAATGTTAAGCTAAAAAGATGGATTAGAGTTTTGAAGCTAGTTGATGAGATGACTAGGATAGAAGTCAGTAGGGCTATCAATGAAGGTTCCTTCAACTATAGTTATACATGGCAGACCAACAACAATATTATTGGGGCATTTATCAGTTGTTTGGCTAGAGCAAGGGTGGAACCATGGGCCATGATCAGGCTAGATGTTGCAACATCTTTGACCCATTATGGAAAAAGGGATTGGAAGAATCCATCCATAGCATTGATGATAAATGTAGGATCCCCCTCCTAGAGAAATATATGTCACACTCATTGGGTAGTCCAGAATTGGAGGTAGCTTATAGGCACCCTACTCTAGTCATCTGCAAGAACTTGGCCTTCTACAAAGAATGACCGCAAATGGAGGCCAGTATAAAATTCCTCCTCCAATGGAGAGGGATTATTGAAGATGACAGAAAAGAATGGTTGAGGAAATACCTCAATATTTTCAATGCCTACATCCATCCGATGGTGGCTCTAGATAACATTGAGGCCTTGAAATTCTGCATGCCAAATGCGAAGAAGACTAGCAGGGAGAAGATTGAGTTTGAATTCCAACCTTTCTTCTAGCCAGAGAAACCTAATGACATCTCTAAGGTCATCATGGTTTATTGGAAGTAGGCTAGTTCTCATGTGCCTTTTTGTGTCTCTTATTGCCAAGTTAGGGTTTTCTTGTCCATTCCCTATTCTCTCTATGGTGGTTTGTTAGTTCTTTGTTTCTGGCTTAGCCTGATCATAGGGTTGGTTTCAGTTTAAAAATGATTTTGTTAGTTCTCTCTTTCTCTCCTTCCTTTTTGTATCTAGCTACTATATAGCTTGGAAGGATTTTCAGCTGGTTACACCCTTCTATCGGGTTCCTTTTCGTAACAAGTTTACTCTCAAGGTTTTGCTTTCTCCTATATCTTTTTAGATTGTAAATAACTCTTATATATATATATGGTAAATACATTTAAGATTATGGTCTCTCAATTTTGGCCCTTTCAACCTCTGTTGATGGTGAGGTTCTATTGTTTACTTCTAATCCAATTAATAGCTAAGATGTTTGTTTCTTTTAATATAATGGTAGTAATATGATCAGCTTCAAGTAACTTTATCAATCTTAATCTCTAAAGCTTCATTATTTGTTGATAATTTAAGTTTAGCAAATCTCAATGTTTTAGTTGCAATAGTAATCCTACCCATTTTTTGCCCACCATAAATGAAGGCTGCAACATTGCTAACTGGAAAAGCTCTATTGAGGCTATAATCTAGATACTGATTATACTAATTCATCAATTTTTTGGATAAGTTCTCCCCAGATTAAGACAAGTTCTTTATTTCTTTCTTGAAGGAGTTCAAAATCTTTCCTAACAAGACCTGTGTTCATTAGGCTCTGACCAAGATATCCTATTTGATAATGCCTTGCTTTATCTGCACTATGGTCTCCATAGTTAAATTAAATTTAGTCTTAGTAGGTTTCAATTTTATTCAAACTTATCAATGATAGGACTAGTGTTTTCTAAATTATGTCAAGTTTTAATCTAGCATAAATAATTTCTCAGTTGAATCATGTTGAAAAGCTCTACATTATACACTAGGGAGGTCAATTTTTTAGCTTCCATATTAAGCAGACTAACTATATCTTCTTAGTAATCTATTGTTTAAGTAGATCAATAAGGTTTTGTGATACAGATAAAATAGGAAAGCACTAATGCCTATCGATCTAATACTCTGGTTAGAGAGGTTCTCTTGGATTAGGAATTCATCCGAAGTTGTTTAATTAAAATAGATCAAAGATAGAATATGACTATTGTTAGAAAATTTGTAATAAACTTCAAATTGTAAATTGGGGTACGCCCCTTTCATTTTGTAATAATAAAGGACTTAAGTCCCAAGCAAGACTCGAGGTTTTCTTCTCCATTCTTTCCTACCAATGCCCATTTGAAAGGAGACACTCCTTTGTATTTATTTTCATTTAATTAATATAATCAAAGGCTTCGACTATTTACTGATTTAAAAAAAAAAAAAAAAAAAAAACCTTATAATTATTATATTTTGTTTGCTAATACTTAGCTTTATTTTGTATCTAATTTTGTATCTATTATCTTAAATGGTTTAGGATTTCATAAATTATATTATTTTTAAATTTAATTACTATTATTTTAAAATATTCTTAAATTAGCTAATTTAATATAAATGTTTTATTTAAATAAAGTACATGCACAAAATCACATTACCTTCAGTACTAATACTATATTGTTTTCTTTCAAATTGTAGGTATCTAATATACTGGTCATACTATTCATTTGATTTCTTTAAAGGTTATTATCCAAGTACTTTATATTGATTTTCTTTCTTCTATAATATTTTTAGTTATTATTTAGTAAATAAATTTCTTGCATTGTATTATATTTCTGTGTGATTATATAGAGATTTGAATTATGAAGTTGGTAGTATACATGATATAAATTTTAATTATATTCATAGGTTGGATATACAATGGACTTGTGCTGCACTGAAAAAAATAGCACTTTTCATACAAATATCAGATATAGAAGACACCATAAATGGACCACCTCTATCGAGTCCTACAATTTCCATAGGTGCAAATGGGTACATAAAAAAACCCATTGAAAATGTAATGAAAAACATTTGTGGCCATTTCACATAGATGGTAGCTGATATTGAGAACCTAGTAGTACATATACATGATGTTGATGATACTAATGTCAATGTATCTAGAGAAATGACATCCTTCATGTAAAAAATAGCTTGCAAAATAGGAAACATTGAAGTATTTGTCAAAGAGATGTTTTATGATAAGCATTCTAATTTAGGGAACTCTCAAATATTACGTGATAAATTCTTACGTCACTTGAACAAGTAGATATTGTAATAGGGTTCTTTGAGTTCATGTAGTTACAAAAATGAAAACTAAATTATTTTTTTAACTCTAAAACGTTGTGTAATGATTTCTTACATTGCTTGAACGAGTAGATATTAACACCAAGACTTCTTTGAATTCATGTAGTTGCAAAAACTACAAATAAATAAATTGTTGATAATGTTTGTCCTACTAGATCAACGTAAATGTACTTTTATATTCTTATTCATTATTTCTGTATGAATATTACTTAATCAATTAAAAAGTACGTGTCTTTGATAAGGAAGCATCTATTCTACAAAGACAAATACAATATTAAAACATATAGATGAATTATTTAGTCATGAATTATATAGAAGTATATATTTAATCATATTTTATCAACTACATTAAAATATACTTTGTTTTTTGTTATTATATTTTTTCAATATCAGCTATGGGACATCCAAAATGAAATTTTGAATCAGAAGACCAACGAAGACTATATATAAGAGAATGCCAAAGAGAGTATTGTAGAAACTATCATAGACAAAGAAGAGAACAACAAACATGCTCTCAGATAGAAAAGCAAAAAATAAAGCACAATCAAGCTGATAGAGAATGATATGCTAACAAAAAAGGAAAATCAAAGTGTGAAATATTTGGAAGTTGAGAATAGTGAGGATACAAGTCTGCAAAGAAATGCTTATCAAATGAGTCAACACCTACATAAACCTCTAATTCTCAAGGTCTAGAAAGACAAAAGGATCATGTCAAACCAAATGAGACTACCTATCCACACTTAAATGGAAATATTCAATTCAATGATGAAGATGAAAACTCAGTCTCAATAGATTGTGTTCCATAAATACCTTGAAATGGAAATTCATTACAGATGAATTTAGGTGTTTAGTGTAGTTTCCACAATGTACACAATTCTAATGGCTTAGTTCAATTTGATTTGAAAAGATTCCAAATGTAGTTTAGATCTCAATTGGATATTTTTAGAACCCTAAAGATGTGTTATGTCTATCAAGAATCATATATTTGAATCAAAGTATCTTGAAGTTCTGAAGGTCCTATGTACAATAGATGTAGACAAGAAAGAGGAATTTATTGATTTTTGTCTTCAAATAATATGGATCCTGGGCCACAAGAAGAGGATTTTTCAAAATTGACACAAGTAGAGGAAATGTTGATTGCACATGTAAGCCCAATACTACAAGTGACCCATGCAACAGGTGGTCAATATAAATACAAAGGGCACACCATAAGTTTTCCTCAAAATCTATAGTAGGTTTCAAAAATATTGCCACACATAATACAAAATTTTCCCATTAATATTTTTAGAAGAATGAATCAACATGGCACATATTATAATTTCACTATCAATAGAGATCATGTTTACAAAGCACTGAAATGCAAAATAGAGCATGAATTTTTTTATTCAATTGTTATTATATGCTCTCAATGAACTACCAAGGAATATAGATGAAAATATATTTAGTAGATTAACTACAATACAAATGAACTTTGACTTAGATACTAATGAAGTTACATATGTTGGTCCTATATTGGAGATTAATGAAGGTAATACAATAGAGCACACTACATCAATGGATTCAAAACCACCAAATTCCCAAATTAGAAAGGAAATAATTCAATTGTAGGTTAATAACCCTAGTGCAAAACCAACAACATTGATTGATTGGCCTAGTATTGGTGCTTCTCCTATCAATGAGTATGTAACGTCAGGTTTACTAGACATGGCATTTCCAACAGTATTCCTTGATGGAAGATGTGATTGGTTAGAACCACGAATGAGGCATGTGCATTACATGAATTTGTCAAGCATTTATTATGGTATAGGGATCATTGGTTTGGTAAAAATCCATGATTTAGATATTTTATGATGAACATGATAATGAGACACCAAGCATAGAATTCAACTGCAGTGTTTGTGAAAAGAAATATCCAAGACATGCCCATTACCATCAATGAACTACATGAACATATGGAACTATTGTCACAATCTCATTTAGCTAATAAGTTGATGAGGTTTGGAACAATGTTAAGGGGAACATGGTCATACTGGACTAATTGTTGTGCAAAATTGATAGAAATGCTTCACTAAATTGGCACTCCAATAGTAATTTTCACCTTAAGTGCAATAGATATGCAATGGCCTAGTCTACATGATTTCATGCCTAAAGCATACCCAACCAATATGCAAGAAGCTCAAAATTGGAGGAAAAAAATGTTATCGACTATCCTCCTATAGTTGCACATTACATGCAATTAAGACATACAATATTTTGGAAAAAATTCTAGGAAATGGAGTGGATGTCAAAGTTTTTGGTGTAGGTATGAATGTCAACATAGAGTTTCTCCACATGTGCATGGATTTTTATGTATCAACAATGCTTCCATGGACATCATTGACTAGTCAAATGAGGAGGAATAAAGAATAGCTAAGCAATATTTTCATTGAATTATTCAATCATGGAATCCTAGAGAAGATCTACATCAACGAAATATAAAGGTGTTTTCAAATTGTTTTTGTGTAAAATATCTTTTTGTTACATAACGTATTATTTCAAAACTCTATTTATATAATGAACATATATGTCAAATATCTTTATTTTCTTGTAGGCTTTGCAAATTTTTGGTCAACATCAATGTCTCAAAAATACAACACAACTTACCATTATGGATATTGATAATGACTATGAACAAATACTAAACTATATTGAGCATCACACAGTTTGTAGAGAGGGTGCATGTCTATGCAAAAAAAAAGAAAATATGATTTGTAGGTAACTATTATAGTTATTAATATTTGTATAGTACAACATATTATTTAAATAATAAAATAATTAATCATTCACCTTCTTATAATGTTTTCAAATATCATGGTCCTTGGCCATTGAATCTTACTAGATCTAAATTATACAAAGACATAGGAACATGTGAAAAAAAATTGAGCCAACAAGAAATGCTGATAGAGTGAACTCATATAATCATCACATATTGCAATTATGGATAGAAAATATAGATTGGAAACCTGTTTTGTCCAAACATGTAGTTATTAAATACATAGGAAAATACACATCAAAAGCTGAGAAGAGCTCTAAAACATACCACTAGATGTTGATATGTCTTTCATGTTAAAGTAAATAATTAATTACTAATTATTAGCCGATAGGCTTTCCCACCTGAGTTCACTCCAGCCAGAAGTTGTCTTACACCGGCCAAATTTTTTTCTTCAGAAAACTATTTTTTGATCATGAATTGGGGTGATTGATTTTTATGTCAAATCCACCAGATTTTATCTTGATTGAATATCGTTTGTAATCATCAATTTTTAAATCGCGTCATTCATGTGTTTTTCTCTTTCACACATTACCGATATGTTTTGTCACTTGCTTGCAACTAGATTTCTATATTTATTGTCATTAAATGTCTTCCATGTAAGCAGGTGAGTGAGATGAAATCAGACCTCTCATTCTCTGTTTCCTCTTCTTCCTCTCACCGGAAATAAGGAGCAACAGGAAATTTTGATTTACATTTGGATTTACAATCCTCTTCCTGATCATATACCGCTGCAAATGTCTTGTACGCTTAAACATGAGTCTCAGCCTCAGCCCTCCCATTGTCTTCTCCCTTCCTTTATTCAAAGCCAAGCTTCATGGTTTTGTATTTTATGGCTTTTACAAATAATTTTGGGTTAAGTTTTAACAAGCGATTTATCAAAATAGTAGACCTATGCTTTGATCTAGTTAATGTTTCTTTCTAGCTTCGTGGTTTTGCATTTTATGGCTTTTACAACCTTGGATCTGTACTTGTGGAAATCAATTCATTATTAGCAGAAATATCTGTACTTAATTTGATTCTGTAATGAGAAACCCAGCATCATCTGTAGGTTAAGTGATAAGTGCTGGATGTGGAAATTTGAATTTTTCAGTTGCATTTGAAGGGAAATGGTACAGTGGAATAGTACTTTTCTGCAACAACAAAACTAGATGCAGAGCAATCTGTTGTAATAAATATCTTTTACGAAATATTGTTATCATCGTGCCCTTTTTGCAGTAGTCATGGACCATCTTTTCTTGCCTTTGAATTTAGTGTAGAGCCTATGAGCGAAGGCATATTCATAGTTTTAACAGAGTAGTTTTTAGTTATTTATTTGGAAACATGTGCTCACGATCCTAAATAAAATCCATGTCTCTTGCACCATATGACGCCAGACTTTTCCCTGCAGAAAAGTTATTGTAATATGTATCATGAGGGGTCTGGAGAACGTGTAATTTAGAGGATTTTTGGGGATGATTGACATGGCAATAGCAGATGAAAGCTTTCCCTTTTTTACAAGCAGATGAAAGCTTCCCCTGATCCTCTACGCCTATATAATCTAGAAGAATCTTTACAGGGACAGGGATTGTATAAATTATTTTTAGTTGGTTTGATGGATTTTTTTAGCTTGGCCATACATTTGAGTTTTCTTTTTCTCTATCTTAATTTTGTTAGGGTTGCAGAGGCAGATGAAATTCGACAAATAAGCTTTCCAAATGGAGATTCAATGCTTCTTCTAGTTTCTACTCTGATCAAAGGGTTAGTATTAAATCAATTCTGGGCGGATGTTTATCAGTAAGTATTTAATATTTCAAGAACTCTTTATTTCCTTTTACCTTCTTATTTAGATATCTTTGTGCGTAATTTAAGGGTTTGGAGAATTTTGTGTACTGTAATATTGTCTTTACAGAAATTGCAGTTTTAACATTGGGAGTATTGTATATAATATAGTATCAGAATTGTTGATATGATTTTGATGATTTTGAGAAGTGATTTCTAAAATAGTTATTAAGGCTTCCAGAATCTCTAGCTTGGACTTTAACTTGGTTAATGTATCTTTTAGCTTCATGTTTTGTCTTTTAGAACCATAAGACCTGTATATATTATACCTGAATTGATATGGTACTAGAAAGAAGTGAATTATCTGATGAACAATAATAATTTAGCCATTGTGAGGCTCCTTATAGAATTTTGTTCGTTGACCTTGATAATCTCTGAAGCTTTTTGTTGTTGCATTTGATGTGATATAATTTATTTTTGTAATATTTCACTAGATTTTGTTCTTTGCTCTTAATTATGTCTATGAAATTATTCTATAAAAGAGTTCTATGAAATAGTTGCTCCACCGTAGTTCATGGTTTCAAGTTTTGTTGTTTATAAATTCCACATAAAAATATTTGAAAACTTAAAGTTTTTAGTTGCATTTGATTTGATAGGTTGCTGTAGAACAGAACTTTTGTGAAACAACAGTTTATCTTAATGTAGGATGCAGGGCAATCTGTTATAACAATTCAATTATTTCAATATAGAATGGCTTTCAAGATTGTTATTGGTATATGTCTGTTGGTATCTCTGGACAACTCACATGTCTTTTCCATCTGTATACTAATTGCTTCATTTTGTATTTTAGTTATTTAGTTGCGCAAGTTTGCTCGCCATTGCAACATATGACCCTAGATTTGTCCTTGCAGAAAATTTATAAAATGTGTTGTGTTGGGCTTATATATAATCGAGGGTTTTGTGTGTTGTCTTATAATATGGTAGGAAGATTTGTTGTTTGGTTAAATTTATTTTGTAAAGATGTGAAATAGATTTGTAGAACAATAGATCACTATGACTTTTAATTCTAGGTTATTTTAAAAAAAAAATTTAAGTTAAATGAGATCTAAGCTGTTGGGGAATTGGTGATAGAGAACTTTGAACTTGGGATGTGGTTTTTCGAATTCAACCAAGAATTTTTTATTATTAATAGTACTTTTGTTCTATCCCCTGCTCTAGGCTGTCAATTTGTGGACTACTGTTTAAGGTTTTCTAGACGTTTGTGGGCTGAGTATGAATTTTGAGTTTCATGTGAAAGGGTTTTGATGCTTGTTCAAGTGGTGTTGTACAAGGGAAGGATTGTATAACCTCGTAGTTATAAATTTCTAAGTCTAATAATAGCATTGAATAGATCTATCCATCTTTTTTCTATATTTTATTATTATCATCAATAATTTATAAAACATAAAATTTGACAATAATTCACTACACAAAAGAAATTAAAAAAAATAGAAATCAATCACATCTTTACCTTTTTCTAGTTGTGTTATAATTTAGAACACTTATTTCCAATGCAAACTTCTCCTCTTTTTGTAAGTTGCATTATTGCCTTGTATTCCTTATTATGGCACAAGTCCTTCATTTTATCCTGAAGAATAGAAGTGTAAGAAGGAGAAGAAAGTTGTGGATTTGGGCTCCACTATTACTAAAATTTCCTTCATCACTTTGTCGATCTAGACTAATGAAGTCTTCCTCCAGCCGGGCACTAAATAACATGCAGAGCTAGATGGTAAAAATGGAGAAGTGGATGTTGGAGAGCACCAGAATGAAGGATTGTAGTGACTGATCCCACTTATGGTAATGTGAGGATGCATACACAGTAGTTAGGTTTGATCCTCTTCTTCATTCTCTTTCTTGTGGTGTTTGACAAAACTTTTAGTTATGCACAAACTGCTTATTACTACATTAGAGTTGTTGTCAAATTCACCCTTTCCATAGCTAATTAACACCTCTTTCACAACTACTAGGAGATGCCTTCCAACCATTGTTGTGAACTCTGTAAAATAATGCTATTTTGAAGAACATGCCCATAAAAAATGCATTATGAAGGCATTGTTTTAAAGAGACTAATACAACTAACTTCACAGATTAACATGAGGTACATTAATAGGTATGCAACCAAATACATCAGCTCAAAAAGGCCTCCCCATATGTTCAATAAAAAAGAAATACCATGTACAATGTTAAAACTATAGGGAATATACATCAATTCTATATAAAGATTTAATTTTATATTATCAAATTTGAAATCCCTCTTTCAATTATACATCTCTTCAAATTTAATCTTTCTATTAAAATCTATCGGCGTATCCCTTGCACCTTCTTCTAGTGCAAGTGCTAGTTTATTCTATTTAATTAAGCTTACTTAGGTAAATGCATTTCATTTATTAGTTGTAGTCTAGGAGTTAGTTATAAGTTGTTGACAATACAAGAGTTTTTTCTCTCCTAAGTCATACTTATCCTCTCACATTGTTCGAGGACTTTCCACCTAATGTAGATGTATGCTTAGTTGTCACACTTATCTCCTAGCATCTTCAAGCTTGTTCTAGGAGATTCCACGAGGCCTTTATAAGAGGTCTCTCCATCATTGTATTTCACAAGACTTTTAGCATATTGTAAATACATATTTTCTTGTGTTTGCAAATCTTGTTCTCTCTCATGTCCGTTTAGGGTTTTTCCCTTGCTCCATGCTTTTCCTTCTTTGGCTTCTCTTTGACAGGTTTTTGCATGTAGGTGATCTTGGGCATCTTCGGAGTTGGATTTGATCAACTCCAACATGGTATCAAAGCCTCCTTGCTGCTACTTTGTTGAAAAACTTTTGAAGCCATGATTTGGAGTCACAAACCCTAGGTTGTTTGTTCATTTTTTCTTCAAATTAGGGGAATAGAAAATTTTTGGAGCACTTTCAGCCCAAACGGACGCTGCCATTGGATCCAGAAGGCACTTTCTAGCTAGGATCGATATAAAATTTGTCAATTTTGGAGATAGGGCTCTGGGAGGCAAATTTTTTTTGCTTGCAGGGCTTCCATATAGATCGTATGGACATAGGGTTGAAAAAATAAATTAAAAAAGGCCACCACCGCAGTAGTGCTTGCTCACCACTATAGGGTGGCCTGCGCTCTGCCAGTGTTTAGCCCAAGGGCCACCGCAGGTGGCTGCGCAGCTGTAGCACTGCCTCGATCTAGCCACCACCTACCACCAGTGATGCCCCTGCTTTCGACCATCGATGCTTCACTCTACACCAGCTGCCACTAGTTCTTTTAGCCTATTTGCCACCCGCCTGTCTCAGTTCATGTGGAGCCTCTCTTTGTCGAAGTGTGGCAAGCATGTACACTCAACATTACATGGACTCCACTGCACCTTACACGTCAACTTTTTTGATCGAGTCAGTGCACAGTCACCAACCACTTAACACATGACACGTGGCAGGTCTACCATATGGCACTTTGCCATGTGGTTGCCACATGGCACCTTTTTTGTCTCGATGGCCTTGAATCTGTCAAATTTAGGACAGTAAAATATTGACATCAGCATGATGTCAGCACTACATCATCATCCTTGCTTGCACTTCTCCTTCAAGGTCCTTTTTGACCTACCTTCAGTTTTTTGACCATAACTTGAGTATATGGAGGTATTTTTTCTATCCGAAAGAAGTACCAAAAAGCTGGTTCTGAGATGGAGACATTGGTGCAGTTATTTTTAGCTTTTGATGCTTTTTGTTGCCCCTTTTTTAGTCAAAGTATGAAGTTGTTTTTTTGACTCTAGCATGCATATCTTTTGCATCCCATGTCGATTTTTTGAAAACTTTATATTTTTGGAAAGCTAGTTCTATCACCTTTTTAGAAATGTGGTCCTTTTTCTCAATTTTTTTCCCATTCTCTTTCTATCACATTTTTGGCATTTTTGCTATATGGTGGATATCTTGAGTGTTTTAGGCCCGAGGATCATTTTCTTGGCATGGTTTCTCTTATTTTGGGTTGCACTATGTTTTGTTGCAGCTTATTTTTAGTTTTGATCATTGTAGCTATCATTTTGAAGCATTTTTATGTATCGCACTAAGATAAAGTGCCACTCTTGCATTTCGGGGGTCATGAACATTTTTTTTGAGTTAGTTGTACATGCACTATTTTTATAAAGCACCATGGGGGGGATAGTTGTTTGTTGTTTTAGGAATTCTCCCTTTATCAAGTGAGTGTCCCTTCCATGACATTAGCCCCATGCAACGTCAGTGTGACCGTGTCTTTATAGGTATTTGTACCTCTTCCTCTCTCATTGTTCTTGGTTCATTTGCAGGAGATTTTGGCCCACCTTCTTAGTTGCCTATCATCTCACCCCATCTACATTAAGGGAGGGTTATGCTGTTGTTCTAATGCATCCTTTGTTCGATGGTTCGATAGTGTGAACTATGTATTTAGTGGTTGATCCTATACACAAGGTGATTACAATGGTTGGCTACCTATGCATTTTAGTGAGATGGATCATCTACCATATAGACATGCTCGGTTCATGCCTTCTTCTTCCTTGGAGGTTCTTCAAATCAGCAGTTGTAGTTTCTTTCTAATGGCAGATTTTGCGGCTTCTTCTTGCTTCAGTGATGCTCTTCATGATCAATCCTTGTTCCTATTTTAAGGGACATTCCCCTAGTTGGAGGCTTCTTCAGTTCTTCACTAGGTTACCTCTTTTTGGGGGAGGGTTTTTCCCACGTGGTTTTCTCTCTTTCCCCGTTTACAAAGGTTGCATCTCTTTGCATTTGTACATGAGAACCTAACATGGCCTTGTTGATGGGACCCATTCTGCATTCATCTTTGTTTTGTGAGCTTAAGGCATTTCCATAAGTTGCACTTAAGGGGGGGTGTTAGAGTAAATAATTAATTACTAATTATTTATTCTATTTACTTAAGCTTACTTAGGTAAATGCATTTCATTTATTAGTTGTAGTCTAGGAGTTAGTTATAAGTTGTTGACAATACGGGAGTTTGTTCTCTCCTAAGTCATACTTATCCTCTCATATTGTTCAAGGACTTTCCACCTAATGTGGATGTATGTTTAGTTGTCACACTTATCTCCTAGCATCTTCTAGCTTGTTCTAGGAGATTCCATGAGGCCTTTATAAGCGGTCTCTCCCTCATTGTATTTCACAAGACTTTTAGCATATTGTAAATACATATTTTCTTGTGTTTACATATCTTGTTCTCTCTCATGTCCGTTTAGGGTTTTTCCCTTGCTCCACGCTCTTCCTTCCTTGGCTTCTCTTTGATAGGTTTTTGCATGCAGGTGATCTTGGGCATCTTCGGAGTTGGATTTCATCAACTCCAACATTTCAAACATGGAAAAACTTGATGATTTAGTTTCACACACATATGGAAAGCTTCTAACAGAAACTGTGATAGAAAGAAACATTGAAGCTCAAGAAACATGTCACATGTTGTTAGAGCTTCTGTTCATGGAGAGTAGTAGAAGATTTGTCAATCTAAATGTAGACACATGAAGTGTTCAAATCTGTAACTTTGAATAATGAGGAGAACAATGATGACAAAAAAAAAATGTTTCATTGATGGATATAAACAAAGGCCTCTTTGTATGGAAGGCATCACACTAATTGATGCAGCCAAATCATGGATATACAATTCTAAAAGAAAAATAGAAAATAAATGGGAGCCAAGGGAAAAAGTAGCTATAGTTAGAGTTTTTCCAAGATTTACATCCAAACCTCCACGTGCTTCACAAAAATGGGTAGAATTCTATTTTACAGAGTTTTTACGATACAAATCATTTTGTGACATAGAAAGGGATATTGGTGTGGATATTGATTCCATAATAGAAAAGTGAGACTCATTCATTTATAATTCTTGGCATGTACAAAGAGAAACAATTATAGATGAAAATTAAAATAACAATGGTTCAAATATTGAAGAAGATGAAGCTATTGCAAGTAATTCTTTATAGAATGAATGGGAAATCATATCTAGACTTCATAATGGTCAAAATACATGCAAGTATTAGAAATAGATATGTTAGGAAGAAGAGACATTGATAAGAATACAAATTGGTCTACTAAATATGAAGGTGAGGAGAGTACAATGGGAGCAAATTTCATTAAAAATATGAAGGAAAATGGATGTCTCATATATGATGATATTCCTCAATGCTTCAATTATACAACCCTTAGCAATAAAAAAAAAAAGGAAATGAACATAGTTATGACACACTGTCATACCAATGAAGATAAAGGCCCATTGTTCATGATAATTCAAGGAACAAAAAGGATAGGAAAGTCATATTTGATTGATGCCATTCATGAAGCCCTTCAAAATGCATGTTTGTCAGGTCCTTCTCCCCTTCTTTTACTAGCACCAATAGGAGTTGCAACATTTAATATTGGAGCTTTCATTATTCATTCAAATCTAAGAATACTAGTAAGAGATTTTTTACAACTAGAAGGATCATATCTTACAAGCTTCCACGAGGAAATGAAACATATCAAATAAATATTGATTGATGAAATGAGCTTCATTGATCAGACTATGTTGGAAAACATAGATTCAAGATTAAGGCAAGCATTTACATGAAGTTCAGACAAAAGCTTTGTAGGTATATTTTCACTTCTATTAGTACATGTTATCATATTATTCCATATTTAGCACAACATATAAATATTAAACACATTATAAATCTTGAATAAGTTAATTTTAATTTTAGTTTTAAATTTTCTTAGGTATATCTATGATTCTTGTTAAAGACTTGGGTCAATTGCGTCTAGTGAGTGGCAAACCTGCATATGATACAAAAAGATGAGAAAAATTACTGTGGGAAGAATTGAAATCTATGGTAACATTAGATAAGATTTTTAGACAAGAGGGGGAAAACATTGAACAAAAAAGATTTTGTCAACTTCTAACAAATCTTAGAGATGTTAACCCACAAATTGAAGATTGGAAATTACTTATGATGAGAACTCCTATCAATTTAAATGCTACAACAAATGACGAGTTTCAAAATTATGTTCATTTGTTCTCCACAAATGACAATGTTTATAACCATAACAAGATAATGTTACATTCATTGAAGTATCCTATTGCACAAAGTCTTGCAACAAAAGTAGGGAGTTTGAATGAAATAGAAGTTTTTTCAAATGGAGTGCTTGAGATTGAATTATTAATCAGCAACAATTCAAGAGTGATGTTGACTATAAATCTTTGGGTAGAAGTAGGTCTTGTAAATGGAGCATTGGGGTCTATTAGAAAGATTATCTACAAGCCAGAAAGTAAACCACCAGAGCCACCAACATATGTTTTGGTTGAATTTGATAATTACTCTAGATTACCTTTTCAAGATCATCAACCAAATATAGTCCCAATAATACCAATACAAAGGGGTAGAACACTTCAACTACCTTTAAGATTGGCATGGGCATTGACCATTCATAAATCACAAGGACTAACTCTCTCAAAAGGTACAATTGATATAGGTCTAAGAGAGAGAATACGTTTGACATTTGTGGCAATAACTCATGTGAAGTCTTTACAAAGTCTTAGAATAACAACATCATTCACATATGACCATTATGATAAAATGAAAAATGGCATACAACTTTCCAAAAGAAAAGCTGAAGAAAATAGACTCAAATGTTTAGAAGAATATGTAGGTATTCATTTAATCTTAAAAATTGCTTCAATTACAATATATTGGTCCATTATATAAGCTCAAAATATAATGTATTTAAAATGGTTGCATCCATATAAACTTGAATGTATATATAAGTACAAAAAATTGAAATACTACAAATTGTTTTATCCTATTGATGTTCAAATTTATTATCTTAAATTATATATACTAACATTCATTTGATTTTCTTTGATTCTTAGGTAACACTTTTCTCTATGGATCTATTAGACAATGAATATGAAATTTTTGATGCAAGTCCAAACATCTCAGCCAACTCTACTCTATCTAATGAAACACCTATTGATAAGTGCACAACATCAATTTTATAGTGTTTCTCTAAAAGTCTTCAAGATATTGAAAACACTACATTATCCATTGATTACATTGAAGAACTAGAAATATTGAGGATGAAAGATGTTGCACACAAGGTTAAGGAAATATATACAAAGGTGGTTGCCTTCACAAGTTTTATGGAAGAAGTATATTATGATCACTTACATAATAAAGGTCATAATACCATTCTAATTACTAAAGAATATGTAATGTATTTGCACCATTACAATGTAGTTCTCTTTATGTAATTTCCACATTGGTATCACAAAACTTTTAAATAAGAGTTATTTGAACCATTCATAAACTCTTCAATTGTGATATAAACTACAAGGTTTGACCTATGATTTGTTATGCTCTATAATTTATATGCTGGGTATGTGCAGGATCATGATGTACCAAACTATGGCCTTAAGTGGCAGTGAAAAATCAGAAAATCAGGGTTATGTCAACTTGACACATAATTTTAAAGTGGTTATGGAATTTATATCAAAAAGTTGTAAGAAAATAATCTGTAAGAAATTGAATGTAGTTTCTAAACTACTAGGCCTTATCAGGAGAAAAAAATAATTGATTGGTCAAAAGGTTGAATTTTAATGCAGTACTACAAAAATTTCAGGGCAAAAATAAAAAGTAGGTGTATGTCTGACCACCTTAATCAAAATCAAATGACAATATTTTTTTAATATAATTATAGATATGAAAATTAGACTCATGCCCGGATGTGACGCATATTTTTCGGTATTTTTATTCCAAATAAATAATTAAATATGAATTTTTTACCAAAAAAATTTCGGAAAAAAAAAGTCCCGTGTCTGACCACCTTAATTAATAGAAAATTTTACCAAATTTAATTTTTTCTTATACTAGGCGAAGCATAGAATGTGACGCAACTTTTAGATTTAAAAAATGTTATACCGTTTGAAAATTATAGCTATTTTTCAATCAGTATGTCAATCAACACTTTACAATAATCTTCATTGATAATTAACTAATAAATAGTTATCGATCTCAGAATTTGACAAAAATTATATTGATGGAATCTTCAGAGCGATATTAAAAAACTCTTTTCATTTCATTCAATTTCAATCAAAATAACATTGTCAGACGACTACCCGAAGTCTGAGTATCACTAAAACCCTCTTCAAACACGTCTTTTGGGTTGACCGGGTAGGCTTGGTAAATACCAAGCCTAATCGAATATCGGATTTGAAATCGGATATCGGATTTGAAATCGGATATACGATTTGAAATCAGATATCCGATATGGCTAGGTGAATTTTGGTGAGAAATTTGAAATCCCAACCCATTTTGGAGGGAAAATCAGATTTAAGACTTATAGCTTATGATTTATAAATTATTTTTGTTATATTACTATGTAAATATGTATTATAATATTATATATATATATATTATAACGTAATGTAAAGATATAACATATAATATATTAATATATAATAATATATTATGTTATTCTCATTATAATCTATAAATATAATTTATATTATTATTATTTTTACTAAATATAATAACGTAATATATATATTATATATATAAGTATGTTATTAATATATATATATATATAATAACGTAATATTTTTATTAAATATAATAAAGTTATGTGTGTGTGTGTGTGTTATTAATATATATTATTATATTAATATGTATGTTATTAATATATATGTATATTATTAATATATATGACTCAAAGGGGGTCATAGGTTGACCTATGACCCCCTTCGACCCATTACATAACAACATATGTCCTTAGGGGTCCTAGGAACCCTAGTGACATATTAGAATCGTTCTTATGGGTCGAAGGAGGTCATAGGTTGACCTATGTACCCTTTCGACGTATTACATTACGACATATGTCCCTAGGGGTCCTAGGACCCCTTAAAACATATTAGAATCATTTTTATGGGTCAAAGGGGGTCATAGGTTGACCTATGACCTCATTCAACCCATTAAATGATGACATATGTCCCTAGGGGTCTAGGACCCATAGGGACATATTAGAATCGTTCTTATGGGTCAAAGGGGGTTATAGGTTGACCTATGACCCCCTTCGACCCATTAAATGATGACATATGTCCCTAGGGGTCCTAGGACCCCTAGGGACATATTAGAATCATCCATATGGGTCAAAGGGCGTCATAGGTTGACCTATGACCCTCTTTGACCCATTACATGACGACATATGTCCCTAGGGGTCCTAGCACCCCTAGGGACATATTAGAATCATTCATATGGGTTGAAGGGGCTCATGGGTTGAAGGGGCTCATAGGTTGACTTATGATCCCCTTCGACCCATTACATAATGACATATGTCCCTAGAGGTCCTAGGACCCCTAGGGACATATTAGAATCATTCTTATGGGTTGAAGGGGGTCATAGGTTGACCTATGACCCCCTTCGACACATTACATGATGACATATGTCCCTAGGGGTCTTGGGACCCCTAGGGACATATTAGAATCGTTCATATGGGTCAAAGGGGGTCATAGGTTGACCTATGACACCCTTCGACCCATTACATGAAGACATTTGTCCTTAGGGTTCCTAAGACCCCTAGGGACATATTAGAATCGTTCATATGGGTCAAAAGAGGTCATAGGGTGACCTAAGACCCCCTTTGACCCATTAAACAATGACATATATCCCTAGGGGTTCTAGGACCCGTAGGGACATATTAGAATTATTCATATGGATCAAAGGAGATCATAGGTTGACCTATGAACCCCTTCGACCCATTAAATGATGACATATCTCCCTAGGAGTCCTAGGACCCATAGGGATATATTAGAATTGTTCATATGCATCAAAGGGAGTCATAGGCTGACCTATGACCCCCTTCGACCCATTAAATGATGACATATGTCCCTAAGGGTCCTAGGATGCCTAAGGACATATTATAATTGTTCATATGGGTCAAAGGAGGTCATAGGTTGACCTATGACCCCTTTGACTCATTACATGACAACATATGTCCTGAGGACCCCTAGGGACATATGAGAATAATTTTTATGGGTCAAAGGGGGTCATAGGTCCATTCGACACATTACATGACGGCATATGTCCCTAGGGGTCCTAAGTCCCCTAGGGACATATTAGAATCGTTCATATGGGTCGAAGGGGGTCATAGGTTGACCAATGATTCCCTTCAACCCATTAAATGACGACATATGTACCTAGGGGTCCTAGGACCACTAGGGACATATTAAAATTGTTCATATTGGTCAAAGGGGGTCATAGATTGACCTATGACCCCCTTTGACCCATTACATGATGACATATGTCCCTACGACCCCTAGGGACATATGATAATCGTTCTTATGGGTCAAAGGGGATCATAGGTTGACCTATGGCCCTCTTCAATGCATTACATGATGACATATGTCCCTAGGGGTCCTAGGACCCCTAGGGAATTATTAGAATCGTTCTTATGGGTCAAAGGTGGTCATAGGGTGACCTATGACAGCCTTCAACCCATTACATGACGACATATGTCTCTAGGGGTGCTAGGACCTCTAGAGACATATTAGAATCATTTTTATGGGTCAAACAGGGTCATAGGTCAACCTATGACCCCCTTTGACCCATTACATGATGACATATGTCCCTATGGGTCATAGGAAACCTAGGGACATATTACAATTGTTCATATGGGTCAAAGGGGGTCATAGGTTGACCTATGACCCCCTTTGACCCATTACATGATGACATATGTCCCTAGGGGTCCTAGGACCACTAGGGACATATTAGAATGCTTCTTATGGGTCAAAGGGGGTCATAGGTTGACCTGTGACCCCCTTCGACAAATTAAATAATGACATATGTCCAAAGGGGTCCTAGGAACCCTAGGGACATATTAGAGTCATTCTTATGGGTTAAAGGGAGTCATAGGTTGACCTATGACCCCCTTTGACCCTTTACATGATGACATATGTCCCTAGGGGTCCTAGGACCCCTAGGGACATATTAGAATCGTTCTTATGGGTCAAAGGGGGTCATAGGGTGACCTATGACACCCTTCAACCCATTACATGATGACATATGTCCCTAGGGGTCCTAGGACCCCTAGGGACATATTAGAATCATTCTTATGGGTCAAATGGGGTCATAGGTCAACCTATGACCCCCTTTGACCTATTACATGATGACATATGTCCCTACGGGTCATAGGACACCTAAGGACATATTAGAATTGTTCATATAGATAAAAGGGGGTCATAGGTTGACTTATGACCCCATTTGACCCATTAAATGATGACATATATCACTAGAGCTCCTAGGACCCCTAGAAACATATTAGAATTGTTCATTTGGGTCAAAGGAGGTCATAGGTTGACCTATGACCCCCTTCGACCCATTAAATGATGACATATGTCCCTAGGGGTCCTAGGACCCCTAGGGACATATTATAATTGTTCATATGGGTCAAAGGGTGTCATAGGTTGACCTATGACCTCTTTTGAACCATTACATGATGACATATGTCCCTAGGACCCCTAGGGACATATGAAAATTGTTCTTATGGGTCAAAGGGTGTCATAGGTTGATCTACGACCCCCTTCGACACATTACATGTCGACATATGTCCCTATGGGTCCTAGGGCCTCTAGGGACATATTAGAATCATTCATATGGGTCGAAGAGGGTCATAGGTTGACCTATGATCCCCTTCGACCCATTAAATGACAACATTTGTCCTTAGGGGTCCTACGACCCCTAGGGACATATGAGAATCGTTCTTATGGGACAAAGGGGGTCATAGGTCATTACATGATGACATATGTCCCTACGGGTCCTAAGACCCTTAAGAAAATATTAAAATCATTCTTATGGGTCAAAGGTGGTCATAGGTTGACCTATGACCAGCTTCGACCCATTACATGATGACATATGTCCCTAAGGGTCCTCGGAACCGTAGGGACATTTTAGAATCATTCTTAGAGGTCTATGGGGGTCATAGGTTGACTTATGACCCCCTTTGACCCATTACATGATGACATATGTCCCTAAGAGTCATACGACCCCTTAGGGACATATTAGAATGCTTCTTATGGGTCAAAGGGGGTGATAGGTTGACCTATGACCCCCTTCGACGCATTACGTGACGACAGATGTTCAAAGGGGTCCTAGGACCCCTAGAGACATATTAGAATCATTCTTATGGGTCAAAGGGGGTCATAGGTTGACATATGACCCCCTTCGAACCATTAAATGATGACATATGTCCCTAGGGGTCCTAGGACCCCTAGGGACATATTATAATCATTCATATGGGTCAAAGAGAATCATAGGTTGACCTATGACCCCTTTCGACCCATTACATGATGACATATGTCCCTAGGGGTCCTAGCACCCCTAGGGACATATTAGAATCATTCATATGAGTCGAAAGGGGTCATAGGTTGACTTATAATCCCCTTCAACCCATTACATAATGACATATGTCCCTAGAGGTCCTAGGACCCCTAGGGACATATTAGAATCATTATTACGGGTCAAAGGTGGTCATAGGTTGACCTATGAACCACTTCGACACATTACATGATGACATATGTCCCTAGGGGTCCTCGAAACCCTAGGGACATATTAGAATTGTTCTTATGGGTCAAAGGGGGTCATAGGTTGACAATTGACCCACTTCGACACATTACATGATGACATATGTCCCTAGGGGTCCTAGGACCCCTAAGAACATGTAAGAATGCATCATATGGATCAAAGGGTGTCATAAGTTTACCTATGATGCCCTTCAACCCATTAAATGATGACATATGTACATAGGAGTCCCAGGACACCTAGGGACATATTGCAATCATTCTTATGGGTCAAAGGCGGTCATAGGTTGACCTATGATCCCCTTCGACCCATTAAATGATATCATATGTTCCTAGGGGTCCTAGGACCCCCAAGGACATATTAGAATCGTTCTTATGGGTCAAAGGGGGTCATAGGTTGACCTATGACCCCCTTCGACCAATTACATGACCACATATGTTCGGACATATTAGAATCGTTCTTATGGGTCAAAGGGGCTCATAGGGTGACCTATGACCCCCTTCGACCCATTAGATGATGACATATGTCCTTATCGGTCAAAGGGGGTCATAGGTTGACTTATGACCCTCTTCGACACATTACATGACGACATATGTCCCTAGGGGTCCTAGGACACCTAGGGACATATTAGAATGCTTCATATGGGTCAAAGGGTGTCATAGGTTGACCTATGACCTCCTTCGACCCCTTAAATGATGACATATATAGCAAGGGGTCTTAGGACCCCTAGGGACGTATTAGAATCGTTCATATGGGTCAAAGGGGGTCAAAGGGTGACCTATCGCCCCCTTCGACCAATTACATGACGACATATGTCCCTAGGGTTCCTAGGACCCCTAGGGACATATAAGAATCGTTCTTATGGGTCTAAGGGGGTCATAGGTTGACCTATGACCCCCTTCGATCCATTACATGATGACATATGTCCCTAAGGGGTCCTAGGAACCCTAGGGACATATTAAAATCGTTCTTATGGGTCAAAGTGGCCCATAGGGGTACCTATGATCCCCTTCGACCTATTAAATGATGACATATGTTCTTAGGGGTCCTAGGACCCCTAGGTAGATATTAGAATCATTTTTATGGGTTAAAGAGGGTCATAAATCAACCTATGAGCCACTTTGACCCATATGAACGATTCTAATATGTCCCTAGGGATCGTAGGACCCCTAGGGACATATGTCATCATGTAATGGGTCGAAGGGGGTCATAGGTCAAACTATGACCCCATTTGACCCATATGAACAATTCTAATATGTCCCTAGGGGTCCTAGGACACCTAGGGGCATATGTCATCATGTAATCTGTCGAAGGGGGTCATAGGGGTCATAGTTCAACCTATGACGCCCTTGAACCCATAAGAATGATTCTAATATGTCTCTAGGGGTCCTAGGACCGCTAGGGACATATGTCATCATTTAAAGGGTCAAAGGGGGTCATAGGACAACGTATGACCCCCTTTGACCCATAAGAATGATTCTAATATGTCTCTAGGGGTCCTAGGACCGCTAGGTACATATGTCATCATTTAATGGGTCGAAGGGGGTCATAGGTCAACCTATGACCCCCTTTGACCCATATGAAGCATTCTAATATGTTCGTAGGGGTCTTAGGATCCCTAAGGACATATGTCGTCATGTAATGGTTCGAATGGGGTCATAGGTCACCCTATGACCCCCTTTGACCCATAAGAACAATTCTAATATGTCCCTAGGGGTCCTAGGACCCCTAGGGACATATCTTGTCATTTAATGGGTAAAAGGGGGTCATAGGTCATCATATGACCCCGTTTGACCCATATGAAGCATTCTAATATGTCCCTAAGGGTCTTAGGACCCCTAGGGACATATGTCATCATGTAATGTGTCGAAGGTGGTCATAGGTCAACCTATGACCCCCTTTGACCCATAAGAATGATACTAATATGTCCCTAGGGGTCCTAGGACCCCTAGGGATATATGTCATCATTTAATGGGTCGAAGGGGGTCATAGGTCAACCTATGACACCCTTTGACCCATATGAAGCATTTTAATATGTTCCTAGGTGTCCTAGGACCCCTAGGGACATATGTCATCATTTAATGGGTTGATGGGGGTCATAGGTCACCCTATGACCCCCTTTGACCCATAAGAACGATTCTAATATCTCCCTGGGGGTCCTAGGACCCCTAGGGACATATGTCATCATGTAATTGGTCGAAGAGGGTCATAGGTCAACCTATGACCCCCTTTGACCCATACGAACGATTCTAATATTCCCCTAGGGGTCCTAGGACCCCTAGGGACATATGTCATCATTTAATGGGTCGGAGGGGGTCATAGGTCAACCTATGACCCCCTTTCACCCATATGAAGCATTCTAATATGTTTATAGGGGTCCTAGGATCCCTAAGGACATATGTCGTCATGTAATGGTTCGAGGGGGGTCATAGGTCACCCTATGACCCCCTTTGACCCATAAGAACAATTCTGATATGTCCCTAGGGGTCCTAGGACCCCTAGGGACATATCTTGTCATTTAATGGGTAAAAGGGGGTCATAGGTCATCATATGACCCCATTTGACCCATATGAAGCATTCTAATATGTCCCTAAGGGTCTTAGGACCCCTAGGGACATATGTCATCATGTAATGTGTCGAAGGTGGTCATAGGTTAACCTATGACTCCCTTTGACCCATATGAATGATTCTAATATGTCCCTAGGGGTCCTAAGACCCCTAAGAACATATATCATTATTTAATGGGTCGAAGGGGGTCATAGGTCAACCTATGACCCCCTTTGATCCATATGAATGATTCTAATATGTCCCTACGGGTCCTAGGACCCCTAGGGACATATGTCATCATATAATGGGTCGAAGGGAGTCATAGGTCAACCTATGACCCCCTTAGTCCCATATGAAAGATTCTAATATGTCCCTACGGGTCTTAGGACCCCTAGGGACTATGTCATCATGTAATGGGTCGTGAACAATTCTAAGACGTTCTTAGGGGTCCTAGGACCCCTAGAAAAATATGTCATCATGTAATTGGTCAGAGGGGGTCATAGGTCAACCTATGACCTCCTTTGACTCATAAGAATGATTCTAATATGTCCCTAGGGCTCCTAGGACCCCTAGGGACATATGTCATCATTTAATGGTTCGAAGAGGGTCATAGGTCAACCTATGACCCCCTTTAACCCATATGAACGAATCTAATATGTTCGTAGGGGTCCTAAGACCCTTAGGGACATACGTCGTCATGTAATATGTCGAAGGGGGTTAGAGGTTAACCTGTGACCTCCTTTGAGCCATAAAAATGATTCTAATATGTCCCTAGGGGTCCTAGGACCCCTAGGGAGATATGCCGTCATTTGATGGGTTGAAGAGGGTCATATGTCAACCTATGACCCGCTTTGACCCATATGAAGTATTCTAATATGTCCCTAGGGGTCCTAGGACCCCTATGGACATATGTCGTCAGGTAATGGGTCGAAGGGGGTCATAGGTCACCCTATGACTCCCTTTGACCGATTAGAAGGATTCTAATATGTCCCTAGGGGTCTTAGGACCCCTAGGGACATATGTAGTCATGTAATGGGTCAAAGGGGATTATAGGTCAACCTATGACCCCCTTTGACCCATAAGAATGATTGTAATATGTCTTGAGGGGTCCTAGCACCCCTAGGGACAAATGTCATCATTTAATGGGTTGAAGGGGGTCATAGGTTAACCTATGACCCTTGTTGATCCATAAAAACAGTTCTAATATGTCCCTAGGGGTCCTATGATCGGTAGGGACATATGTTGTCATTTAATGGGTCAAAGGGGGTCATTGGTAAACCTATGACCTCCTTTGACCCATATGAACGATTCTAATATGTCCCGAGGGATCCTAGGACCCCTGGGGACATATGTCATCATGTAATGGGTCGAACAGGGTCATAGGTCAATCTATGACCCCCTTTAACCCATATGAATGATTCTAATATGTCCCTAGGGATCCTAGGACCCCTGGGGACATATGTCATCATGTAATGGGTTGAAGATTCTAATATGTCCCTAGGGGTCCTAGGACCCCTAGGGATATATGTTGTCATTTAATGGGTCGAAGGGGGTCATAGGTCAACCTATGACCCCCTTTGACCCATATGAAACATTCTAATATGTCCCTAGGGGTCCTAGGACCCCTAGGGACATATGTCATCATGTAATGGGTCAGAGGGGGTTAGAGGTCAACCTATGACCCCCTGTGACCCATAAGAATGATTGTAATATGTCCCTAGGGGTCCTAGGACCCCTAGCTATATATGTCATCATTTAATGGGTCGAAGGGGGTCATAGGTTAACCTATGACATCGTTTGACCCAAATGAAGCATTCTAATATGTCCCTAGGTGTCCTAGGACCCCTAGGGACATATGTCGTCATGTAATGTGTCGAAGAGGGTCATATATCAACGTATGACCCCCTTTGACCCATAAGAACAATTCTAATATGTCCTTAGGGGTCCTAGGACCCCTAGGGACATATGTCATCATCTAATGGGTTGAAGGGGGTCATAGGTCACCCTATGAGCCCCTTTGACCCATAAGAATGATTCTAATATGTCCCTAGGGGTCCTAGGACCCCTACAGACATATGTCATCATTTAATGGGTCAAAGAGGGTCATAGGTCAACCTATGACCCCATTTGACCCATATGAAGCATTCTAATATGTCCCTAGGTGTCCTAGGACCCCTAGGGACATATGTCATCATGTAATGTGTCGAAGGGGGTCATAGTTCACCCTATGACCCCCTTCAAACCATATGAAAGATTCTAATATGTCCCTAGGGGTCTTAGGACCCTTAGGGACATATGTCATCGTGGAATGTGTCGAAGGGGGTCATATGTCACCCTATGATTCCCTTCGACCCATATGAATGATTCTAATATGTCCCTAGGGGTCTTAGGACCCCTAAGGACATATGTCATCGTAGAATGTGTTGAAGGTGGTCATTGGTCACCCTATGACCCCCTTCGACCCATATGAATGATTCTAATGTGTCCCTAAGGGTCCTAGGACCCCTAGGGACAAATGTCGTCTTGTAATATGTCGAAAGGGTTCATAGGTCATCCTGTGACCCCCTTCGACCCATATAAACTATTCTAATATGTCTCTAGGGGTCCTAGGACCCCTTAGGGACATATGTCATCATGGAATGTGTCGAAAGGGGTCATAGGTCATCCTGTGAGCCCTTTTGACCCATATAAATGACTCCACTAGAAATAATATAGTAAAAATAATAATAATATAGTATAACAATCATATATATATATATATATATAATTTATAGATTATAATAATAATAACATAATATATTATATATTATAATTTACATATGATAATAATAATAATAATATATTATAGATTATAATTTATATATGATAATAATAATAATATGTATTAATAACATATATATAATATATTACGTTATTATATTTAATGAAAATATAGTAAATATAATAATAATATATTATAATAATATATATTATATTTATAGATAATAATAATAATAATAACATAATATATTATTATATATTAATAGATTATATATTATATCTTTACATTACGTTATATATATATAATATTATATTATATTATTATATAATATTATATTATATTATTATATAATATATAGATTATATATTATTTTATATATAATAGTTATGTTATTATATTATATATTTATAGATTATATATTATATCGTTACATATTTCATAACTCAAATTAGTTATATCACTTACAAATTTGTTTTTCCCTCTAATTTTTGTCCCTTTTCCCTCCAATTTTTATGCCGCCGATATCGGATATCGGATCTCATATCGGATATCCGATATGAGATCCGATATCTGATCTCATATCGGATATCCGATAAGGCTTGGGCCTTACTTTCCAGGTTTGGTACCTGGATAGGTGAAAAAAAGTCAGAGCGGATTTTGAAGCACTTTTAGACGTGTTCAAACTCTATTTTTTTCACATTGCCACTTTTTGGCACACCATGATCCTGCACATACCCTGCTAATGGTTGTAGAACTTTTTCAACTATTTTGAATCAAACAATTACTTTGCCTTAAACTCCAAGCTTTGTGTAATGGTTTAGATTGATGACTGTGACTTGTAATATCACCAAACTTCTAAATAATAGTTATTTGAACAATTTATAAACTCCTAAATTGTATCAGTACACTATTGCTATGAAATTTTTTATGGTTTATAATTGATATGGTAATGGTTGTACAATTATTCCAAAATTTTGAATCAAACAAATCATATGGTTAATTATGAACTATTACATATGTCCTTTTACTTAATTTTGCTTCAACTCCAACCCTTGTGTAATGGTTTAGATTGATGAATGTTATTTATGTAAATGCTTTAATAGTATTTTCTTTAAAATGATCAAGAATTATAGATTTAGTTTACATTTCAAATAATAGTATGAAAAAATATTTCATATTGACTTATATATGTCCTCCAATATATACTCTATTATAAAATATATAAATAATTTTAAACTAAAATGTAAATGAAATTTTGAATCGTATTGTTGTTAAATATTACAATTTTACTTACCATATATGCAGATTCAAAATTAAACTCAATTATACCTAAATATGTACTTTGTTAGTATAATTATAATATATTATGTTTCCATTTAATAACAAAATTAAAATATTGTTGAAACACTTTTATTTCTATTAATATGTATTTCTTTTTATGAATGTCCAAAAAATGATGAAAAACAAATATTTTTTAAATATGTTTATTTCTATTAATATGTATTTCTATTTAGTAATGAGTAAAATAGTGTTAAAAATATTATATATGGAAATTATAGTTATCATACATGTATGTCATGTGTGTGGTTGCTACTAGCTTATATATATTTATTCAGTTAATATCTATATTAAATACACCAATTGATATCTTATTTGAATATAGGCACATCAGAAAGATATCGACCGACATATTTAATATGG
Organism: Cupressus sempervirens; assembly: GCA_028749045.1. Taxonomy (NCBI): domain Eukaryota; kingdom Viridiplantae; phylum Streptophyta; class Pinopsida; order Cupressales; family Cupressaceae; genus Cupressus; species Cupressus sempervirens. The sequence continues at coordinate 102,160,574 of CM053784.1, forward strand.
ATAATTTCCCTCCTTGAGTTTGCTTCAAATGAAATGATAACGTACCTCAATATGCTTAGTCGTGCTATGAAACACTGCATTTTTGGCTAAGTCAATGACACTTTTACTATCACAATACAAGGCTGATCCTTGTCGAGGACAATCAAAATCAGCAAATAGACGTTGCAACCAAATCAACTATCTTGCTCCTTCAGTGAGAGTAATGTATTCAGCCTCAATAGTATAAAGTGAGACCATTTGTTGCAACCTTGATGCCCAATTGATTGTTGCTCTAGAAAAGATAAATATAATAATCAATAGTAGATCTTCTATTATCTAAATTTCTAGCTATATCTAGATCAGTATAACCTCTGAGTGAAGTGTCTTTTCCACCAAAACATAATGCAAAATCAAGAGTGCCCTTAATATATCTTAAGATCCACTTAATTGTATCCCAATGTTGTTTACCCAGATTACTCATAAATTTGCTAAAAACCCCCACTACTTGTGCAATATCTAGATGAGTACTAAACATTGCATACATAAGTCTACCCATTGCTGAAGAATACAAGATGTTCTTCATGTAGTTTTCTTCTTCTTGTGTCTTGGGACACATGGATGAAGTTAATCTAAAATGATCAGCAAGAGGATTGCTGACCAGTTTGGCTTCAGCTATGCCAAATCTTTGTAATACCTTGAGAACATAGTGTTCTTGAGAAATATGTATTTCCCTCTTGTGTCTATCACGAATCATGTCCATGCCAAGTGTCTATTTCACTGCCCCTAAGTACTTTATGGAAAACCTTTGTGACATCTTTTATTTCAATTCTGAAATCATCTTCATAAATGAGCTAGTAACGAGCATGTCATCAACATATAGCAATAAAAGAACAAAGGAACCATCAATTAACTTCTTGTAGTAGACACATGGATCAGATTCAAACTAAATGAAGTTATTTTTAGTCATGAATCGATCGAATTTAAGGTACCACTTGCTTAGAGCTTGCTTGAGACTATACAAGCTCTTCCTCAATCTACAATGTAAGTTTTCTTTACCATGTTTAATAAATCCACTGGGCTACATCATGTAGATTTATTCATTCACTTCACCATGGAGAAATGCCATTTTGACATCCAGTTGTTCAAGTTCAAGGTCATGAGCAACAACTAAACCAAGAATAGCCCAGGTTGTAATCATCTTGACCATGGGTGAGAAGATTTCATTGAAATCTATGCCCTTTTACTGATCAAAACCTTTAACAACTAGCTTGGTTTTGTAACACTTCTGATTTTTGCCTTCATCTTTCAACCAATAAATCCATCAATTTTGGGTGCTTTCTAATTTGGTGGCTAAGGAACCAAATCCCAATTTTTATTTTGCAACAAAGAATCCATCTCTTCCTGAATCATTGTCTCCCATTTGTGATAATCTAATACTTTGCAAGATTCTTTGAAGCTTGTTGGTTCAACTTGGTCTAAAATTATTTTTTTAGCTCTGCTTCTTTAGAATATAATAGTTCATAATTAGTGAATCTAACAGGAAGCCTTCTTTGTTTGGTTGATTTTCTCCATCCCTATGCATTATCATTATGATCAGAATGTCCCTTTTCTTTATCCTGGGAGTTTTTTGTTTGGAGTTCAAAGTCACTGCCCTTTGAAGATGTGTAATAACTCTTCTTAGAATTGGAGTGATTAATATTTGTGTGCACAATTCCCATATTTGAATCACTACTATGTGAGTGACTTTTCTCACTTGTAAATTGAGCCTTGGCTTCATGTTGACTCATGGGTGGACTTGATCCAATGTGTGAGTCATCCAATTCTCTTCCAAATCTAATAGCAATATCACCTGATTCATGCCAAATTGGAAGTGTGAGGCAATGAGAAATCTATGGTTGAGTGTTATAAAGATCTTGATTAGAGAGACCATGATGTAGGGATTTGAAACCATGGAATTGATCCTTGTCTTTTCCAAGAATAGTCCTCATACAATTTTAAAAGTGTGTATCAGTATCAGGCTTTGTTATTAGACCTGTCTAGGGACCATGCTAATAGAGGTGGCAATGAAAATGTGATTGTTCATATGAATCATCCTTGTTAGCAATTTCCTCCCTGTCACTATGGGAGATCCTTATGTAATGGTTATGCCATGTGTCTCTAACCATAGGTAGGCTTAGATCTATAAGAATGTGCCTTAGGGAAAAATCACCCAATATCAAGAAGCTCAACAACTAGCACAAAATAGACCAATAGAGTATGATTAGAATAACAATATGAAATTCAATTGATGTATTGATTGCTGTACAAGCACACTAGGAGTGCCTAAATATATAAGGCCTCTAGAATGTCTAGGATTTAGCAATATGATAAGCCTCACAATTAAGAACATGTCCACCAAGAGTGGATTATCCTCCATTAAGCATAGGAATTAGTGCGATGATAAGAGGATAAGCTAACATGAGTGTGTCACGTAAAATTATGTTGTAGACACCATGTGCTAAAATAAGAGTGCAAATAACTATGTTGTCAACATGACAACTTAGTTAATTATGCAAACTCTAGTGTTGTAGACACCATGTGTTAAAATATAGTTTCTTACTCCTATTTTGTCAACATGACAACTCAAATGAGTACGTAAAATCATAAGTGTCTAACCTAATTAATAATAAAATAATGAATTTATCCTAAATAAACTTAAGTAAAGCATAAATAATAATTATTTACACTAACACCCACCCTTAAGCACAACTTAGGGGAATGCACTTAAGCTCACAAAATCTATGATGAAATGCATAATGGGTCCTGACTACTAGGCCATGTTAGGTACCCAAGTACGAATGAAATGCAATGAAATCTCTTTGCAAATAGAGAAAGGAAAAACCTAATGGGAAAAACTCTCCCCCAAAAAGAGAGATATGTACAATATAGAAAGATGCATGTATGGATGGAGTAATCAAGAGCCTCCCCCCCCCCCCTATTAGGACAATACATCATGCATATACAATAGAGAATCCCTCAATGAAATCCCCTTCTTAGTGAAGGATCTTGTAATGATGAGTGCTTGAAGACAAAAGTAAATCCAATGCCAAGAAATGACATTTCTCCCTTTAGGAAGAAGAAACACCAAATATAGGTGTAAATATGCTTCCCACTATGGATAGGAAGACGGAAGAGGAAACTAGATGTAGTATGCAGTGGATGCTTCCTTTGAAGTTTGACCAGATGTCAAAAAGTCCCTAATGAATGTAGATGCCAAGAACCTATCTTGTGGATGCCCAAAATAAGGTGGCAAACAAGGTAACATGTCCATGTATGAAACTGAATCAACCTCCAAAGACGATGAAGCATCCTGATAGGAAGATGTAGGAAGAGAAGCAATGTCACCTCCCTTCAATAATGTAGACACACCCATGATAGAATCTCCTTGATGACTGAAGAAGTTGCAACATGAAAGCTGAATGATGTTCCTCCTTGTAGGAAGGAATGGTGCCATAGGTGTAGTAGAGAATTCTCCCCAATTGGTAGGAAGAATCCTTAGAAGATATGATGTGTAAGGGAACTAGAATACAATCTCCAAAGACTAATATGACTCCTCATAAGTGAAAGAGTCATTCTCCGTTGGCTGTAAAGAAATGTCCACAATCATGTCAGAATGATCAAGTGGCTGAGGGTCAGAGTGTGCCCTCGTAATGAGTGAATAAGTCTCCTCAAAAAAGAGAAGATTGATGTCATTGATGATGTCTCCCACATGTTCAATGTGAGACTCCACAAACAACCCTATAATGTTTGGAAGGAAGTCATCCCATGAAGCTGAAGTAGGAAGACATGGTATATCCTGCTATACTAAATTAGGAACATCTGTGGCTAGAATTGGATCAACAGAATCAACAGGAGTATCAGAATGTGTGATCTCATCTGGAGTTGTAGGTGCTATAATTGGAGTGATTGAAAATAGAATGTCTTCTAGAAGTGGAGGAACTTTGAGATCTCCATATGCTTTCCAAAGACCTATCCAAATGTCATAAGGATGATTGAACTTGTCAATGACCTCAAAGAAAGAATGAGTGACACTAAAATAAATGACATCCAAAATCATTTTAATAGGTGGCTCAGTAATGGAAGAGTGCAGTTCATTGGAACATAGATAAAGAAATACTTATGCTCTCTTCTTAGATGATCAATGATTAAAGCACTCCATTTTTGATAGTTCCTCTTTGTCAACCTCAGTCTAACACCCAATTGACATGTGAGACAAAGCTCCATGAGATCAATGTATGTATGCACCCCCATAAAATGAAAAAATAATCAATCAACCACCCCTAATGCATGATTTGACACTTTATAGTTAGTGTGTTTACAATAGGCCACTTTGTCAAAATGGACATTGTGGACTTCTAATTTTTCTGTTTACAACCTCTTCTTATAATTCAAATCTACAACTTTACAATATAGCTCAGAAATACAATAATTTTGAAGTAATACAATGGAAAGAAAGGACCTATTTCTAAAAGTGATATTTCTATCCACACAAGCCTATAATCTAATTGTAGATTTGGTAACTAGACAAAGCATTATTCAGTTTCAAAAAAACCATAACCTAATTTGGAGTCCAGGTGAGCCCGTAAGAAACAATTGAAGTTGAAAAATGTTGGATTGGATAGGTACAATCACCAAAAATTCAATTTTGAACAAATTTGTGTACCAAAACTAGAAAATAACAACACCACTAAAAGGTTTAGGAAATTCTAGACAAAAGAAAAATAATTGTACCTGATTTGGAGTCTGAATGACTGAGATATGACCTCCCAAACTCAGATTATCGAATCAAAAATGAATCCAGATAGGGGTTTGATTAGCAAACTATGAGCTTAAATTTGACATCCAAAAACCTGTTATAGTAGTGCAATCTAGCTTGTGAATGATAGTCAGATGATCATCAAATTTATGACAGTGTTTTGATGACATCAGCAAAAATGCCCTTCCTTAGTGATATGGTAGTGACATCAGCTGTTGACGTCAGTAGTATAGACAGGTGACATCATGTATGGATCTGTTGATGTGTCCAATTATGGATACTAGTGTGGCATTCTAGGAGGTGTGATATGGTAGTGCCACATGTCTTCACTAATGTGGCAACACCTGTTTGGGGTTTGCTGATTGGAGTGCTTTGACAAGCGTGATATGTATACATGGAGGGGTCCGTAGTGCAGACTATGTGGTAGAGAGTGTGCGGCTACTGATTGGGCCACGTGGTGAGTCATGTGAATGTCACATGGCAGCTGAAGGATGATTGGAGAATTGTTTCATCGCTAGGAGTTGCTTCAAAAATAGGGAGGGGTGATGGTCGGTAAGAAGTCCAAGTACCAGATAATAGTGAATGACTGGCAGGAGTTGATTTAACAACTAGCAGTGGGATATTAATCCCACATGCTCAGTGCAGGGGGGAATTTGTGTGTTTACAAACACAAATTATCGGTGCTTCAACCAAAGATGCGAGCCATCGGGAGTTTGCCAGATTGTTCAATGTGCCTGCCAAGTTTAGTTGGGTAGGCAATTGCCAGTTGAAAGGTATGCACCAGAAATATTGTGATACACCTGTCAGTTGGAATAAGATGCTAGATTATTGGATTAAACCACCTGCAAGGGTTGGGATTTCACCACCCGATTCCTGCAAAAAAAAATTGCTCTGCAAGCCTAATGGCCTAAAAATTTTTCAAACAAAATGCTCTAAAAAATATAGAGAAAATAAAATGCAGATCTAAAACAAAATAAATGCACAGATCTAATAGATCATACAAAATTTGCAAATCAGGCCTTCGAGTGTTGGTTTGCAAAAGAAATTTGCCTCAATTTTGACTATGGCCCAATATAGGAGTATTTATAGTTAATTTTCACTTAATCAACACTCTAGACACAATGGTGAGGTCCTCTTTGGCTCTAGATGCTCCCAATAGCTACATATATCCTAGATCTGAATCAAGGTGTCCTCAAAGAGGTGAAGCAAGAATGGTCTCCAATCGCTATGAAATGATGTCCTATGGCTCTGATACCATGTAAGAATTTGGTATAGCTTTGATACCATGTAAGAATTTTCCTTAGGGAAAAATCACCGAAGACCAAGAAGCTCAACAACTAGCACAAAATAGACCAATAGAGTATGATCAGAATAACAATATGAAATTCAATTGATGTATTGATTGATGTATAAGTACACTAGGAGTGCTTGAATATAAAGGCCTCTAGAATGCTTCTAGAACGTCTAGGAGTTAGCAATATGATAAGCCTCACAACTAAGCACATGTCCACCAAGAGTGGAATATCCTCCATTAAACACAAGAGTTAGTGTGATGATGAGAGGATAAGCTAACATGAGTGTGTCACGTAAAATTATGTTGTAGAGACCATTTGCTAAAATAAGAGTGCAAATAACTGTGTTTTCAACATGACAACAATCAACTATGCAAACTCTAGTGTTGTACAGACACCATGTGCTAAAATAGAGTTGCTTACTCCTATGTTGCCAACATGACAACTCATATGAGTATGGAAACTCCTAAATGTCTAACCTGATAAATAATATAATAATGTATTTATCCTAAGTAAACTTAAGTAAAACATAAATAATAAATATTTACACTAACATCTACTGCTTGAACATTTTGTTGATGATTGGTTTGTGCAATCCCCACATGGTTTGTGTGAACTTCTCTTGTGTGACTGACTGTAGAGGTGAATGGTGCACTATGAGGGAGTCTTTGCCCATGCTTGGTGTGGTGTAGGGAATACCATGGGTGAGGCTCCTGTGTGGAGTCCACTCACCTATGAGTGACATGTTCACAACATTAAAATATTTATGATAAAAAACATCAGTAGGGAGAGTGCCTTGCTCAGATGGTTTCAATTTTCTCTATACTCAAACAGAGGATTATCATCTCAGTTTTGACTATCTAATTCATCAATACTTTGTTCACCAATAGTATTGGAATGATTCCACATGCTAGTGGATGAAGTGGACAAAGGGGAAGGAGCTAGAACTAAATTGGAAGATAAAATAATTGAAGAAACATTGCTTTGATTTTTATTAGCATTAGAGATATTATCAAAAATAAAGAAAGGGATATACTCACTTGCAGATTTTTCTTCCATTTAGAGAGCCAGAAATACCTTCTCATTGAAGATGATATCTCTACTTCTGATAAGTTTCTTCCCAACTAGATCCCAAATTATGAAACTGAATTGGTCTTCACCATAGCCCACAAATATGCATTTTTGTGATTTTAGATCAAGCTTCCTTCTTTTCTCCTTTAGAACATGTACATAAGTTTCACATCCAAACACCCAGATGTGAGAATATGAGATTTTCTTTCCCAGCCACTCTTCCTTTGGTATGCCATAATCCAACTAAGAAGAGGGGCTTCGGTTGATTAAGCAGTCTATTGTATTATATGCCTCTACCCAAAATTCCTTGCCTAAATTGACATTAGAAAGCATACACAAAGCTTTCTCAAGGATTGTTCTATTCATCCTCTTAGCTGCTCCATTTTCTTGCAAGGTGAATGTAACAATCTTAATTCTAGGGATGCAATTATTTGCACAAAATGAATCAAACTCTAATGAGCAAAATTCTCTGCCATTATCCATTCGCAAGCACTTTATTTTGTTACCAGTCTGATTCTCAACTAAAGCCTTAAAAACTTTAAACTTGTTGAAAACATCAAATCTCTTATGCAATATGTAAATCCATACCTTTCTTATAGAATCATCAAAGAAAGTGAGGAAGGATTTTTCTCCTACAATAGAGCTTTCCTCGGTGGGTCTAAAAACATTGGAATAGACAAGTGCCAAAGGAGTGCCTTTATTTTCATATTCGGTCCTCAAGAAGCTGACCCTCTTTTGTTTTGCATAGAAACAATGTTGAAAAAATTGTAAGTCAACTGATTTCAGCCCTGGTAATTGCTCCCTTTTATGCATAATAACAATGCCCCTTTTACTCATGTGACTGAGCCTTTGATGCCACAAGTCTAACTTGCTATCTTCAACTGTCATGCCAACCCCCACTTCACCAATATTTTCAACAATATATAAAATCCCAATCTTGTCTCCTTTAAATAACATGGATCCTTTTGTGACTTTCCATGAATCAATTAGAGAAGTGACAAAACCTTGTGTATATAGCTGAATTATGAAAATCAAAATTTCTCTTTAGTTTTGGAACATTAAGCACATCTTTTAAATATTCAAATATCTCCTTTTCCTACTATTTCATATGTTTTATTATCATCCAAGTATACTTCACTGAACTTACCTTCTTGATAATTTGAGAAGTATTCCATACATGAAGAGGCATGAAATGATGCGAATCCAAAACCCATGAGGCCAAAGTAGTCTTAGTTGTAGATAAAATCACTACACTATCATCTTTGTCATAGACGATTTTGGCTTGACTTTTCCGCACTCATTCTTTTTCTCTTTTATAACCTCTACAATCCTTTTTCACGTGACCACTTTTGCCACAAGACCACCAGTCTCTTCCTTTCCTTTCCTTTGACTTCAAGCATCTAGCTGATTTTGATCTTCTATGATGATTGTTCCTTCCCCTATTTTGGCTTCTTCCCCTAGTTCTAGTGTTGATGATCATCAAGGCTTCACCAGATGAGGATTCCTTGTTACTTCTTCGCATATCCTCACTAACTAGAGTTGTCATTACTTCATCATAGACCAACTTTCTCTTTGAGGAGTTAGAAGTGCTAATTGTTGCAATAAAGGGGTCCCAGCTGTCGGATAATGAACACAACAAGATGACAACTTTAGATTCATCATCTTGTATCATGCCAACCAGAGTTGCTTGACATAATAAAGTGTTCAAATCATTTATATGATTTGACATTGTAGTCTCATCCTTCATTTTTAGCTTGTAGAGCTTCTTCATAATGAATATTTTGTTTGCAGCTTAGGCCATTTCGTACATACTTTTAAGTTTATCCAAAACTTCCTTGGTCATAGATTTGTTATGTACATTGAATACAACATTTTTTAGTAAAGAAAGAAAGATTTTTTCCTTTGCATTCTCATCAATTTTATCCTAGTCTTCATCCTTCCTTGTAGCTAGTTTTGTTTCTTTTCCATCAATTGTTACTACCAAGTCTTGCTTGACTAGCAATGAACGCATCTAAACTTTCCACAAACTAAAATTCTGTCTTGAGAATTTATGCACTCACAAATCTTCCATGACTCTGGATTTTCAAACACCCAAATCGATTCCAACGACTATGCCAAGCTTTGATACCAATTGTGAAGTTTTTTGAATGTGCAAACTGAGAAATAATAGAACAACAATAAAGAGGAAATATACAAACACAAAATTTTATTGTGGTTCACCACAAATTGTGACTACATGCACACTATAGGAAAGATCTCTTATTAATGTAAAAGTCCAAACTTTACATCACAATTGTAGCTTTAGCTCTTCGAATACAATATGAAATAATGAACCTCCAACAGAGAGAGAGAGAGAGAGAGAGAGAGAGAGAGAGAGAGAGAGAGAGAGAGAATTCGAGGGAAACAATAATAAATGAAAGACTGTTGAGCTTCATATATATACCCAACAAAAAAGATGACCCAAGCATAAGGATGTGTGTGTCGTTAAGAGATTATTTAAACAAAATTAGGCTTTGTAAACATAGAGTCTCAAGAGAAATGAAGAGACAAACAATTGGAGGGAAACAATAATAAATGTAACTAATAAATGAAAGACTATTGAGCTTCACATATACACCCAACAAAAAAGATGACCCATGCATAATGATGTGTGTGTCCTTAAGAGATTATTTAAACAATGTTAGGCTTTGTAGACTGTCAATAGTCCAAAGAAGAATCAAATAATGATCACACTTCCCAGACTATTAGTAATCCAAAGAGGGGTCAAAAGAAAGGATCACGCCTCCTAATTTTTTAGTAGTGCAAAGATAGGTCCAAAAAAAGATCAAGTCCCCATGAATTTTTAGTAGTTCAATAGAGGAAACCAAATTTTCAATATACATGTGTACAAAAGTGAGTGGAGTATATGCCACCAAATTAAATTGATTGCAAGGACATTAAAAAAAGAAATGAATCTAATGGAAGTGTACATGCATCCACTAAAATGTTTCCACTATGAAATTCCCTGTAATGACCCTTTACTGATTTTTTTATGATATTTCTAGCCTCAAATCAGAACTTTAAAATCAAACAACCAATATTACAAAGATCTGCCAATTTCCCAATAAAACCCAAATCGGGTATGTCCAAATTTGTGCCAAAAACTTCACAACTTCACAAATTATTAATAAATCTAAAAATGGACATTTTTACAGAATTTTCAGCAGCATAACAGCCTACAAAATGACATTTCCAGATTTGTATAGCCTTTACACAACAACTCACAAATGTAGGGCAAAATTATGCTCAATCGGGCTCCCAAAATTAACACAAAAATGCCCGGAAACACCACAAAACACTCATAAACTATCTCAGAAGTTTAATCACGACCCAATACATATATTCAGCTCTATTTTAACATCATAAAGTCTGAAATACAACAGCAAACCAAACTGATATGAAAAACTCAACTGAAAACCCAAACTCAAACCAAAAACAACCCCGAAAACACCCAAATCGGCACTATTCAGCACAAAGGCAAACTCTGTATGAGCATGCACATGGAATGGCTTCAAACTCCCATCTTTAGCCTTCCTGGAAACCTGCAAACTCCCATTCTTGGGTCTCCTTCTCCACAGGTTTGGCAGCCTTTGAAGAACAACAAGAAAATTAGCAAGAATCAAGATGTAGAATGAGCCCAAAATGCCTCCAAACCCCTTTTAAAGAGGGCATAACCCTAACTCACGTCCAAGAGGGGTTAATAAAATATAATTTAATAATAATTTTTATTTATTAGTCCATTGGTTTCCAAAGATTAGCCCCTTTTTCCAAAATTTCACCTTTTTGGAGCCTGCCTACCTTAACAAAGTTTTTTTTTTTTTTAAAAAAAAAAAATTATTTGAATAGGGGACATGACAAGTCCTCCCCTCCCAAATATTGCTTGTCCTCAAGCAATGAAGGTTGGAATTCTCAAGAATATGTGCTCCTTCCCAAGTTGCATCCTCTAGTGGTAATCCTTTCCATTTGACCAAATGCTCTATGATGCTCCTATTTCTCAACCTTTTCTCTCTTGTATCCAAAATCTCTTCTGGTATCAAAACTAATTTCCCTTCATCATCAAGAGGTGGTAATTCTGTAGATACTATGGTTTGCTGGCCTAGAACCTTCTTTAAGCAAGATACATGAAAAATATTATGTATTTTGCTGTTTGGCGGGAGCTCCAATTCATAAGCTACCTCTCCTACCTTCTTGATGATTTTATAAGGCCCATAGAACCTTGGCTTGAGTTTCTCTGCCCCACTTCTCTTCAAGGTGCTTTGCTTATATGGCTGCAACCTAACAAATACCAAATCTCCCACCTCAAAAGATCTTTCAATCCTTTTCCTGTCAGCATATATCTTTTGTTGGTTTTGTGCATGTTGTAGATTATCCTTGAGGGACCTTATTATGTCTTGGCTTTGCTTGATGAAATCACTTGCTGCGGGTACTCTGCTATCGGAAAGTATTAGATCAACAAAGGAAAGGGCATCATAACCATAAAGAGCACGAAAAGGAGGCATACCAATAGACATGTGATGAGATGTATTGTAACAATACTCCCCTAGGTGTAACCATTTCACCCAAGCATGTTGTTGATTTGAAACATAGTTCCTCAAATACCCTTCTATCCATTTATTAACTATCTCTGTTTGTCCATCTGTTTGAGGGTGATAGCTAGTACTAGGAGTGAGTTCAGTTCCTACCAAATGAAAGAGCTCCTTCCAAAAAGAGCTGAGGAATCTACTGTCCCGATCACTAACAATGTTTCTAGGCAAACCATGTAATCTAAAAATTTCCTTGAAGAACAATTCGGCCACTTGTGATGCCTTGAAATCAGATGTGATAGGAAAGAAATGTGCATACTTAGTTAGTCTATCTACCACCACATATATGCAATCCTTACCTTGAACCTTGGGCAACCCAGTGATGAAATCCATGGAAATACTTTCCCATTTTTGTTCGGGAATAGGAAGTGGCTGCAACAACCCTGCAGGAAAATTTTGCTCACTCTTTCTTTGTTGGCATACCATACATTCCTTAATGTGTTTAAGGACATCCTCCTTCATACCCTTCCATGAAAACCGCTCTCGAATTTGCCTGTATGTCTTGAAGTATCCCTGGTGACCAGCCAAAGGTGTGTCATGAAAGGCCCTCAATATCCTCTCCTTAGTTTTTGACCCTGGCACTAAGAAGATCCTATTCTTGTAATAAATCAATTCATCAACAACCTTGTACCTGTTATCATCCACTAACTTATCGAAAATCTTGGTGGCAAATGAATCTTTAGCATACTCTAAAATTATGGAGACTTTCCAATCAGCAGAGATAGATGATAAGGAACACAAAGTGGGCTTTCTTGAGAGAGCATCAGCAACCACATTATTCTTTCCTTTCATGTATTCAATATCAAAATCATAAGCTTGCAATTTGCTTACCCATTTTTGTTGACGATCATTCAAATCCCTTTGGTTCAAGAAGAACCTAAGGCTATTATGGTCTGTCTTTACAATGAATCTCCCACATACCAAATATTGTCTAAACTTATGAAGTGCATGCATGATTGCCAACATTTCCTTATCATAGATGGAGTACCCTTTCTTTGATTGATTTAATTTTTGACTCTCAAATGCTATTGGATGTCCCCTTTGAGTTAGGACAGCCCCTATACCTTCTCCAGAAGCATCACATTCAACAACAAAAGGTAAAGAGAAATCTGGAATTGCAAGCACAGGGCATGAACTCATTACCTCCTTAAGCTTATCAAATGTTTTTTGTGCCTCTTCTGTCCAAACAAAAGCTCCTTTCTTTGTCAAATCAGTCAAGGGGGCACCAAGCTAAGAAAATTCCTTGGCAAATCTCCTATAGTAGCTACACAACTCGAAGAAACCTCTCAACTGTGTAAGATTAGTGGGTGGAGACCAATCCAAAATTGCCTGAATTTTTTGTTGATCAACCTATACTCCTTTAGAGCTTATAATATGTCCCAAATATAGGATCTCTGTCAAACCAAACTCATATTTAGATAGCTTAGCATAGAAGGATTGCTGCTCCAAGATTCCCAAAACAGTGTCTATGTGCTTTAGATGCTCTTCCCATGTTTTACTGTATATCAAGATATCATCAAAAAATACCAAAACAAATTTTCGAAGATGCTGACTGAATACCTTATTCATACAAGATTGGAATGTTGCAGGTGCATTAGTGAGACCAAATGGCATAACAAGAAATTCAAAGTGCCCATAGTGACATCTGAAAGTAGTCTTTTCCACATCTTCACTCCTCATTCGGATTTGATGGTAGCCTGATCTTAAGTCAATTTTTGAGAAGTATACAGCACCATGTAACTCATCAATGAGTTCATCTATGCGTGGTATGGGATACCTATTTTTTATGGTCTTCTTGTTTAGAGCCCTGTAGTCTATACACATTCTCATTGTACCATCCTTTTTCTTAACAAGTACCACAGATGATGCAAATGGACTAGAGCTAGGCCTTATGAATCCCATGTCCAGGAGTTCTTTAATAGTTTTTTCAATTTCTTCCTTATAACCTCTTGGATGGCGGTATGGGGTTGTTATAACTGGTTTGGCACCCTGTTCTAACTCTATAACATGCTCAAAACCTCTATCTGGTGGTAATCCTGGAGGCAAATCATTGAAAACTATACTATGCTTATCAAGAATATTTTGAATTTCAAAATGGAAATTACCTTGATTCTTTGGAGAGCTTGTTGGTTGGATTATGACTCCTGCTGCCCATGTTACTTGTCCTCTTCGAAAAGTCCTCTCCATCCTCTTTGTAGAGACCGCCTTAGGTGCTCCATTCGATAACCCTCTCAATATGACTTCTTTCCCATTGGAATGAAATTTAAACTCCATAGTTTGATGGTTCATGTAATAGCCTCCGATAGAGTGCAACCATTGAACACCCAATACAAGATCTGTCTCCCCAATACCAACCACATAGAAGTCATCACATAACTCATAATCTCCTAAGGACATCTTGAGTTGTTTCACCACCCGTGTGCAAGGCGTAGTGAATCCATTAGCTACAGTAACATTGAATCCCTCAAAATCTTCTGCTTTAAGTCCTCTTTTCATGACAAATCCCTCATCAATAAAATTGTGAGTTGTCCCACTATCAAGAAGACCAGTCAACCTTTGCCCTGCTAGTACCCCTCGAATTCGGAAGGGATGGTATCTTGGGACTCCTGATAATGCTGCTAAAGTGCCATCCTTGCTGATTTCTTTTACTTTCTCTTCTTCTACCTCCTCCTTAGTATCATGAAATTCCTCATGCTCATCTGAATTAGATTCTGAAGCAACTTCAATATAGTGCACTTGACCTTTCCCCAAACATCTGTGTCCTGGAACCCATGGTTCTCTACAAGTAAAACAAAGCTTTTTCCTTCGTAATTCACTCCTAGTCTCTTCATCTACCTTCTTTTTTGCCACATTTGTCACATCTTTTGGTGGTAGTGTTGGGAAAGTCTTTTTCTGAAAATTTCCCTTATGTTGCCAAAGATTTGGGGGTTTTTGATTAGTGATTGATTTCATAGGCATGCAAGTTTCAAGTTGCAAGCTTCTTTTGATAGCTTCCTGTAAGGTTGAGGGTGAGAAAGCCTTAACCAAACCCTTAACAGAATCTTCTAAACCATCAAGAAAAAGATAAACGATCCTCTTTTCACTCATATCAAGTACCATAACAGCCACTTTTTGAAATTCTTCTATATACTCATTAACTGATTTGGTTTGCTTCAACTTTGACAATTCTTTAAAGTACTTTTCATCATCCTTGAGGTCAAATCTATCTATCACCCTTTGACTGAAATCTTCAAATGTAGTTACCTGATCGTGACCTTGAGTAGTCATTCCATGATACCACCAATCATAGGCTGCATCTTCCAAGTGTAGACTTGCAAATTGAATAGCATCACTCTCTTTCATGGGGTTAAGTGTGAAGAAAGTTTGTAATTTTTGTAGCCATGCTCTAGCTGAAATTTTATTTGTTCCATCAAAAGTAGGTGCTGTAAACTTGCTTATTTTATTTTTGAGCTCTCTTCCACTTGTGTCATGCTCCCTCCTGTTCTCTTTCTTGGGCATCAAAGCGTTCATCATATCCACATATTCTCTAAAAGGAACTGAACTACGAAAGTAATCATCTAAGCCATTGTAAGTAGCTCTTAATGTAATCAAGTTACCTGTAACCTCTTCCACTGGATTAATGGCTGGATTTGGTATTGGTGGCTCATCTGCAGGAAAGAAAATAGATTTGGTTGATTTAGATGGTGTGGATCTCCTATTTCTTGGCTCCTCTAAAGTGCTCCCTTTCTCATTAATAGATGCAATTCCTTGTAATTTTTCTGTCAATATTCGCAAAGCCTCTCTAGTTTCCGCCAAACCATCCACTGTTTGCTTCTGAGTATTTTGGATGTCTTGGAAGAATTTCTTTGCCATCTCATCTGGATCAGCCATACTTTTTTCTTCCTTGGATTTTGTACTTTTGCTTTCAACTGGGGGTTTGATCAAAAATTCTTTATTCTTTTCTCGCTGCAAATATCTTTTTTCTCTTTCACTTAGTTGCATGCAATCATAAAATATGACATGCAAGATCTGGGTAGTTATCAAAACTTGACATGCAAGATCTGGGTAGTTGATAAAACTAACATGCAACTTCTACAAACCCTCAGGCTGGCAAGATCACGGCTCTGATACCACTGTAATGACCCTTTACTGATTTTTTAATGATATTTCTAGCCTCAAATCAGAACTTTAAAATCAAACAACCAATATTACAAAGATTTGCCAATTTCCCAATAAAACCCAAATCGGGTATGTCCAAATTTGTGCCAAAAACTTCACAACTTCACAAATTATTAATAAATCTGAAAATGGACATTTTTACAGAAATTTCAGCAGCATAACAGCCTACAAAATGACATTTCCAGATTTGTATAGCCTTTACACAACAACTCACAAATGTAGGGCAAAACTATGCTCAATTGGGCTCCCAAAATTAACACAAAAATGCCCGGAAACACCACAAAACACTCATAAACTATCTCAGAAGTTTAATCATGACCCAATACATATATTCAGCTCTATTTTAACATCATAAAGTCTGAAATACAACAGAAAACCAAATTGATATGAAACACTCAACTGAAAACCCAAACTCAAACCAAAAACAACCTCGAAAACACCCAAATCGGCACTATTCAGCACAAAGGAAAACTCTGTATGAGCATGCACATGGAATGGCTTCAAACTCCCATCCTTAGCCTTCTTGGAAACCTGCAAACTCCTGTTCTTGGGTCTCCTTCTCCACAGGTTTGGCAGCCTCTGAAGAACAACAAGAAAATTAGCAAGAATCAAGATGTAGAATGAGCCCAAAATGCCTCCAAACCCCTTTTAAAGAGGGCATAACCCTAACTCACGTCCAAGAGGGGTTAATAAAATATAATTTAATAATAATTTTTATTTATTAGTCCATTGGTTTCCAAAGATTAGCCCCTTTTTCCAAAATTTCACCTTTTTGGAGCCTGCCTGCCTTAACAAAGTTTTTTTTTTTTTTTTTTTTTTTAAAATTATTTGAATAGGGGACATGACATTCCCCAAGAGAGAACACTTCAAGGGAAACAAACACACGACAAAAGAGAGAGCACAAATGAATCGACTAACTTTGGAGTTAGTACGATCATATGATAGTATGTGATATTATATCAAGTATGAAATGTAATAGCTCCCTAAAGGAAGTAGAGTTACAACACAATGGAATAATATGAAATCAATTGCATTTGTATTATCCTTCATATAAATATTTTTCAAACATAAAAAAATATGTGACTTTTAATTAGTTAGGACAAGAATTAACAATATAAGTTATTTTAAATCTTGTCTCTTGATATTAAATACCTTTGAAAACACATTTTATTGTCATTATATTTGCATAGAGATAGGATATAAAAGGATTTTTTTTCACATCAAAACTTATACTAATTCATATATTGTATAAAATATTTCTAGTATAAATTTTATACTTTATTTTCTCGATTTGATAGTAATTATAAGAATAATCAATTGATTTTACACATCATCAATATCAATATTAATATGCAATCCTTCGTATTTATTATGGCATAACTTATTAATAATTTTTATATATTTACCTTTGAATAGATTTTTGGCAAACTTAGTAGTGTGGAGTTGTGAACTTTAAAGCATTTACATGTATGGTAGTTTAGACATTGAATGTGAATATTCAAACTATCAATATGGAGCCCCTTAATGGACATGGAATAAAATCCTAAGAATGGAGAATACTAAAAACAAAAATCTGATGGGATTACTAAGGTGGTTAAGTTAAGGAGGGACCCATAGCTTGACACACTCGAAGTGAAAGCTTCGAGTGTGTTGATTAAGCTAGACCCATAGTGCTAGACCTTTGAGGTAAACCTAAAAAGACTCACCATCCACTTTTCTAGATGAAAGATTTTCACCTTCAACTTAATAAACTCAACAATATTAACAAAATATTTAGTGAAGGTGGTAGTCTCT
The DNA here is from genome assembly GCA_028749045.1 of Cupressus sempervirens. Taxonomy (NCBI): domain Eukaryota; kingdom Viridiplantae; phylum Streptophyta; class Pinopsida; order Cupressales; family Cupressaceae; genus Cupressus; species Cupressus sempervirens. Next base: position 102,178,285 of record CM053784.1, read on the forward strand.
TCAATATAATAGATCTCATCAACAAAGTGAATGAGATCATAAGACAAATTCAACAACACCATCTTGGTGTTGTTTGACTAATCCTTAAATTATTGCCTACTAACCAAACTAAAATATCCTTATTCTCAATTTATATCACATTAAACTATCTTTAGTTTTCAAATATCACATACTTGCCAAAGGACTCTTGATCTACTAATAAAGTTATAAGACTCATGAAGAGCCACCAATAAAATTGTGCCCCAAACCAATTTAATGAAATGGATACCTCTCTTTTTAATCAACAAGCCTAAGCCTCTTTGTCCCTTCCTCCCTAATATTTCCTAAACTCGTGGCATTGGCTGAGACAATTTAGCTTTTGAAATCGTACTACGGAGGAAGAGACGACCCAAATTCCTTTTATGGTCAGTGATTCGGTACGGCGGATGGATGACCCATCGGCGACGCTGCTCTTGAAAGCAACGTCATCCACTTCCACTCTCCCTATTGAAAGCGACGTCCGCGCGTAGCGCAAGTAAGAAAGCCAAAACAGGCACGCATACGCGTGTGTTGCCCCCACTTCGCGTAAATTCAGGATTCCTTCACGGCAAAGGAAACGGAACTCAAAAACATATTTTCATTTCTTCTCACCATGTTTGTCTATTTAACAACAACTCCTCACTCAGCAATTCAATTCAATGCTCTCTAGTGTCCACAAACAATTTAAGAAACAAAAACATATATATATATTTTTTATAGAGGGTTCAGACCTGTGAGGCAGCCCAGCGAGGCACAAAGCCTGCAAGCTACCAACCAGCGAAGGCCACCATTAACAGTTTTAGGTACCTGATACGGGCCCACACATGCCTGAATAGTGGACACCTCTTCAGCTAAGAGCCAAGGACTGAAGAGCATCCACCCTGCCAAATTCGTCCGAGGCACGATCCCAGCCTCATCTCTTGTGATGTCTATGGGCCTTGCACTCAGTAAGACTTGATCCCTGATGGACTCTTTGAACAAAAACATACTTCACTTTTGTATTGTTGTCTTAACTTTTCGGAGGAACTGCTGTTGCCTTAAACATTTGACAGATGGATCTCGGAGCCACTAAAATAAGTGGGAAATTCGGGCTCCCGCCTCTGCCCAAAAGTTCACAAAGACCGCCTTCTATTCACATTGGCACGAAAAAGTTCGTTGTTAATGCTGCCAGCTCAGGCGATTTAGGTGAATTAATTTGTTATTCCTTCAACTCGTTAAGATGTTTCAAAAGTATTCAAGTTAAGTAAACTCGTGCGGCTTTATGTGTATTGCAGGGCGGGGGAGAATGGTGGACGAGGACATGTTAGTTCTGAGAAAAAGAATGTATGAGTTGAGAATGGAGGAAGAAATGAAGAATATTAATTTTCCTCCAGAGGAGTGGACGGAGTGGCAAAAGAGGTGGTATCCCACTTATCACTCAGATGTCTGCTCTTCGCTCACGTGGCTGCAAAATGTGCTGCTGAACACAAGACCCGGCGTTACCATGGCCACCGTGGCTTCGACTTCATTGAGCGTGCCAACGTGTCTCTTTCTTCTCCTCATTCACTGCTCAATTCCTCTCAACGGTTTAACTCCTCACATTCTAAGCTTTTTGAGTCACTAGCTTCACAAAGGCAAAGTTTTTGTTAGAATGTTACAGATGGACCATATAGTTGTCATTCGGATTTTCAACCGAAATATGTTCTTTATCACATTAGATTTATGCGTTCATGACCAGGAACATCTGTGTTACTTGAGCTCTAACATCTTAAGATTTCCAAATCATTTCATAAAGCTTAAGTAATCCTTGCTTAAAGTTTTGTTTTTGAGATGTACTGAACGCAATCTCATGTGATTTATGACAATGATGTGATGTCATGGAATGTCGAATTACAAGAAATGCCTACTTATTTTGTTGTGGGTCACATGTTTCCGAAATTTATTAAAGAGAATCTTAAACTAGGCAAGTTGGTTTTAACTTCTCCGTCATTTGCTAAAATGGTCACATCCGTTTCGTGCGGACATTCGTTGCGTGCCACTAATGATTGCACAGGCCATCTAAATAGGTTAAACATTGGAAATGGTTCCGTCTTCCATGACTTTGTGCGGTTGCTAATTAGACTAGCACTTGTACCAAAAGAAGATAGGTGTTTGATTTTGAAAGCATAACTGAAATTTATTGCATTACTATGAGGAGGAGGTTAAATATCAAGTTTGTTGAACTTTGTACCCAAGAAGTTTGACCTATCTTTTTGATATACAAGTTGATTCAACTTTCTAACTTACATGGCTTTTAGGACATCTCCATACCAAGCCAAGCACTAGAAAAATGACTACTAGGGTTCATGAAGTGACAAGAAAATTTTCTAAACCATATCTGGTCGATTGGTACAAGCCAAATCAAACAAACAAAGAAATTAAATTGGTCAACCATCCTTGAACCATTTCACCATCTACTCACAACCAATTTGTATTTTGATCTATAGCCTTTAGTTCACATTTAAGGTGTACTTCTTCTAGGTCATTCTTATGGTGTTGTATTCCATGGGTTTGCAATTGTCTAATTAATATTCTATTTTAAAAATCCTTACGAAAGGACATCATTTGCTGAATCTAAAAATATGCAATGCATTTGTTTGTTGTTTATTAGCTCCCTCTAAAGAATTTATAATCGTATAAATTTGAATCAATTAGAATTTTTTTAAAGATGATATTGAAATTTTAATGAGTTTTGTAATTGTTCCAAAACAAACTTAAACATTTTAATCCTTAAAAGTTTTCTTTCTTAGATCAAAATGTTTCTAATTTTACCAAAACAAACTTAAACATTTTTATCTTTAAAACCTTTCTTTCTTAGATCAAAATGTTTCTATTTGTATCCTTCTCATTTTTGAACCATAGATACCACTCCATCCTAGAAGCCATAGAAGAGGGATGAAAGCTTCAAAGGAGATGTTGCCAATCTTTGAATAAATAATTATTTATTCTTTTACTTAAGTTTACTTAGGTTAATGCATTTAGTTAATAGTTGTAGTCTAGGAGTTGTTGACAACACAAGAGTTTGTTCCTATTCGAGTCATACTTATCTCCTCACCTTGATCGAGGATATTCCACCTTTTGTGGACATATTCATAGTTGTAAACCTTATCTTCTAGCACTTTCTAGCTTGTTCTACAAGCTTCCTTTAGGCCTTTATATTCTGACTCTCTCATTGTATTTCATAACTCATAACTCATTTTCAAGGCATATTGTAATACAATACGTTTTTCTTTGTTTGCAATATCTTTTCTCTAAGTCCATTTAGTTTTTCCAAGCTCCACGTCTTCCTTCTTTGGTTTCCCTTCGACAGGTTATTTGCATGCAGGTGATCTTGGCGAGCTATGAATTTGGCTTTCATCAACTTCTATATGGTATCAGAGGCTCCCTACTGCTTCTTTGTTGAAAGATTTTTGAAGCTACGATTTAGAGACACAAACCCTAGTTTGTTTGTGCATTTTTCTTCAATAGGGGGGGAAGACTGATTTTTCTGATCACTTTGGACCTAAACGAACACTACCATTGAGTTCAGAAGGCCTGTTACAATCAAAATCCACATAAAACTTTTCAATTTTCAAGAAAGTTGCTCCGGAAGGAAATTTTTTTTGCTTGGGAGGCTGTACAGACATAAAAATGTATTTATTACTTGATTTTAAAAAAAATTCATGTGCAAAGCCACACCACCATGGAACCACCCGGAAGCCACCACGACGTCACCGCAGCCCCACCTGTGCGCAGCTTAGGCACTGCCACCGCTGGCAGTGCAGACGCGGGGCAGCCATAGTGTGGTCGCTACTCCATAGCCCCCGCCACCCGGTCGGCCCGCCACCCACACCAGTGGTGCCTCCCTTTCTTGCCACCTCTGCCAGGGCTCCTCTGCTCATCCACTGCCACCTGCACCTGCCACGCCAGCAGCCCACATGGCATTTTTGACAGTTGGCACCATTCTGTAGCTACCACGTGGCACGACCCTTGCCACATCAGCTTCCCTATCAGCATCTTGCCATGTGGCATGCTGTGTGGCCTCTTTTTTTGTTGTGATGACCCCTTGACCATCAATTTTAAGCTCATGATTTGCTAACATCAGCACTGCATAAACACCTCTCCAGGATCCTTTTTGACCTACTTGCAATTTTTTGACCATATCTTGAGCATACTGAGGTATTTTTCCAATTTGAAAGAAGCATCAAAAAGTTGGCTTTGAGATGGAGGCATTGGTGCAAATATTTTGTAGTCAAAGTTTGAAGTTCTCTTTTTCACTCTGGCAAGCATATCTTTTGCATCCCATATCCGTTTTTTGAAAAAGTTATATTTTTTGGAAAGCTGGTTTTGTCATGTTTTCAAAAATGCTATCATTTCCTTTAGATTCTACTCAATGTTCTTTCTATCATGTTTTTGGCATTCTTGCTCTATGGTGGATATCTTGGGTGTTCCAGGTCCGAGGATCATTTTCATGGCATGTGATTTTTTGTTTTGGGCTGTACTATCTTTTGTATCAACTTTTTAAAGAATCTTTATGCAAATGCATTAAGATAAGTGCCATTCTTGCATTTAGGGTTCATGAATGTTGTTTTTCGGTAGTTGTACTTGCACTATTTTATAAAGCACCATGAGGGGGATAGTTGTTTACCTCCTTTGTGCCCTCTTCCTTTTTTGCCCCATGCAGCATTGGTGACTGTGCCTTTATAGATGTTTGTACCTCTTCAACTCTCTCGTCATTCTTGGTTCTTTTTGCAAAGGATTTTGGCCCACCTTTTTAGTTACCTATCATCTCACCCTATTTACATTAAGGGGAGGTTATTTTGTTGTTCTAATGCTTCCTTGGTTTGATGATTTGATAGTGTGAACTATGTATTTAGTACCTGATCCTATATACTAGGTGATTGTAATGGCTGGCTAACTATGCATTTTGGTGAGATGGATTGTCTACCATATAGACACACTCAGTTCATGCCTTCTTCTTCCATGGAGGTTCTTCATTTCAATAGTTTCTTTCTAATGACAGAATTTGCAGCTTCTTCATACTTCCGTGATGCTCTTCATGATCTTCTCTTTGTTCCTGTTTTATGGGACATTCCTCTAGTTGGAGGCTTCTTCAGTCTTTCACTAGATTTTCTTACCTCTTTTTTGGGGAGGGTTTTTCCCATGAGGTTTTCTCTCTTTCCCCATTTTCAGAGGTTGCATTTCTTTGCATTATACATGGGTACCTAACATGGCCTTGTTGTCAGGACCCATTTTGCATTTCATCTTAGTTTTTGTGAGCGTAAGGTATTCCACTAAATTGAACTTAAAGGGGGGTGTTAGAGTAAATAATTATTTATTAATTATTTATTCTTTTACTTAAGTTTACTTAGGTTAATGCATTTAGTTAATAGTTATAGTCTAGGAGTTGTTGACAACATGGGACTTTGTTCCTATTTAAGTCATACTTATCTCCTCACCTTGATCGAGGATATTCCACCTTTTGTAGACGTATACTTAGTTGTCAACCTTATCTTCTAGCACTTTCCAGCTTGTTCTACAAGCTTCCTTGAGGCTTTTATATTCAGGCTCTCTCATTGTATTTCATAACTCATAACTTTTTTCAAGGCATGTTTTATAATAATATATTTTTTTTTGTTTGCAATATCTTCTCTCTCAGTCTGTTTAGTTTTTTCAAGCTCCACCTCTTCCTTCTTTGGTTTCCCTTCGACAAGTTATTTGCATGCAGGTGTTCTTGGTGAGCTGTGAAGTTGACTTTTATCAACTTCTATAGCCAATAAAGACTCAAGCATTGGATTTGGTAATGATGTGTTTCTTATGAGCTATTCTATTTAAATGTCATAGTTGACCTGTACTGAAATTATAAAAGAGAGTACTTTGAATGTTCATTGATTGATGATTTATAATTAAACAATTGTACTTTGGGAGGTTATACTTTTATGTAACACATGTATGCACACAACTTTCTAATACCCTGGGCTTTGTAACTATGTTAACATAGAAAAACCCCACACATTTTAACATTGGGTGTACAACCACACACAAGAACATATGCACACACACAAGTGAATGAGAATTGCTAGTTGGCCTAAACTACAATTATGATCCAAAAAATGTCGCTTGAAATGGAAGCTTTGGAACTACATTTTAGATGTCCAAACAAAATGCTTAACTTTCTTGGTAGATGCCTTTAAGTAATAGTCCAATGGTTGCCATGAAAGATACATGAGTTACTCCATGATTATAAGATAGGCAATCTTGGCCTATATCCTCACTATTTGCTTTGAATAGAGCAATTTTTAAAAAGAATTTTATGGTAACAAACATAGGTAGATATATAATTTTAAAATAATAACCCTGATGAAATGTAATTTCAGATGTTACTAAACAATTGTTAACATTTAAATATATGAATTATTTAATTAATATTATATTATATATTATTTAAATACACTTGACATATTCACCAATTAATTAATTTTATACTTAATATAATTGATGATGCTTATATGTAATACAAAATGTATTACTTATTTAAATATCTCAATTGACACTGTTACCTTTCCCACAAGTATCATTTGATGGGAGGGCATTTTAGTAAACCATTCCACACCTGTAGAGAGAACATGGCTCTTGACATGATAAAAAGGAGTGAGAAGACTCTCAATAATCTAGAATATTTCATTTAGCTAGATTAGAAGTTGAATATGAAAGTTAGATCCACACAGCGAACAACTCAAATCAAAATGAGAAGAGAGGACAGATATCGACAATGTTTAGCAATCAACATGGAGCAAATGCATTGAACATTGGAGGAGGATTGTTAGTGATTCACTAGCAAATATGAGGCAAAAGAATATCACTCAGAGTGGACTAAATATAATATAAAACTTAGGTGGCTAAGACCTAGATATGTGGTTGTAATACCAAAACTATGTCTGGCCACCCTTAAACATCAGATACTAGGGGAAGAATTAAGTTTGGAATAAAAAAGTTAATTTTGACTATTTAACATTTTTGGTCTAGGAATTAAACTTTAGTGTATGATGTTTAAGCTGTTCCTATTTGCAGCCATGACATCACCATTCATATCATTGACTTCCACAACCTCAAATGAGTCAAAAGTGTTTGATGAGATGCACATTCCAGAACAAAGACTATATTACATCTCAGTCCATTCAAATAAGCTTTCTCACAAAGTCAAAAGTTCAAATATAATTCTTTAGTAATTCTGATTTTCAATCTTTGTATCAATCAATAAGCTTGTGCCTACCAAAATACTAAAAAGGGACATTGCATATTCTATCTAAAATTCATAGAGCTAAAGAAGAAAATAATAATAATTATGTTGTCTTTTAACCATTGTGTGAATTAAGTTGAATAGTTTTAAGCTTCCAAAATGGTGAAGAAAAGCATCCATAATTGGCACGGTAAAGAGAAAAGATACATAAAGCTCATTTGTAACAAGAAGTTATGCTTATGAAATAAAACTGATCCAAATTCACATAGAGATGGATTGAAAATATTAACTTCTTACCGCTAGGAACAATCTGTTGCTCTTCATTGTAATTTATTTAATAGAGAAAAGCAAACTAAGTTGCAGATATAATTGTTAAGATTTGTTGAACCATTGTTACTCAATCAACACAATAATGCAAAATCTCTGAGTAATAGAGTATCATGAGAAAACTCTGGTAGGTATTTATGCAAAAGTGGAAGCTATGGTTACTTTATTATCTTATTTGAATATAAAAGAAAATACTTAAACAAAGAGCATTAAAGTGAAGACTCTTGATTCTACAACTTCTGTTAAGAACAAGACAAAAAGGACTTGATCGCAAACTTGAACAAAGATATGAAAATTCTCTCATGCATTGCTAATAACTAGATCTTGCAATTCAATTACATTTTAATATTCATGGATATGCTCAAAACTGGATTTGTTTTAAAAGCTTCAAAATCAATTCAGGAAATGCAATTTTGTAGAGCAAAGGCAGGTTCTACACACTTCGCATGCATCAAGGTACTATCTGTGCTAAAATAGAGCAAGGAATTTGAAATTTTCTGAGAACTACCATCGGTACATATATATTAAATCAAAAGTAACAACATATTATCTAAGAAACATGGTCATTAAGCTTATTTGGTAGATCACATACAAAATACATTTGTTTTAAAAGCATTAGGAACTCTTTCGCAATTTGCCTTGCAAGCCTGCAATGAAGATGAGAGCTTTTGAATCAAGCATGGACATCAGTTGAAGCATAATGCATGGTGCAGTAACTATTATGCTTCTTATCGTCAAATTTCCTGGTAGATATGTATCAAAAAAGTAGCAATGCAAGCAAACCATGTCAATGTTTGATAGGACGCCTCAGAGAAATGGGTTTCATGGTAGATGATGAGTGTAAGCACAACTCAGGCACGTAAATGAGTTAAAGATGTCCAACAGATTGCAATTTAATCCACTTCTGACTGAAATTAATTTGACATAAAGGCTTTGTAAACTTTAAGGAAAATTTCATTGATTGGCCTTAGTCTTATCTCTCACGCCGTCCCCCTATTAATGTGTTGCAGTAAATGTGCATCTGCAATTTTATTTGACTTCAACTCAATAAGTTTAGTCATATCGTCTTTTGGCAAATCATGAACTGCAAACCATTTTCAGCTGGTGGTTTATCCGAGTGAGACAACTTCCAGTGGCAAGCAACCTCACAAGGAAAGCCTATTGGCTAATTATCATTTTGATATGGATATGAATGCAATGAGTATGTTGTAGAGTTATAAAAGCTTTGTTTGTGCTTCCTCTCATCCTCTTTATATTTCTTTATATCTATTCTTTTCTATCTTTTCCTCTCCCTCCCTCCCTTCCTGAGTTGGCCTGGTGGTGGAGAACTTGTACTCTTGAAAGAGAGGTCACAAGTTCAATTCCCACTGGGGGGTAGGGTATGTATGCCTCGTTTGTAGCGCCAAGCGTCTCTCGAAAAAGAGTACGAAGTAGTCCCATATCACTGTCACCATATGTAAACCCAAAAACTATGGCATAGTGTCGTAGACTATAAAACCTACTTACTTACTTACTTACTTCTCTATTTCTTTAAAATATTTTTATATATTTACATCTTGACTTATCTAAATCTATTTTTATTACATCATCTCACTCTATATTCATCTTATCTTTATTTTCCTCTACATCCTCCATATCATCTCTCTCTAGGACACTTTCTATACCTTTAAATCTCTACATTTACATGTCTCCCCCAATTTCACCATGGATTTTTATTGTCCTAAGACATTATGAAATTTTTACTGAAATGACATATATCACATAGCAGTCTATACAAGTTTCCATTGACAATTATAAAGGCACCACTAAATATTTGTATGCATATCATTACTTTCATTTAAGTAATAAATTTTTTGTATTTAATCTAAATATTTTCATTAAGTATTTTTTATAGAAGAAATACATTAAATTGTACAAGATCTTTAAAAGTCATTACAATGGTACTATATTAAAGGCAAATACTAATGATTAGTCGATAGGCTTTTGATGTGGATCTCCCTTGTACTTTATGATTGAAAATTTTGTCTAGAAGTCTAAAACTACTTTAAACGTCATGAAATAGTGTCTTGAAAATATACAACTATTTTGCAATAATCATATCTTCACATTCAGAAAATAATGTTCAACATTATATATTTCTAATTTTATTTGAAAAAGTTATTCTTATCTATTTTTTATTGGTAAACTAATCATTGCTAATTATTTTTAATTAATCAATTTAGAATTCAAAGTAATTAATAGTATTATATTTTTAGCAGAAATAATATAATTAATTGTATAAACTTAGAAGCTATTTATTTTGAATAAATAAGATATGTATTAATCAAAGAAAGTATTAAAAGCAAAAGTAAAATGATAGTATAAAAATATTTGTATATTTTTTTGGGAAATGATAGTATAACAAGTGTATGTCTTTATTAATTTAAATTTTTTATTATTAATAAAAGAAAAATTATGTTTAGTATATATTATTTAATTAAGTAAAATAATCATTACAAATTTACTTTTTCTAATTAAAAATAATAATATCTTTAAATGAATAAAATTGACAAATATAAATTCAATGACAATGTCTTCATATTAAAAAGAAAATTAAAACTTTATATACAAATTTAATATCACTTTTTATATTAAAATTAAATATATATACATTCTCAAATTTTAAATTTTTATAGAAAATATCATCGATTTGATCAATAAAAAAAATCTTATATAACATTAATATTATTTTTAATATTAAAAATGAAATAATTTAAAAAAAAAATATTTTAATCATCATAAAAAATATATCATGTATTTAATTAATAAAAGAATCTAAATTAAGAAAAATAATATTCATTAATTTCTATATTGATGAATAAAATAGATTTGTATCAAATTAAAAAATATATAATTAACATTTTGTATGACACTAAAATTTTTAAAATCTTTTTTATCTTTTATTAATTAAAATAATTAGTAAAATTCATATTTTAATAAATAAAAATACTACAATTGAGATTAACCATAATAAAACTTAGAATTTTCTAAAATAATAAATGGAATAGATTAGTTTTAAATAAAATAGATTTATATTCATTGAATATACATATTTTAAAGTTTTTTTTAATAGTATGTACAAAATAAAATCTATTTTTTCATAATTAAAATAATCAACATATATATTTCGTATTTGATAAAAATATTCAAATTAGATAAACAATAATAAGATATCTAAATTTCTACAATAATAATAAAATAGAATTGTATTAAGTAAAACATATTTGTATTGAATTTAAAAATATTATTTTGATTTTTAATTTTGGCAATAAAAATAAAAAATTATCTATTTTTTTAATAATTAAATAATCAATATAAATAATCATTTTTTTTTAAAAATCACCAATTATAATAAATAATAGTAAAATTTCTAAATCTCTAAAATAATAAACAAAAATAATAATTTTATTTTTTGAGTATTTTAAATTTGCCTAAAAATCTATGCATAAATTTTCTCATTTTTGAACTTCTTCCTATAAATATAGGGTCAGAGTATTTCAAAATTGGAATTTCAATTATCTAATTTTTAGTAGTTATCTACTTTGTATAGTTTTAAGTGTCTATTGATTTATTTTACTGACTATCATCTTTATTGGATTTTATATAGCAACAAATTGCATTTATGGAGGTACAAATACAAAGAGGTATGTCTTTGTCATTCAATTTTTAAAGAAAATATTTATCTTGTCATTCTGTTATTTCAATGACATCTTTTATGTGTTAGGGAATATTTTCATATTTGCTATCCAATGCTCTCCAATTTTTCTTTGTTCATCTCTTCTTTTATATATACCTTTTGATATTGTACTATTTTAAATTACATCCTTCAATATTTTTGTTGGTGTGAAAAGAGTATTTTCCATTCCTTAATTGATACACTTAGACTAGACAATTCCTATTCTAGGTTATAATGTATTTTTTTTACTTTATCCACTATCTTCTACTTCCAGGTTATGGAAAATAATCAACTGCCTTAGCTAATTATAGACATTTGAAGTGATCACTCTAAAAATGATGTCCCAACACTGACTAAAATTTCCATATCTGTAAATTGGAGGGGAAATGACCAAAATATATTATGCTTTTGTTAAACAACCTTCTAGAAACTTGGGTTGAGATATGTGACTGTGTGATTCAAATAAATAAGGATGCAGCTAATGTACAACACATTAAAATTGCCACTATTGGAGAAGCATTCTACTAGTTCCACATTACATGTAAATGAGGAATTTTATGATCTCTTGTAGGAGTTAGCTTACAACAAGTACTACAACATGGAAAATGCAAACAAAAGTTTTTAACTCTATATTCTATAATATTTTTTGATGAATCTTAGTCCACCAAAGTCTTCATAAATGGTTTATTACTTTTCAATGAATTTCCTAGTTCATTGGATGTTACAAGGAAGTGAAATTTCATAATAGTCTATTTTCAGTTGAGTTCTTTCCCTTTACCCTTTACTTCAAGATTCCTTTATTATATTCCACACATGAATTTAGCTCAAGTATAGGGTTCCAAGATCCCTCCAGAACTCGATACCTTATATTTATTGCAAAGAATGCATATTTATTTTTTAATAAATATTATGATGACTCCATATAGGTAGCATGCTTCTACTAATAATATACATACATAGATTCATAAAACTTAGAATACTCGCATTCAAGAAATAGAAATGAAGAAATGAACAATCAAGATGATGTAGACATGAATGAATTAATTGGAGCTACTATCTCCAATTTGAATTTCAATTAGTCCCAACTTAAATGATCTTAGAATGCTAGATTGATGTAATATTGAAAATAATAGTAATGGGGAAAACTATAATTGTCCAACTACCTTTGGATGAAATGGCACCTAACTTTGTAAGCACAAACAAGATCTGCAAACAACATACACAAACAACCATAGATGTACACATTCAGAATAACACATTATCTTTACAAAAATAACATGCACTTACTATTATTAGAAATCATTCGTTGCCTATGTCTTCCAACCAACTAGTATTTACAATCATACAAGGAACAATAGAACTAGAAAATCCTACCTCATCAACTACATAACAAAGACACTACAAAGACAAGGACAACAAGAAGTTAACCCACTCCTTTCTCTTGCTCAAACATGAATAGGTTCATTTAGTACAAGCCTCAATAATACATACATCCATAAGGATTCCAATCAAAGACATGCAACCTCTCCAAGCACAACCACTAACATCTCTCCAAGAAGAGATAAAAAAATATAAAATACGTTCTCATCAATGATACGAGCTTCATTGGGCCAGAGATGCTTCTAAAAATTGATATCAGGTTCTATGAAACAACACCCTAAAATCAACATCTTTTCTTAGGGGGCATTAGTATTGTACTCGTAGGCAACTTTGCACAGTTACAACTTGTGATGAATGTAAACCTATCTATGCATCTCATACAATTGCACACAATCTATGGGGAAAATTTAATATAGTTGTAACATTGCAAAAAATTTACATACAAGTGGATGGTGATAGAATGCATGTACAATTTTGATAAAACTTACAAAATATGGGCAAAGAAGAACCAAAATAATTAGATTGGGAATTGTAAATGACATTCACAAATAAGAACCTAACAAAAATTGAACAAGAAGATTTTGAACTATTTGTACACTTAGTCCAAACAAATGAACTTATAACAATACACAATAGAAAGAGATTGTAACAACTAAAATACCTATTGTACTTATCCTTGTAACAGACACACAATGTAAATCAAGTAATATAGATAATGACGAGTAACTACCCCAAGAAATAATACTAAGAAAATTAAAACATTGAATGCTAATGAAAAACATATGGATCCATGCTAGCCTTGTGAATGGGTCACTTTGAGAAGTCAAAGATATTATCTAGTACATAGGACTAAAACACCATAATTAATAACATATGTGACTGTGACATTTAAAAACTATAATAGCCCACTATGGAATAATCAAAAAACCCAAAAATAATACCAATACAACCGATAACATGACAGAACCATAGGAAAATTCCTCTATCAATGATATTGGCTATCACTATACAAAAATTACAAGGCTTTACACTCAAGAAGGAAACAATTAATATTGGTAAATTTGAATAAGAAGGCCTCACCTTTACTGCAATATCTTGGGTAAAAAACATACAAAGGCTTCATATAAAACAACCATTATGGAAATGCAAAACTCTAAGTAGTGTAGGTAAACGACAACTTCTAATCTCCTCTCTCCAAGGATTACCAGTGTACTTCCTATCCTTATTTAAAGTTACTCAATGTATGGCTAATAAATTGGAGAAAATTCAATGTGACTTCATTTGGTCTAGGGGAAGCAAGAAGATAAGATCAAACTTGGTCAGTTGGGATACAGTCTATAAACCTAAGTATAGGGGAGGAAGGGGAGTGAGGAAGATGATTGATCTGAACAATGTGCTTCTCACAAAGATGGGGTGGAATCTAATGAAGGGAGATTCTAATTGGCATAATATTATGAGAGATAAGTACCTAGGTAATCTTAATTTATGTCACTGTACATAGAGAAATGATCTTCCTATGGGCTTTAAAATCTGGGGTAACACCGTGAGAAATAGAACCCTTATGAAGGAGGGAGTTAGGTAGCTTGTGGGGAATGGTAAGCAAATCAATTTCTAGGAGGATCCATGGCTTATAGATAAACCTTTTTCAAAAACAAAGTTTGGGGCACTCTGATATAACCTCCAAGACTTGGGGGGCAGTATGGTTGTGGATTATATTGGCTCGGGAAGAAAATGGAGGAAGATGAGGTTGCAAAAGAATGATTTGATAGGGAGGGCCTTGACTAATGAGCTGAATTCTTTGTTGGAAGAGTACAGGATCCTGGAAGAGATAGGACTGATGAGTTCATTTGGAGGGTTGTCTTGGCTAGGGAATTCTCAGTTAAGTCTGCCTACAAGCTAATGTTCGATAAATCTCTTGAACCTAATGACTGGGGAAATGTTTGGTATAACCATTTAGTCCCAAAAATTAACATTTTCTGATGGACCACTATCCATGGAAAATTCTCACTATTGACAACTTGAGGAAGAGGAGGTTCCAAATACCTAATAGATGTTGTATGCATAAGAGGGAGGAAGAGAGCATCAAGCTACATTGTAGCTTTGTGTGTGAGGTGTAGGGGAAAATTCTTCGAAAGTTGGAGGTGAATTGGATGTTCAATGAGGATATGGGTAATTTGGTGAACTGGTAGGGTCCCTTCACCTACCCCTTGCTTATGAATTTGTGGAAGATTATTCCCCCCTAGGTGTGTTGGGGTATTTGGAAGGAGCGAAATAATAGGGTGTTCAAAAATGAGGAAAGGGAGGTGAAGGTCGTGGTTGATATGGTCTTCAAATTGATAGTTCTAAACATTAGATGCAACAGTTGGAGAAAACCAACATTCCCCCTTTCTACCTTGGAGAATTGCAAAGTGCTGGTCATTGATGGATGGGATTATGCAGAACTACAACTCTAATCTTATGGCTAGAAAGAGAACTCGATGGAAACCTCTTCTTGCTAACTTGGTCAAACTTAATTTCGATGGTGCTACTAGAAAGGAGGAATCAATAGGGGGAGGGATTGTTAGGGACTATAAGGGAAGGATGTTGTTGGCTTATGCTGGTCCATTAGGGAAAGTTTCAAATAATGTTGCAGAAGTGATGGCTTTGTACTGGGGTATAAAGTTTGTCTTAAGTGTGGGATGGCAGGATGTGCAAGTTGAAGGTGATTCTAAAGTCATTATTGAGACTGTTAAAAGAAATATGCGGGAGGGATGGGCTATCAAAAGTGTTATTGATGATATCAAGTACCTATTAGCCACACTCAATAGGTTTGATTTGAATCACATTTTTCATTAGGGAAATAGCACGATTGATGGTATGAAAGCAATTGCCTTAAAGTTGGAAGGGCTAAGAGGCTGGAGGAATTTCAACACTCTGCCAAATTTAGTGAGGGAGTTAGTAAATAAAGAAATAAATAATGATGAATCCTAGCTGGTTACTTTGTATAATGCTGTTGAGCTGGCGGGGATGAAATGTACTTGATGCTTATGTGCTAAGGAGAAAAGGCTTGGGTATGGGCAATAATTATAACTCATGGCCTAAAAATTGGAAGTTTGAAATGGGGGATTTTTTATTCATTTTCTTTTATGGATCATCGTACACCATGTAGAGAAAAGATTTATCTTTTATAGATTTGTGGCATGTTGGGAATGATGGAAATGATTGGGAGAAAGATCATGGCAGTCGACACATGATCTTTCTCACCAATTTGGCAAGATTTATTATTACTATTAATTGTAATTATCATCTCCATTTAAGGGTTTATCTTTCTAAGAATGAAGTATTTTTTAGGGACTAGGCTTTGAATAGAGAGAGGAGAAAAAATTATAGAGATGGGAGATGACCTAATGCACATTGAACTGGCAATGATTGATGATAGTGCGAGGAAGCCCTTGGTTTGGTACTTACTAAAGGAGGGTAGTGTTTTCTCATTCATGGAGGGTCTCAATGGTCATGACAAGAATTGTTCTATTCAATTTGTTAATGCATGGGAGAATCATAAAGTGACAATTAATGGTATCTCATTTCATGTTTCAGAGGAGGTGATTGCTATGGCGATGGGCTTGGGGATGAGGGGAAGAAAATGGCAGAAGGTGACACAGGTGACTGATGAAACAAGTCTACAACATTTCTTTGTGGAGGGTGAGGTATTGGTTTGACATAGAGGAGGTTTCATGAGGGAGAAACTGCCTGACTCGTGGAACGAGGTTTGTCTAATTTTGATGAAATATCTTACCCTGGAAGGAAGGTATAGAGTTTTCTACTACTACCATTTTCCTCTTCTTAATCATTTTCGACACCGTGATTTTCTTTCACTTCCCTTCTTCTTGCTGCATGATCTTGGGGATACTATTATTGATGTGAAAGATAAAATGAGAAGGGGGGTTAATTTTATTATTTAACACCATCATCTTCAAAAGTTTTTTTTTCTAGCGTATAATCATCATCTTCCATGGGAATATATTATCTTCAACTTCAATAGTCACACCTCCAAGTTCCTCTGCTTCTAAAACCACATTCTCTGTGTTTTGGTGGTGCATATCGTGTGCCCTATGGAGGTCAACCATTATAAAAATGATCAATATAAATAAACCATGATCATGATTGCATCATCAATGTATTTATTATCTCTATAAAGTGGTAGATCATGTGGGTCAATGAGTTTGACTCAAAAACTACATAGTTAAATCCTGATAGAAATATTACAATTTGACTTGGTGTGTAAGATATCTCTTACTTACCAATATATGAAAAATAGGACCAATGGATGATAATCGATTCCTCCTTCACTATGACCATGGTTGCTCCAATGTCTCTTTGTTTTTTTATATTTTTTATATTTTTTTATGTTAACTTTTCTAATCTTTAGGTCCTTGAAATTTTTGCAAGAGCAATAACAACTTCCATCACCTCTTCATTTGAAAGAAAAAAATATAGAAAGTTTCCTCCCATTTTGTTATTGTCTTATATTAAGTGCCATGATTCAGTGGGTCATAGGAAAATAAAATTGAGATATCAAAACTTTGGCCTATAATTGTCACAAACTAATCAAAATGATGCCACAAATACACTAATCATCTTAGACCTAGTTATGTATGAAACTTGAAATATTAGTTATGAAATGATATTTTAGTATAATATACCAAATCAAAATACTTGAACAGAGAAAAATTGCAAAATGAACCAAAAAATAAAACCAAAACCACCTTAGACATGAAAGAATAGGTGACTAATTTATATAAAAAATAGTTTGATTCAAAGACAATTATATGTCAAGAACTATATCACACTAAAAAAGGCCAAGGGAAAGAAGAATAACATCATAATGAGACACTACAATTAAAAGTATAACATGCAATAGTTCATTTTATTAGGTGTTGAGAATTGTGTCTCAACTTTGCAAACTTCTTCCAAAAAATTATAGAAAATTCTAGAACTTGTTTGAGGTAGTTTTCAAAATGATTGTTGGTCAAATAAATAGTATTGACAAATGACTGTCAACACACTTAACCATTTTCACTATGTATGCCAAGTACACAATAGATGCCGAGCCAAAATTCTAATAGGTGCCGAGTCACAGTTAGTGCCGAGCAAATTACAGTATAGTATTTGCCGAGTGATCCAAAAATTGTTCATGTGCCAATTAACATAATCATTTAGATGCCAAGCAACTTAGAAGAACATATGCCGAGTGATACAAGATAAAATAGGTGCTGAGCAAACCAAGAAACATAGTTGATGCTGAGCAATCTAGAAACAATATGTACCGAGCATCACTAATACTTCATGTGTCGAGCAATGCAAGATCAACATAAGAGTTTGTACTTGCACAAACTAAGATGTAAACCATTTTTGGAGCTAACTTAGAGAATTTTTGAAGAAGAAAAAGGATAAGAATGAGTCATTGGCATTCCCTATGACATCTACATGCAACAAAAACAGAAAAAAGGTGAAGGCATGCAACCAATTAGAAAAATGCAAAGTATGAGTGGGAATTTAAGATTCAATTTGGATCATAGATCCATACCTAACCATAAGTATTTGCATTCTTTATAAGGAGGATGAATACACCATTGTATTGAATGAAAAAAATAGCATAAGGGAAGATTATAGTGTAATTTTAGAGTGAAGAGGGAAAGACTTAGTGGAAGGGATAGCATTTATCCATTCGATTAGAACAGAATAGAGGACATATTCAGAAGACTAGATCAAGCAAGGATCAGAAGAGAAAGAGCAGATCAAGTGCCTGAACCTAGCAATTCGAGATTGCATTCAATCAGGTCAAATGTTCTAATACTCTCTCACAATTGTATTAGAAGTTGAAATCCTATGGTGATAGGTTAGCTTAATATGTAGGTAGGAGAGCCTTTGGAGAAGGTCAAGAAAATCCTATGTATTAGGTGGGTTTAATAGCCTTATGTAAATCCTTTAATAGGGTGACACTTCATGTAAAGTGTTTGTAAATCCTCTCAATAGGTCACTATTGACACAATGTAAAGCCTTTAACAAGGAAAACCATCAGAAGTGGTTGAACTCATTGCTACAGTAATTTTTGTGGGTGTCATCCCCACCCCACTTTTACGTTCTTATTCCTAGAGGGTTTTCGGGTCACCAAAATATCTTGTGTTATGTGTTGATGCATGCTCTCATTTTATATTTGTTTACTTTGATACATGTTAATTTTAGTTAAATTTTATTAAGGGCTTGATAGGATAACAATTGGTTACTTCTGATCATCCCCCCTCTCAGAAGTACTCTTCCCATTTGAATATTCCAACAGTTATGAGTTGGAAAAAGGTGTATATGTTGTTAAAAATGTGTCTAGTCCCTAGTATAATATAGGAGGGCTATTTTTAGAGTATAAAAAACTCATTATATGACTTTTATGGGGGTTGAAACTAGAGGACAAAATTATGGATGGAACTGCTATTCTTGGAATTACAAATGACAAGTG
This sequence comes from Cupressus sempervirens, assembly GCA_028749045.1. Lineage (NCBI taxonomy): Eukaryota > Viridiplantae > Streptophyta > Pinopsida > Cupressales > Cupressaceae > Cupressus > Cupressus sempervirens. The sequence goes on from CM053784.1 coordinate 102,197,455, forward strand.
GGTAACATGTGGCATGGTTGTTTTGCCCATGTTTTTGTAAGACCACAAAAGGTTTCCAAGTTGTAAATCACTATAAAAGGATGGCTTGGAGAGGTGTTTGAATCACCAAGTTCTGTTTTGAAGACTAGGTGTTAGAAGGAGCCTCTCTAAGTCCAAGTCCAAGTTTGAGTTGTGGTGATGCACTCTTGTAAGAACTTGCATTGCAACTGTATTGTAATCTTCTTGATTTGAGAATATATTGTCTAAGTTTTGTAAGGTGGAGTTTTTCTCCTGGAAGGATTTCCCCACAGTAATCATTTTATTATGTGTTCATTATTATTTTGATATATTATTATGCATTTCTTGAGATCTCTGCAATAGTTAGTTGAATTTGTATAATTGTCCTCTCAAAGATTAGTGTGGGAAGTGATCCCAAGCACCTTTGCTTCCTGACAACTGGTATCAAAGCCTGGCTAGTTTTGGTTCTATTTGTTGGGTATAGGGTTTTTTGAGAAAATCAAGGTTTGAGTGGGAGCTTGTGCATAGGTTTTCATTTCTATGTTGCAAGATTGCAAAGATGGAAAATATATCAAGGAGGATTGATGTAGAGAAGTTTTTTGGTACAAACTTTGAGATGTGGAAGCTAAAGATGGAAGATCTATTGATTAATCAAGATCTATGGGATGAGATTGATGAGAAGAAGTTGAGGTCCATAGATCTAACTTTAGCCATACAGTATGATGTAACAGACAAAAAAGCTAAAGGTCTCATTAGATTGTGCCTTGTAGACTCAATTCTAATTAATGTCCATAAAGAACCTACTACAAAGAAACTTTGGAACAAGATAAATGAGATCTATCAAGAGAAATCACTTAAGAACAAGATTTTCTTGAGGAAGAAGTTGTATTCCTTGAGAATGGAAGGTTGAAGGATTTTTGAGAATCTTGAAAGTTTTAATATGTTGGTGACTTAGTTGACCTCAGTTGGGGTATCGAAGGATGAAGAAGAAAGGTGTTAAATCTTGCTATGTTCATTGCCAGACTAATGGGACAACCTTGTCATGGCCATAGGGAGCACTTTAGCTATCATGAAGATGTAGGGCATTGTTAGTTCTCTACTTTTTGATGAGATGAGAAGGAAGGTCTCTTTGAATGCCAAAGAGGCTCTGAGTGTTCGAGGAACACCAAAAGAAAGAAGAAAGAATGAAAAGCAGCATGGCCATTCTAAGTCCAAAAATAAATGGAGATCAAGATCTCCTGGTAAGTTTAAGATGATCTGCTGGAATTATGGCAAACCTGGACACTTCTAAAAGGATTGCAAAGAGGAGAAGAAGAAGCAAGATTTTGATTCTGAGTCTAAGAAGGAAGATGGAGATATTTTCATCATAGCCTTCGCCACTCATTCTTGTGACAATGCATGGTTGATAGATTTAGGTGCATCTGTCTACATGACTCCTAATAGAAACTAGTTTAGTAAGTATGGAAACTTTGATGGTGGTAAGGTGTATTTGGGTGATAACTTAGTTCTTGATATTGTTGGTCATGGAAGTATTCATGTGAAATTTTTTGATGGAAGAATTAGAAGATTTGATGGTGTCTTGCATATCCTAAGACAAGCGAGGAATTTGTTATCTATTAGTAAACTAATAGATGCGAGTGTGCACATACAATTTTTTGAAGTAGGCGTGAAAATGGTCAGAGGTGCTCTAGTAATAGCAAGAGGAAGAAGATTGGGTACATTGCACCAGCTTGATGCATGTATGGTTGAGTGCAATAGTGCTTCTAATAACATTGTGAAGGGGACCACTCTATTGGAGAAGGAGAGGTTTCTCTTTCAACATATGGTCATGGTTTTTGGGTACCCAAGGGTGCTCTATCTATTGAATCAAAGCTACCTACAAAGAAGACTATGTTATGGCACCAGAGACTCAGCCACATAGGTGAGAAGGGTCTACTTCGTTTATGGGTTCAATGACTGCAATCTTGAGTTTTATTTTTGTGATCATTGTATCTATGGTAAACAAAACCACGTTCAGTTTTACTCAAGTTCTCATAAGTCCTCATGTATTTTGGATCTAATCCATTCGGATGTATTTGGTCCAGTTGATGTTCCTTCTATTGGTAGATCAATTTATTATGTTTCCTTCAGTATGATTTCAGTAGAAGAAGATTGGTTTATTTTATTAAAAGTAAAGCTAAAGTTTTCAATCATTTTAAAGAATTTAAAGCAATGGTTGAGTTGCCGACTGGAAAGAAGATAAAGTGTTTGAGAATCGATAATTAATGGTGGTGAATTTTGCTCCAATGCTTTCGACACATTTTGTAAATAGTGTGGTATCAAAAGAGAGAAGACAACTCTGTATTCTCCATAGCATAATGGAGTTGTAGAAAGAATGAACAGGACCTTGATGGAGAAGGCTAGGAGTATGTTGAGTGGAGCTAGACTGGAATAAAAGTTATGGGTTGAAGCTGTAGCCATTGCCTGCTACTTGATAAACATGTCTCCTACATCAACTCTTGTTGATAAGACACCAATGGAAGCATGGTCAGGCCACAAGCCTTCGCTTAGACATCTAAGAATTTTTGGTTGTGAGGAATATGCTCATGTGCGAAAGGAGAAGTGGACAAAATTGGACAAAAAATTTGTCAAAAGTATCTTCATTAAATATGGTTAAGGTGTGAAAGGATACAAGCTTTGGGATCCTATTACACAAAAGGTATTTTATTCCAAAAGTGTTTTATTTAGAGAAACTAAGCGTTCTTCTATTACAGTACAACCAGAATAGATAGAAGAAAAGAAAGATGTGATTCAACTTCCTGCTACACTTGAGAAAATTGAATTGAGGCCCTTAGAAAGATGAAATATTGGAGAGAGCTCTACAAGCTCTGAATCATCAGAGGAAGAGGATGAACCTGAACATAAACCTAAAATAGATCTTGTTCGAAGCTCTATTAGACAGAGGAAAGCACCAGAGAGATATGGATATTCCCTTAATGATTAGAGGTGTATATTTTCTTTGAATGCTAATATTGATGAACCAAAATTTGTAGAAGAGGCTCTTGGTATGAATGATTCAGAGTCTTGGAAAATAACCATGGAAGAAGAGATGATAGCTCTTAAGAGGAATGAAACTTGGGACCTTGTAAAATTTCCTTAAGAATGGAAGCCTATTACTTGTAAATGGGTGTTCAAAAGGAAGATGGGTTTAGATGGAGGCATTGATAAGTATAAAGCAATATTGGTTGCAAAAGGTTACTCCCAAGTTGTAGGAATTGATTATGATGAAACTTTTTCTCCTATAGCAAAAATGACATCCATTTGATTTCTAATTTCTATTGAAGCAACTTATGATCTAGAAGTTGAGCAAATGGATGTGAAGACAAATTTCCTTGATGGAGATTTGGAGGAAGAAATATTTATGACACTGCCAGAGCACTTTGTGGTGAGAGGTAAAAGTCATTTGGTCTGTAAATTGAAGAAATTCTTGTATGGTTTAAAACAAGATCCTAGGATGTGGTACTAGAAGTTTGATACATATGTATTAATTTGAGATTTGTGCGATCCAAATTTGATCACTGTATATATATTATAAGTCTAATGGTGATTATTTTCTTTTTATTGCCTTATATGTTGATGACATGCTATTTATTAGCAAAGGAAAAGGTTTGATTGCATAATTAAAATCTCAACCCTCAACAAAGTTTGAAATGAAAGATCTTGGTGCAGTAAGGTACATTCTAGGAATGAAGATTATAAGAGATAGACAAAATATAAAGCTTTGGCTATGCTAGAGTAAGTATGTTGGTAATATTCTAAGAAGATTCAATATGCAGGACTCCAGACCATTGAGTGTTCCTGTTACTATGGGAACAAAGCTTTCTAGCTCATAGTGTCCTTCATCACCATTAGAGATGGAGGACATGAGCCAAGTTCTGTATCAATTTTATGTTGGAAGTTTGATGTATGCTATAGTCTATACAAGATCAGACATTGCCCAAGTAGTCTAAGTACTTTCCTGTTACATGTCTAATCCTAGAAGAGCACATTGGGATGTAGTAAAAAGAGTTTTCAGATACTTGTGAAGTACCTTAGAGTACTCTATATGTTTCCATGGAATAGGAAATGAACCATCCTTGGATATTCAAGGTTATGTGGATTCAAACTAGGTTGGCAATGTTGATGGAAGAAGATCCACTAATGCATATGTGTTTACATTATTCGGTGACGAGCAAGTGACAAGTAGTGGTTTCTTTGTCCACTATAGAGGCAGAGTATATGGTAGCTACTCATGCCTACAAGGAAGATATCTGACTAAAGAGACTCCATTCAAATATAGAGTTCAAAAAGGGTGTAGTAACAATTTATAGTGATAATCAGAGTGCAATCTGCCAAGTTAAAAACCTAACATTTCATGCTAGGAGCAAGCACATTGATGTACAATATCATTTTGTGAGAGATATGGTTGAGGACAACAAGGTGAAGCTGGAGAAGGTGGAGATTTTGGCAAATTTTGTTGATATATTAACTAAGATCATGTGTACAGAGAAATTCAGATTGTGTTCAGAGTCTATAGGCCTCTCACCCCCTAGCAATTAAGTCCATGACACTTTGGATCCCCTACCTCTTGCAAGGTGTTTGACAAGTGGGAGAATGTTGAGAATTCTGTCTCAACCTTGCATGCTTTTTCCAAAAAATTGTAGAAAATTCTAGAATTTGTTTGTGGTAGTCTTTGACATGTTTATGACTTGGAAAAAGGTGTATGAGTTGTTAAAAATGTGTCTAGTCTCTAGAAAAATATAGGAGGGCTATTTTTAGAGTATAAACAACTCATTATATGACGTTTATGGGGGTCAAAACTAGAGGAAAAAACTATGGACGAAAATACTATTCTTGGAGTTACAAATGACAAGTGGGTAACATGTGACATGGTTCTTTACCCCATGGTTTTGTAAGAGCAAACATGGTTTCCAAGTTGTAAATCACTATAAAAGGAGGGCTTGGGGAGGTGTTTGAACTATTGAGTTTTGTTTGCAAGACTGGGTGCTAGAAGGAGTCTCTCTGAGTTTGAGTCCGAATTTGAGTTGTGGTGATGTGCTCCTGTAAGAACTTGCATTGCAAGTGTATTGTAATCTTCTTGATTTGAGAATACATTGTGTAGGTTTTGGAGGGTGGAGTTTTTCTCCCGAAAGGGTTTCCCCACAGTAATCATTGTATTATGTGTTCATTGTTATTTTGATTACATTATTATGCATTTCTTGAGATCTCTGCAATAGTTAGTTGAATTTGCATAATCATCCTCTCAAAGATTAGAGTAAGAAGCAATTTTGCACACCTTTTCTTTCTTACAATAGGTTTATAAAAGATTTAAGATCTTAGATGTACAAATGCCTATGCTATCTTTGTGTTCAACCAGAAAGCTAGCAAACTCACTAATTTGTTAACTAACCTCATTATTGACAGTTGAATGGATGTTGTTGTTTGATTCAAAATATAAAATAGAATTTAAATTACATATTTATAAGTAAATCAAATGATAGATTGTTAAAATGTGCTATTAATAATGCAGTAATATTATCAAAATTGATGTTCAACAAAAGAAAAATACAAAAAATAAAATAAAGAAGAATACACACGATTAGTGTATTTTTTGATAAATTTTCTAAGGACTCTATTATTTATTACAATGGACACCAACATTGATATGGTCACAAATTCTATGAGGGCATATTTCAAAGTGAGGGACCATGTTTCTATTGATTATATTTCCTTTCTTTAGCAACTTCATGTTGACTTGGGCTACAAGGGTTCTAGTTGTGAACATGACAACCCATATTAGGAGCAATTTTAACATGAGGTTGGTGGAAGAAAAATACATTGATTTTAACTTTTAACATTTATACTATTAGTATCAAAGATAATACATTCTATAGTTTATGTCCTACTTAATTTTAACTATGTATATTTTATCTATCAAAAAATTATGATCATGATAGTGTGCTAGAAAAGAGAGAAAGAGAAAAATGAATTACCATCAAAATGTAGAGAGCTATCTTAGATTTTAATCAATGTTTCATCTATCAGTCTGATAAGAGATAAGAGTTAGTATGATTTGAAACTTTTATCAAAATATTAAGATAAAATGTAATATAGAAATAATATCAAATTTATTTATGTTTGGAATTAAGAAATCTCATATCATGAACCTTAGATAAACTGTGTTATAGAAAAAAATCTATAATCAAACAAAAATATATGTGAATGTTATTATTATATTCCTAGAAATAGAAGTAGCACCAAGCAAGTTGTTTGATGTGTTTAGGGTCATCTCGTTGTTTGATATATTTTCCTTTGGGCCCAATAAGGTCATGGGGACCAAGAGTCAAGTTCATGAGTCAACGTTAGTCAAAGGCCATATGGGGAAGGCCCCAAGGCCACTCTTTAATAACTTCCATCAACATTTGGAACTACTACTCTGTAATAATTATCATTTGAAAGTTATGAGATGAACAAATGGAAAGAAATTATTGAGAGGTTAGTTTGACCCAATTTTTAGATGATCATATGAAATGAAATGGGCGTGTGAGTAGAAAGAAACTAGAAATAGATTGTGTATAGATGAAGGTATGAAATGGATAATTTTGATGTACTATATATAGACACTTAGTATTTAGTATGCACACATCCTCATTCAAGATCAAATGAGTGTATGAGATTATACACATAGTAAACAATGAAGGAGCGAATTAAACATACTAGGGAGGTCCCATGGCTCACTTGTTGAGGTCCACTTCAAAAATGACCCCTTTTTGTGAAATTGTTGTCTAAAACCTTTCTCATGAGATAATGTGCTATGAGCTCTTCATTAGTGGGATGGAACGTAAACCTAGAAGGTAGTTGTGCATCACTGTTATCATGATTGTAACAAAATTTAAGAGCATTCATTATTGAATTGTCTTTTCAATCTAACCATATATCCTTTTGCACAATTAGATATTCGGGTTGTGGGGAGATGTTGTGTTGACTCCTTATATGGGTGTTAGGAGAAGTGGGAAAAAATGATGGGATGGGCTATATGGAGAGGCACATATCAAAGATGAATACAAAGGAATCCTATTGCTAGTTTGAAATGTATTCCCTCATCGTAGTGTGTACAGGTATACAAAAAGCATCACGATAGACATGCTTGCTTGGTGCCAAAAGAGTATGCGTATATATCATTATCTTTGTAGGAGAGGAAGGGGAGGTTTTAGTTTTGTGGGGTGGGGGAGATATTAAAATCTCCTCCTATGATGTACCTCAAAAGCCTAAGTGAGAGAATGTGTGTGTGCATGAAAATGCATGTTGTCCTTAATGATAGAAAGTAAATGAATGCAAAATTAGGTCACAAGGGAACATAAAGGAGTTTGTGGGGATGTACCTAAAATCGATAAAGGATTATTTAGATTTCCTAATTCATGATCATATGATGGACATGAACAAGCCTAGGCCTAGCTATTATTTATGATCATAGTTAAGGAACTACACTGTGTAGTGGTTGGACATTCATGACTATTTACATTCCTAGCCACCTTGGAAAAATCCCAGTTTTTTTCCATCAAATCCCACCTAGCTTTATAAATCAAAATCCCACAAACTAGAATTAAGAAAAAATCCATAATTAGGGTAAGTGGATATACTAAAATAATATATGAATACCATGGGAATGGATGTGTTGTATAGTTGGGGAAGGAGGTTGCACTCATGTTGCAACTTAGTGCTGATAGAAAGTCATCCTGAAATGATTGGTGCCACAAATTGTGGTGGTCAAATGCGACAAGGGTTACAATGTTCTTAGGGTATAATTGATGGTATTTTTAGAATATTTTTTTTAGCACTTTCAAGCAATTTCATTTTCAAATAAATTCAGGTTTCATGCTAGGCAATGCCATTTTCAAATCATATAAATCAGGTTTCAAACAATTTTATTTTCAAATCACCTAAACCAAGTTTCAAGAAATTTCATTTCAAATCACATAAACTTGAAGTTGTACTTGTTCTTACCTAAGTAGTGTTAATGATATAAGGGCTTGCAACATTGAGTGACTCACATGGGAAGTTGGGGCTCAAACCTCACGCTAATCGAATCATACCTTTCCCATGTGGTCATTGTGAAAATAATTTTATCTTTGTCTTTTTTTATGTTAGCGCTTGACCATCAAAATTTTGATGGCTATGAAATAGGTAGTCAAGATTCCTACAATATCAAGGGGTGATTGAAGGAAAAACATCAATTTCACATAATATCTACTGTTACCTTTAGAGAATGAATTATTTCAACCAATGAAGCAGAAACCTGCATGGCCAACATAGGGCTCACCAATAGGGCCATTACAAGGCTGCCCATTATAGTCTACAACTCTTCCTCCTCCCCCATCACCACCACATTCACTCTAGCTGATGAACTCGTCAAGGAATGCTCAATCTATTAATCATAATTCTGCCATGGAGAAAAGCTCATGGTTTTGCCCAAATGCAACTATCAATTCCACATAGATTCCCTTGATCCTTGACCTTGTTCTCATTCATTGTGCCCAACCTATCAAAGAGTTGTGCTTGATGGATATTCGCCATAAATTCAGGTGCACAGTGTTGTGGATCGTGATTAGGACCCTGGTGATTTTCTAGCATTTCATCACAATGAGTTTGGGATCCTTTAGTCCATTTGCTTTGTTCTGGATCTTAGAATGTAGAAAATTTAGAACTTCCAAAAGAGATTTGAGAAAGAACTTTTAATTATTTTGATTGTTATTATGTTATAAATTTTAAGTATTTAAAAAGAAATTTGATTTTTCATTGCTCATACCAATAAAAAATCAGAAAATGCACATTTTAAAATTATTTCAAATAAACATTAAAAATTAACTATTGTATATTAGTCCAGCAAAATTTAATTCTTAACTCTTATCGATCCATTGACTTGATCAAATGAAAAAATGCACCAAAATGCTTTTAGTTTAGCTACAACAAAAACTAATAAATTGTCAAAACATCCACCCGTTTCCCGTTTCTACGTCCCTTCAACCTCTTTTGAGCTATTGACTCCACATAAAATAAAATAAACTTATTTAGGCTTTCTCATCCTCTCGCTTGCGTTTTTAAAATCTTTTCCTACTTTTTCTTGGTTGAATTTTACATTTGAGTGTTGCAGGACAGCCTAGAGGAATACAAGCTAAAACAGAATGGCCTGCAAATCTGGGCCATTGTTTTTTAGGGTCTGTTTGGTTGTTGGAATAGGAATAACAAATTTGTAATACGTTTTCTATTCTCTGTTTGGTTCTGGTTCGTCAATTAGAATAGGAAATAGGAATACATATTCCCATTTTGCCTCTAAATGAACTTATACACATTCCAAAAAATAGAAGTTATTGGAATAGCCATTCCTATTTCCAATATTGCATTAGTATTCTCCATTCCTATGGTCACATGCGTAGCAAATAAGTAGAGATGCACATTATTTTTAAATCCACGGTCTCATAGTTAACTGAAAAAAACAAACTAATTTATGATTTCATTCGTGTGGGGAATCGGAAATCGCTATCATTCATAATAACGATATTAGTGATCAGGCAAGATTCTTTCCCATAATATATTGTATGTTCAGGCTACGCATCCATGTAATCGCGGTGCATTTAAAGGATAATGCAGCCCCATTTGAATATCATAATACAACCGTCCATGACCTCACCATTTCCGCGCCCAAATTCCAACTAATTCGCAGCATTTAATTCCAAATTAAACAAATTTATTCGAAACTTCTCATTCTTTTGCCTGCGTCGTTTTTTCCTTCCGCGTTATCCACTAACGACGTCAACAAAGTATATTATATTCTAATTTAATATGCTCAAGTTCTTTCAGTGTTAATAACGATCTTATGCTTTGCAGATGCGTATAGGTGGACATTATTTTAAATCCACATTCTCATGGTTAACAATAAAAAACCAACTGTTTCAGGCTCTTCTTCCATGTGATGATCGATGCTAATAGCGATGATGAACATGTATGATTCTTTTCATACACAAAGCTAAGCATCTACGTCCCTTTAAATGTACTTTGTATTTGAGCAGCATTGAAAGCATCACACACAACTAGCTGTTAGTGGCACTCGACGAATCACAAGATTTATATTATAATAAATGATTAGGAAACACAGTTATTACAGCTTTTGGCTGACTATTGTGGGTAACTTCCCATTTCATATATATTATGATGTAAGTTAAAAAATTATAACCTAGATAAACATCTTAATCATCTCTAAGAAGAACCAATGTAAAAGGTAATTCGTCTTGTACCTCATTATTTAATAGATACATTCATTTTATTCTCTATATTTTTTATGTAGCTTGTAACATTCCGTTCGAGAACTCAAAAGAAATAAATCTAATAAGTTACAAAGTTTACAAAACTATTTTTTTATTTTTAAATTTTTTTAAAACAACATCAAAGTAACAATGCGGAAGCAATATACACATACACAATATTTACACAAATGCAATTACAGTACAAATTTCATTCGTGAAGGGTTCCTTCACATTGAGTCATGTTTAAGAAGTTTATAATAATTAGTTTAAGTGTCCAAGACATGCTCAGGGATCACAAGGATATAACAGATACATGATCTCATAAGCAAATACATAAGTACATCTGATACAATACATAACATTCACTGCACATGTTATAGGATATGCGAGAATAGATACAAATACAACCAAATATAAGATGAAATGTTAACATATATACATAACCTGAATAGATGTCTCCAAGATATGAAAAAGAATGATAAATGTACATCTCCTGCAACAAACATCCAATAAATAACATTCACTGCACATGTTATAGGATATGCGAGAATAGATACAAATACAACCAAATATAAGATGAAATGTTAACATATATACATAACCTGAATAGATGTCTCCAAGATATGAAAAAGAATGATAAATGTACATCTCCTGCAACAAACATCCAATAGTTGGTGATGTCAGGGGGATCCAAATGGTAAGAAGACACTACCTCTTGATTGTGTGGTTACCTAGTCAAGCTTCCACTCCCACCATGCAGATCGAGAAGATAACGAATGATCCACAAATGGTTAATCTTGATCACAAAAAGTTCCTATGAAAGGAATCCTAATAGCCAAAACTACTTCAAAGGTAACACAAACTACTCAACTAGAAGAAGAGATAATTCAAATCGAAAGGACAATCATTCCAATACCAACATCACAATCTAAATCAACATCTAGATACCAAATACAATACCATATCAAATCAAGATAAAGTTAATGTAAGGTATCCACCTTAAGTCAAAGGTCACATGTCCAAGAACATTAATCAATAGATAAAAACCTCCATCAATAAAAGTTAATCACCAACAACATCCAACAACAAGTACACCAACAATAAATAACTAACACCAATAGAGACAAATATAAAAAAGAGAACCATGAAGAAGACTCAAATTATATATACTAGGGCATGACATTATCTTTTCAAACTACTTGAGTTACCTTGGATTGATCTCTTGCTAGACCCCAGACCCTCAAGTGTTGACTTACTCTAGAGTAGTCACTCTAGACACCAAACCCTCAACGTAACACATGCAGAACCAAAATAGCCTCTCATGAAGATGAGGAAAATGTAAGAATCGAACACTAGAAATATGCCACGTACACATAACATCAATAAAATGCAGAAAGTCTAAGTTGAAAAGTTAATTATCAACTTTATTCACACAACTACTTGATTTATTTTCAATTTTTAGATGAAACATTTAACATTATGACATTTAGTCAAAAATAAACTGATGTCACAATTCATTATTATCTAAACACCAAAATCTTTAAATACATCTAGCAATACAATGTCAACAACATGTCAATGTCATAAAATAACAAGCCATAAAGTCTACACATATATCAGCTAACGTAAGTAAGCCAACCTGCATGTCAACCATAAAAATCATGAATACATCATATAATATAAAATGTATGATAATATAAACAAAAAGGTTAACACATCATCAGACTTGAGAGCCCAACTGCATGTAGTCCTATCTCCAAGCAATCAAATTGCTATCCATCCACTATCATAAGATAGACAAGTGGTTAGGATGCTTTTACTGCCCAACCATGGAGTGGTTAGCTCCCCTAGGTTCTTTGGTTAAGAAGAACTTCCTGACCTTGACGCAAAAAAGTTAGCAACTAGGCACAATTGGATCAGAAAGATCTGGTGCAATGATGTGATCTAATTCTAGTTTCACTTATGCCTAGTGGAAAATATACACATGAATGTGGAAGAGGGAAAAAATAAATAAATAACCAATGCATCTCAGTCATATGCATAAATATTTTAATAAGCTTAGCCATTCATCAAAAACCAGTATAACGTAAAAGACTGGTAGGTAGCATTTAAGGAAAAAAATTACATCACAAGTTTTCCTTTCATTCTACTCTCCCCTTTATATCCACATTTGGTACCCTTTCCAAAAGTTAAAATAAAATTTACATCTCTTAAATTTAGTAAACAACAATTTATTCTATATACTTTCCAAACTATTGTTTAAGGAAAAGAATAGAATTTTTATTGGTTTAAGTGAAACAAATGTTATATATAATGATTCTATAATAGAATATATAGTCAAATCTGTTGTTAATTTTTAGCACATACACATAAATTCAATAAGTTTACTTGCTCCAATGAATTTATTTTAAACTAATCCTGACAAAACAAGAGATAATTCACACCCATCTTCACAAAGTATCATTTAAAAAAATTGTTTTCAATCTTGATAACCTACAGCCATAACTATTTAATTCTGAACATAGCAGCAAATAATAATAATAATCAAGAGACACATGAGGGTCATTAAAGCTATTATTTAATTCTCTATTCAAGACTAATATAAATCTGATTATTGTGCACTCTATTCAAGACTTATATAAATCTGATTATAGATCAACATCTCCATTAATTTACCAAAATATTAGCTATGAAGATCAACATTAACAATTCTTATACTTTCAGCAGATTTAGATTTCTTCTAATATCCAAGAAAAATGGTTTTAAACTATTCTTACCAACAATCCAAAAGTCTTTTGATTTATATGCAATTACAACCAAATGTTTTCATAAAATAAAATGATTCTTTCCAATAGCCCAAACATCTTTTGATTCTTGAGCAATATAACCTAACATTTTTTTCTAAATTAATAATGTGAATAAACCATAAGTCTTCTATCATGCAATATGTAAAATCCATTTCCATAGATCTCAAACATTCTCCATTAATCCTTTCATTGAAAATAATCCACAATAATAAATTTACTAATAGTCATTTTTAAGGAAGTAATAATGTAATAACCTAGTATAATTTTGGTTAAACACGTAGGGTTCAGAGTTTCTATATAGGATTTGTCTTCATCTCCAACCATTGCCTTCCTTCTAGTGACACTTCTTAGCCACTGGCTTCCTTCTGCACCTCCCTTCAAACACTATCCTTCCCCCCACTTCCAAATGTTGCTGAATTCTCATGATGGAGATAAAATTATAATATATAAAGCTTTAACCCCCACCTACTGCCTGCATTTTTCTTCTTCTCCTTCCAGCTTATAGTGATCACCTTCCCTTCTTAACATTTTCTTTTCCTTAACTAGTGCCCCTTTTTCTTTCTCAAAACATGCCTTCTCTCCTAAATTCCATCCAAACATCTCCCCTTTTCTTAAACTCTACTTTCACTTTCCCTTTTTAAACAACTCCATTTCCCCCAATTTTAGTAACAAATAGGATGATTCAGCTTAAAAGATTACACTTATCTTTTTGAAAAATAATTAAACTTATAGTTAAAATAAATGCATCTAATACCAATTCAAAACTATATATTTTTTAATTGAAAACTATTAATTGAAAATTAATAAATGAAGGGATGTTGGAAATATAAGATAGGCTAAGTTAGTGAGACGGGAGGAGTGAATAAGTAACTAATAAAAATTAATCTTAATTCACCAATTAATCTTTGATCTAATGCATGCATGAAAAACTAAAAGCATTAAAACATTCATAACATTTTGACACATGATATGGTGACCCAAAAACCTAACAAATAGAAAGTAAAACTGGGGTGGGGATGATACTCATAAGCTTTAGTACTGCAATATAAAGTTGGCCTATTAAGGCTTACAATAATCACTTTTGATGATCTGTGCTATTAGGAGCAATAAGAACTACTAGGTCCACCTTACAAAAGGGTTTACACACATACAATGAAGTATGCACTCAGTAAAGAGACTTACAAAATACTATTAAGTATACCTTGTGAAAGAATTTAACTGTTCCACGTATCAGGATGAACTAGTGGCTGATCTTTGATCTACAACCTTGATTTGTTGAATTAGATTCCTTTGAGTGTAATGATCACCTTGCTATGATAGATAAATATTTGTTGCTCCTTATACTATTGTGGCCCTTTTACTTCACACTTCTACTCTATATATCTTTTTTTTAGAAAATAAAAATTCTATGCACACTAGGATGCGATACAATACATTACATATATAACAATCCAATTCATAATTCATCAAAGTTGGCTACAATAAAAGTTTCACCAAAATACACAAAGTCGGCCCAACTACTGGTACTTGGGTTATGAACAAAAACTTGCTGAGGTTCTAACACTCAAAAACCATTATCAACACTTGGCATTGTAGTTTTTTAATTTCCTAGTAGGTTATTTATTTTTTCCTATATTGCTAGGTTTTTCATACACTTTTAATAATCTCGCTTAGGTTAATAAAGTATGTCTTACTAGGTGAATGGTTGTGAGGTGCCACCTTCTTACATGTGAGCATCCATTAGCTATCTTGGGAAGATACTTTGCTATCTTTAGTTTGATATATGGTTGCTCCTCATTGGTTGATGTTTTCACCTCCTCTCTCTTCTTATCCTATATAAGCATGCTACCTGGCTTGTATTTGCATCTCTTATTTTTGCATCCTCTTAATGCTATTTTTCTTCTAGCATTTGCATTACTCTCTTGGAGACTAATTTTGTGTTTCTTTTTTAATTTTGTATCATTTGCATTCGTAGTTTAGGTATCTATTCTTTGCACTAGTTTTCTGGGTTATTAATCTTAACAGATTCTAACATGGTATCAGAGCCATTCTATGTGCAAGAATAGATTTAAGTTTCCTTATTCTCTTACATCTTTGGATGATCTTGAGAATTAGAAAATTTTGACAAAAACATTTTTAATCTCTGGGGTTTACACGTCTTTTATGAAATTTGGGTGATTGCAACATTTCTGGTTATACTAGCAACATTTCTGGTTGTTCCAACATGTTTAGGACACTTGATAAAGTCATATTTTGGCTTGCATTTCACTGAGATCAGAGATCATCATACAAGTTGTGAAACTAGGGTTTCAATCTCAAATCTGATAACCAGCTTGCATATTTGGTGTTTTCAATCAATATTGTAGGTTCCAGCATGCCATTCATTGACTTAGGTAGCTGATTCAACCTTTTCATGATGTCCTTTGGTTGCTGGGGTCATTTTTTAGTTGTTCGGGCTATTTTTCATTGTTAAAGGCATCTAATTTACACTATAGCTAAATTTTTTGTACATTAGCAAGAAAAATGTTTTCTAGGTTTTGTTCGAAGCCCCAAAAAACTATCTGGGTATCTTTTATTTTTTCTATTAAATCTATATATTTTGCAGAATTGAGCGTAGGAAGCTACAACTGTACCCCTCTCTATTGGCAATCAGATTTCAATGCAGTTTTCAAATGCCTCGTTCGTGGTGATACAAGCTCCAATTTCAACGATTCTTGTTATGATCTTGGCTATTTTTTGTGCTCTACCCACTAGTGTAGTAGCTTTTTTATTTTCATGCATAAATGTTTCAAAAATTTCAGATTCTTTGTCGTGACTTTGCATAGTTCTCATTTTGGAAACTTTGGAGGATCATAACTTTCTTATATGACCTCGTATCAAGGTTATTCTTTTTTTGAAAGTGCATGATTTTTTGAGTAGAGCATAGTGGTGCTATTTTTTCTTTGAGTATTGTGTCCAAGTTTCACTGTTAGCATATGCTCTTCATGAGAGTTTTTCTAATGCATTGAAATCAAGATCACTTAGTATTTCTTGCTAGTGGTAGATGTAAATGCACTAAAATAAAGTTCCAAATCATATTTCTTTAGGGGGGTTCTTTGATTGATTAAAGGGGGTGGGGGGGCATTGTCGTGGATGAGTTGTCTTTTTTTTAGCATTTCTTCTTTGCATTTCTTCATCATGGATCACACAAATATGCCCATCCTAACTCCATACAATTAGTTTGAGTGGAAATCACACATGATAATTAATTTAAGGAAAGCTAGATTAAATAGGGAAACTATGGGACTTGAAACTAAACTTGATAAAAATGAAGATAAGCCTACGTGGTTTAACACATGTGATGAGGCATATAGAACATTGTGTTTGTTTGTTTCTCCTGACTTGATATTTCACATCGAGTCTTTGGGTACACCAAGTGAAATATGGATAGAGTTAGATCCACTATTTGGCACACAAGATTCAATGAGGGTTCATATGTTGGAAAATAAACTAACTAGTTTAAGTCCAGGCGATTTCAACATAATTCAGGATTTCTTCACCAAATTGAAATCACTAAGGCTGCAGTTAAAACAATGTGAAATTGAAAATAAAGATGAACAATTGGTTCTTAGTATTTTCTCTAAGCTAAGTTTAGAATATTCTGTGTTTGTCTCTACCTTCTATGCTACTAATGGTGCACTTGGTACTCAATTCACCATGTCATCTTTAGATTATTTTGTTGTCAATCTCATTGGAGAATAGGACAAGCTAATTTAGATGGGTACTCTTAAGTCCTCTAAGTCACATGCCTTGGCTACCAACCAAGGCAAAAAAGAACAAAAAGGAAAAACTAGTAACAATAATAGTAAGGATGAAAAACAAAATAATAGCAAGTAAAAGAAGGAATAGATACCAGTTGCTTCAAAAGCAACTATTGATACCCGGGTAAAAGTACAAAGTTTTGTCCCTTTTCAAGCTAATTTATCAAAACAATGGAATTTGAGTATTTCTATCTAATAAGTAATTTGTTCAAACATGTGATCTAGATAAATTCATTCTAGCTAAGTTATATATGGTCTCACACTTTCCAAGTGCAAATGTCTATTAAATGCATGTTTTATACTAGTTTGTATCCAATTACCAAAAAAATAAAATTATTTTAGAAAAGAAGCATTTCAATATCTCTTACTATTTTTAATGATATTTTTAAAATAACATATAAACACCATTTTATAGAGCTCAGATTCAAGAACATTCTCATATAGATTTTATAGTGTTTTAATCAGATCTAGTATATTGTAATTAAAAAATTCTACAAGCACGTAATTTAACACTAAAAAAGATGTCAATTTTGAGACAGAAAAAATAATAAATCATATCAAAAAAAAATTAAAATTAAATGGTGTTCTAGAGGAGAGAATCCTCTTCTAGAATATATAATTGTTTCCCTGCTTAGAATAGATTTTTTTCGAAAAACGTGGTGGGAGATGAAAAAACTATCGATTTTAGGTGAGTTGAAATTTGAATCAATATAAACTAGAAAATATAGGTCTAAAGCCAATTTTTATTTTTGATTCTTCTACCTATGTATGTAATCTATAACATAGTCTGAGATCAAAGTTAAATAAATTTATTTCCATATAATTTTGTGGTGGGAACTAGACCCCTAATTTTTAGTATTTTTCAACAGCTAAAAAATTATGTATGAAAATTAGGAAAATGTATCAATTCTTATTCGAAATAATAATTAAAAATTATAATTCTAAAATTCATCCATTTCTATATATTTCATTAGTTTACTTCATTTCCAAATTCAAAATAATAATACCAATTTTATGACATTGAAGGTGAATAGTTATACTTTTGTTAGCCATTTCCTTTACAAAAGGGTGACATAGTTTTGTGCTTTTACCTACCCCATCTTCCAAGGGTGATAAGCGTAAGAAAGAGAAGGTCAAATGTGCCTATTGTAAAAGACCTAATCATGATGAACATAAATTTTTGAAGAAACAAATTGATCACTTGACATATATTCTTGAGAAGAATAGTATCACTGTTCCTGAGTCTATGAAACAAAGTTCTAATAAAAGACCTAACAAGGAAAAATAAAACAACAAGGGGAAAGGAAAGGGCAAGGCCCTTGTTGCAGTTGCTTCCTCACCATCCACTTGGGTTCTTGATTCAGGTGCTTCACATCACATGGCTTCATCTAAGGAAGAACTTGCATCCTTGGAGCCATGAACTATGCCTTCTATTTTGATGGATGAAGACACTCCTGTTGAGGTGTGTGGGAGAGGGTCTATTGATGTGGGGGATGGAATATTTCATGATGTTCTTTGTGTACCCTCATTATCAACTAATCTCCTATCGATATACTAGATCACTCACATAGGTTCAGGCAAGTAGGTTGAGTTCACTCCTAATTCAGTGGAGATATGTGAGTTGCATAGTGATTCTATAGTTACAATTAGGAGAGTACATCATTAGTCATGACTATCTATTTTTTCACTTTGTTCCTAATCCTCCTTCGGCTATTTTTCTCACTCACTCTAATGATGTGAGTAAATTATGGCATGACTAGTTTGGCCATCTTAACTTTCGCTATTTGCATCAGCTCAAATAGTAGAACATGGTCACATGGTTACATTTCATTCAGTTCTTAGGTGGTTTTGTCCAAGGTTGCATTCTTGGTAAGCATCCTAAGGAAAAGTTTGACAAAAGTAAGGCATCGAGAGCTTCATATATATTAGATTTAGTTCATAGTGATTTGGTTGGTCCATTTGAGCATCCTTCTTTTAGCAAGGCCCGATATGTTTTCACATTCATTGATGACTTTTCTCAATATACTTATGTGTAATTTCTCAAATAGATGTTAGAGGTATTTGATCATTTTCAAGACTTCAAATTTTTTGTAGAAAAGCAATCCAGGAAAGCCATCAAAGTTTTGTGAATAGACAATGGTGGTGAGTATGTCAACCATCAGTTTGAAAGATTTTGCACTTAAGAGGGGATTGATTTATAGTATGTAGTTCCATACAATCATCAGTAGAACAATGTTGTAGAAAAAAAGAATAGATCCTTGAAGGAAATCACAAACTTTATGATTCACTCTAGATCTCTTGCACCACAGTATTGGGCAGAGGCCATTAACTATGCTTGTTATATCCAAAACCATGTTCCTCACCAAGCCTTGAAGGGAGTTACTCCTTTTGAAACTTGAAGCGGTTGGAAACCATCAGTTAAGAAATTTTGAGTTTTTGGCTCTCCTGCATGGGCCCACATTCCTACAGAGAAATGCAAGGCCTTGGATCCACAGAGAAAACCTCACATAATTGTAGGTTATCATGATGGTGTGAAGGGTTATCAGTTGCTCCACCCTACTACACATGATTTTTTCATTGAGAGGAGTGTTTAGTTTGAGGAGGGATCTTCAAGCTCACTTTCTATTACTTCTCCAACTCCTTCTACTTTGACATTGGAGTCACTTGGAATACATGACAGATCTTCCAATGAGTCAGATTCCCCTGATTAATCTTCTACCTCTACTTCCAATGCAGAGAGTGATTTAGAGAAATCACCTCCTTCCTCTCCTAGTCATCATTTAGAGGTTAATGATTCCCCTCTAGATTCTCCATCTTTTGGTCAACTTTTTTTGTTAGATAGACCTTGCAGTCAATAGATGATTGATTTGGGGATCCATCAGACACCAAGCAGACTCTTTCACAATTCCAAGATGCTCCATATGTCTTCATCACTACTTCTTGAGATCCCCAGTCCTTTCATGAGGCTTCTGGTATTCTAAAGTGGGATACAACTATGTAGGAAGAGTATAGTTACTTGATGAGGAACCAGACTTGGGATCTTGTCCCTCTTCCTAAGGGAAGAAAACTTTTTTGATGTAAGTGGATCTATCAGAAAAAAGTTATAGCAGATGGGTTAGTTGAAAAATACAAGTCTCGCTTGGTCACCAAAGGATTCTCCCAGGTTCCTAGGATTGACTACTTTGAGACTTTTGTGCCAGTTGCTCGAATGAATTCCATTCAACTTGTTTTTTCCATTGTTGCAACTAATTATTGGGAAGTACATTAGATTGATGTAAAGAGTGATTTTCTTCATGGTGACATTAATGAGGAGATCTACATGGAGTAGCCATAGGGCTTCCTTTAGGATTCTTCACTTGCATGTCATCTTTGGAAGTCTCTCTATGGCCTCAAACAGGCTCCTCAGGCCTAGTATGCCAAGATGGACTCCTTCCTTTTATCAGTTGGGTTCACTCGGTGCCATTCTGATCCTAATGTCTACCTTCTAGAATAGGGTGATTCACTTCTATTTTTGGTTTTGTATGTTAATGACTTGTTGATCATAGGAAGTTCACCCACCATTAAGGCTATCAAAGTGGCCCTTTAGGACAATATTTTGATGATTGACTTGGGCTTGTTACATTACTTTATCAGGATTGAGATCTTTCAGTCTTTTTCTAGGATCACCATCACACAGTCCAAGTATGCTTTAGATTTACTCTTGAGGTTTCATATGGATGACTGTAAGCTTGCTCCAACTCCCTTCCTTTCTAGAGTCAAACTTGAGGCTCAGTGTTCTTCTCCACTTTTTGATGGCACTTTGTATTGCCAACTTGTTGCGAGTCTCATTTATCTGACTCATATGAGACCTGACATCTCATATGCTGTAGACATGGTCTCTCAATTCATGTAGGAGCCTCATGAGCTACACTAGAAAGTAGGCAAGTAGATCCTTCACTACATTTAGGGTCTTCACAGTTGTGGGATTCACTACACAATAGGTATTGAGCTTGATTTGGTGGGCTACACAAATTTAGATTGGGTGGGTGATTATTTGTATCGCATGTCTACTTTAGGTTACAACTTCTCACTTGGTTCATGTCATGTTTGTTGGTCGAGCAAAAAGTAGTCTGCTATTGCTCTATCTTCTACTAAGGTTGAGTATTGGGGGGCTGTAAATGCTTCCACTAAGGCCATTTGGATTCAACATCTTCTCACTAAGTTTGGTATCCAGATTAGACAACCATCAGTCATATTTTGTGACAACCAGAGTGTCATTCAGATCTCACAGAATTAGGCCCATCATCAATAGACCAAACACATAGAGGTTTACATGCACTACATCTAGGAGCTCATCCATGGTGACATCATCGACTTCACTATTGTTCAACTTCAAGGAGGTTTCTGATATCTTCACCAAAACCTTCAATAAGAGCAATTTACTTCATTTGTGAGCTTTGTTGGGAGTGTAGGATGATTCATCTTTTGGGGGGGCCTCTTCCTCTCACTTGGAGTCCTGAGTTTTTTTTGCAGGGTCTCTTTTCTCTATCTCTTGGGGGAATTTTATTTACATGGGTACCTCATCAGGCAGGGGGGGGGGGGTGGTGTTAGTGTAGTTTTTTTATTTCCTAGTAGGTTATTTATTTTTCCCTATATTGTTAGGTTTTTCCTACACTTTTAATAATCTTTCT
The DNA here is from genome assembly GCA_028749045.1 of Cupressus sempervirens. Lineage (NCBI taxonomy): Eukaryota > Viridiplantae > Streptophyta > Pinopsida > Cupressales > Cupressaceae > Cupressus > Cupressus sempervirens. The sequence continues at coordinate 102,219,048 of CM053784.1, forward strand.
TAAGTTAATAAAGCATGTTTTATTAGGTGAATGGTTGCAAGGTGTCACCTTCCTACATGTGAGCATCCATTAGCTATCATGTGAAGATACTTTACTATCTTTAGTCCAATAGATGGTTGCTCCTCATTGGTCGGTGTTGCCACCTCCTCCCTCTTCCTAGCCTATATAAGCATGCTACCTAGCTTGTATTTGCATCTTTTGTTTTTGCATTCTCTTAATGCTATTTTGCTTCTAGCATTTTCATTACTCTCTTGGAGACTAACTCTATGTTTCTATTTTGATTTTGTACCATTTGCATTCGTAGTTTAGATATCTATTCTTTGCACTAGTTTTCTAGGTTATTAACCTTTTCAAATTTTAACAATATACTAATCCAATTTATAATTCATCAAAGTTGGCTACAATAAAAGTTTCACCAAATACACAAAGTCATCCCAACTACTGGTACTCAGGTTGTGAAGACAAACTTGGTGAAGTTTTGACACTCGAAATCCATTATCAATGCTTGGCATTGTCATGCACTTAGTAGACGTAGAAACTGGGTTCATACTAATCACTTCCAAGTAGTCTAAACTCAGTTTGCATTGGTGATTCAATGATCATTGCGAAACTCATCATATAAACTAAATCACTTGGTTGACATTGCATACCTCAATCAACACTATTACTATGAGCTTGGTAAACTCTGGAGAACTCGGTTTGCATTGAGAAACTTGGTAAATATTATGAAGCTCGGTTTACACTAATTATCATCAACTTGGCAGATATTGCTTGGTGTGAATTGAATATTGTTCCTAGGACTCAATAGCAATTATAGAACTTAGTAGAGCTTGAATTACTTGGTTAACACTACTAACTATACTATAAGCTTGGTAGCTACTAACCATCTGAATAAGTGTGTGTGTCACTAGTAAAAAAATTTGATTGTAATGCCAACAATCTCCCCATTTGGCATTAGTGACAAAAACACTTATCAATCAAAACTGAATGTCTCAAAAAGTTTAGAACAATATTTAGTCTCCATCCTGTGTCTTTAATTTGATAACATACTCTTTTTGAAATTTTTCAAAATTGCTTTTGTAAGAGATGTTTATTTGAATATCTATACATGTATATGTATAATATTATGATGCTCCCCCACATATATATATTTGATATGCTTTACACATTATATACATCTTCTCATATTTTCCCCTTTTATTTCATCATTACATATTCTCCTCTTTTACATATTGAATCTTATATTACATCTTCTCCCCCTTTTTGACATAAATGCCAAAAGTGTATGATATATAGTTATTCCAAAATGTGACAAGAAGTCAGAATGTACTTTTAAAATCAGTGACATTGTCTTGTCCCAATTTTCTTGCAACATATTGCTTGCATGCAATGCAATTTGAACTTCTACTGATAATTCCATCATGTGATTAGCTATGGAGAAGTTGTTATTATGGATGAGGGTTTTGGCATGTGCAATGTATTTCTACAATGCATCCATGTTTGGAAGAATCATGCCTTGTATATCTACAAGTGTGGCTCTTATCATGGCTTCTTCCCTTAGTAATTCTGCTTGCATATCAGTCAAAAATCTGATCTTTGTGTAATGAGTAAAACTATATCTTGGATTAAGTGACAATTGGTGTGCACTTGCCTTTAAATCTTTATCTATCTTAGAAAGTTTATCTTTGATTTCTTGAGTAAAGATAGCTGTATCACATAATTTACCAAATAGAGATGTGACATTGTTGGTAGAGGTTCCCAACGAGCTAAGAATAGTAGACAAGTCTAGTTGGTATATTGCAATCTTCTATGCTACTAGCTCCAATACTTTGTTTTCAAATTTCTTCTTTGCTCTTTGCAACAATTTTTCTTGCCCATTCAAATCTTCATTGAATTTCTAAACCACTTCTACAAATTGAGCTAAAATCTATTGAGAAGTATCAACCTCAGTGCTGAGTGCATCTGCAAGAATTTTCTTTGCATCTTCAAGCACTTGATTTTCTCTATTTCTTTCTTCTCTAAGCCTCAGTTGCTTAGCTTTCTTCTACAAAATCTCACCTACTATATGCATTTGATCGGGATTCAGAGTAGAGATATCCCAATTCAGAATAACTATTTCCTCAGCAAGATCAATGTCTTCTTCCTTATCTTTGTCTTTGCTGGAAATATTAGTACTCGGTTGAGGCTTGCCCCAATTGTCTTTGTACTGACTATTTGCATACTCAAAATAGTAAGAATAGTGGAAATGGAAGGACTAGCAACAAAAGTAAATATTATACCAGGATTAAAGAAATAATTAGTTGTTGAGTAGCCAAAAGTTATGAAGGAGGAAGCACTGACTGCTTGGTAGCACTTTGGTTAATGAGGCACTGAGCTGAACAGGTGCATAGATTGGTTGAGTACTTAGATTTTGGTAGTAGCTTTTTCTAAGCTTGATGGATTTAAAGCTTTTCTTGGAGAGTGAGGAAGTGAGTGTATAACCACTGTTGCAATCTTTTCGAGGTTGGTTTCCTCAATGCTCTAAATCTCAGGGATATTCTTCTCAGTGGCTTCTTGTTCTTGTTCTTCATCATCTACATTGTCATAATTTGTTTCTTCATCATCATCATTTTCATTTCCTTCCTTATAATCTTCCCCATCATCACCTTTATCACTGACATGAACAAAAAAATTAATATGGTTATGAAGATTGTAGATATTCTTCCATTTATTAGTGGCATTCCTCACCACATGTGCAATGTCATTAACTAGTATTAGGCAGGTGATAAATTTCAAATTGAGTTTTACTTCATTCTTCTTGATGGACTCTTTTACCTCTTTGTCATTAAGACTTAGCATGAGTTGCCTTAGAGTGTTCTCATATATGTACTTTACAATTTTTTGGCATGTTCCCATCTTGGGTTAATTTTCTCCATCAATTCATTGGGAATCTATTGTGCAAGTTAGTCAGGTGAATATTTCCATTTACCTAGTTTAGACATAACCATGCCTTCAACATGCTACCTTTCTTCTGCATAATCTTCTTCCATACCATGTCCTTTACCTTCTATCAATAGGAGAGTAGAACTAGTTTGTCTTAGTTTTGCTATCCTCTTCTTTCCTTTGCTGACATCCTAAGGAATTTTTATCTCTAGTTCTATTTGGGCTTTGGCTTCATCATATGTACCAAAATATGTGGCCTTGGCATCTACAGTTTCATTCAACAATGTCTTGATAATATCCCTAGCATCATCAATATTAACCTCATAGCCTAGAGGCTTCACCCATACTATTCTCCATTTGACTGCTTGTATATACACTTTGTTACAATCTATCATAAAATAAATATCATCCTTGTAATCTTCTACAAGTTTTTTGGGAATTATAAATCTATTATTCATCTTTTCTTTGAATCAACCAAAATAATTGTCCATGATGCTGACATAATTTTCACCCATTTATGCTATATACTCATTGATTTGATATAGTATAGGTACATATTTTCTCCATACAATTGTACTTTTTGAAGGGAAAAAATTTTGTACAAAGAAGAATAAATAGGTTAAAAGTGAACCAAACTTACACAGGTTATTCTTTGATGTCCTGATGCTCTCCATTTTTTTGTTGAATTGGTTCAACAATAACTCAGCAAGGTCAAAGGACACGTTGTTCTTCACCACCTTGAAAGCGAGATCCACTGCTTCACATGATACACTGCTGAGTTAACTAGAGCTATATATTTTGTATGCAATTACATGAATTCCAAACTTTAGCTCCATGTCAGCTACACAACTAATCTTCATACCTCTTCCAACCCATTCAGCAAGAGTTTTCTTTCCCTATTCTACCCAACTTAGGGTTTTGGTGATCTTTCCTTGGTCAACATTGGGAACCCTGTAATCTAATGAATCATTTTCTTTGCTATGAGAATAGGCTACTCCAACCATAACTTCTCATTGTGCACATGGCTAGGGATAAACCTTACCCATTTTATCTAAAATTCTCATGGCATGTGTGGGATGTGGGTTAAATCCTTGGTTTCCAAGTGTTGATGCTCAAGTTTCAATGCACCGTTCACACACAACTTTTCCAAAGCTTCATCTATTTCTAGGGTTCCTATATCTTGAATTGAACAAAAAAAATGTGAGAAAATATCGTTAACCAAAAGAACCTTAGGTGGAATATGCGCTTGAGCTCTGGTAGGATCAAGTGTTTCCACAATTGTCAGACTCAACTTGAAGTCAGGTGCTTTCCATTCAACTCCTCAAACCAAGATTTTGGATCCCTTCTTGGTGTTGCTACTAAAGGATGGTATTTCTTGGTAGGGTTTATGAAAACACATAAAAAATCAACAAAAAATTGCATAGATCACTTGGATGCATAGAAATCACTCTTCACATAAGTTCTTGAAAATTTATAGTGACAAATGAATTTGATTTCACACTTATTAATGAATTTCACTTTCCTATCACCATAAATTCCTAGTATGTTTTCCTACTCGATGATAGATTGTTTTCCACTTAGTTTGAATTAATTGCTTGGTAGTTCTATTCATGGTTTAGTATTTGCATAATGACTTAGTTACTCTTGACCTTGCTCGGTATAGTCTTGCAACCCAACCTAGCTCAGTAAGGTCTAGAATTTCCTTAGATACTTGGTGATCCCTTTGCATCTTGAATGTTGATATGGATCTTTCCATCTAACTGACTAGAACTAATGTAAGATGTTTGCTTCAAAATCTTAGTTCCAGTTATCCTTGTGGGAAATCAAGTAGAAATGCTTGAGTAGCCCAATTTGTTGAGTGACATCTACTTCATTGCTTGGACTTGCATTCTCAAAAGATTTTAGAATCCACTACTATCTCATTTGTTTTCTGATGTTATTAGCCTTGGCATTTTTTTTCAGCTTCAATTCTTTCAATGTTCATATAGTTCTTGGCAAGATGACCAAGTTCTGTACAAATGAAACATCTTCTAGTGGTGTCTCTTGTCCTCATGTGATGTTTTACACTATTTATTCTAATGTTTCCAAATTCTCCACAATAGTTACATCTAGACCAAGTGTTGTAGTCCCAACCAAATATATCTTTTACAAATTGTTCTACTAGACTCTATATCTTAGTTTTGCATTTAGAAGATTTGTGCCCATGCTTCTTACATTTGTGACATTTGCCTTCAAATTTAGGTTTCTCTTTTCAATTCATTAGCTCTATGACCATGCTTATTACAATTGTAGCATTTTCCATTGAATTAACTTTATCATTGCTCCAACATTTGTTTGATTTATGACCTAACTTACCACGGTGATTACAAGTAGGTCTTTGATTCTTTTGAGCTCCTTCCTTGAATGATTCACCTTCTTCTGTATATCCAATTCATGCTTTGACTTTTTCTTTGTATTAGATTTTCTCATTTAATTGATCCATGTCTACTTGAGATTTCATCATCCTCTCATTGGTTTTCTTTACAGTGTTTAGATCATTCTGCAATATTTCATTCTTTGATCTTAGATTCATGATTTCTTCATTTTCATTAGTAAGCTGATCAATGAAGTTTTCTTTTTGAAGGGATAGATGCTAAATTTCATTATTCTTTTCTTCTAATTCTTCTTTTATCTTGTTTTTCTCTTCCATGACTTCACACAATCTTACTGACTGAATTTCTTGTTATCTTTATAGCTTCCTTACTTCTTCTTGAAGTGTACTACTATTTTCTAATCCTTCTGTAATTGCGTCATTAGATTCATCTAAATTACTTTTTGAATGGATATCTTTAATTTTTTCTTCAATTTAGAGTTTGTCATTCATTTTTACTACAAGATCTTTTGTTCTTCTTAGGGATTGAGAGAGTTGCTCCTTTTCTTTCTTAAGTTTACCAATAGCCAATTCCAAATATAGCTTTTCATTGTCAATAGCCTTATCAATTCTAAATATCTCCATTGCCTCTAATTTTTTCTCAAGCTGTTAAACATCTTCTTTTAGAACCAAAAAGCTCTAATACCAAATGTTGGAAATATAAGATAGGCTAAGTTACTGAGAGGGTAACTAATAAAAGCTAATCTTAATTCACCAATTAATCCCTAATCCAATTGCATGCATGAAAAACTAAAAGCATTAAAAAATTCATAACACTTTGACACACAATATAGTGACCCAGAAACCTTCCAAATAAGAAGTAAAACTGGGGTGGGGATGATACTCACAAGCTTTAATACTAAAGGATAAAGTTGGCTTGCTAAGGCTTACAATGATCACTTCTAATGATCTACACTGTTAGGAGCAATAAGGACTGCTAGGTCTGCCTCACAAAATGATTCATAAACATAAAGTGAAGTATGCACTTGATAAAAAGATATGTAAAAGATTGTTAAGTCTATCTTGTGAAAGGATTTAACCATTCCACTTGTTAGGATAAACTAGTGGCTAATATTTAATTTGTAACCTTGATTTGCTAAATGAGATTCTTTTGAGTGTAATGATCAACTTGCTATGATAAATAAATCTTTGCTGCTCCTTAAATGCTATAGCCCTTTTACATCACACTTCTGCTCTCTCTATATATCTTCCATTTTTTTATATTCCATGCATACTAGGATTTGATAAAATACATTACATATATACCAATCCAATTTACAATTTATCAAAGTAAACTACAATACAATTTTCACCAACATGCACAAAGTTAGCCCAACTGCTGGTACTCGGGTTCTAAACACAAACTTGGTGAGGTTCTGAAACTCAACAACCATTATCAATTCTTAGCATCAGCATGGAATCAATATACATAGAAGCTCAGTTCATACTAATCACTTCCAAGTAGTCTAAAATTGGTTTGCTCTTGTGACTCGGTGATCAGTGTGAAACTCGTCATATAAATTGAATAACTTAGTTAACACTGATACCTCAGTCAACACTATTACTATGAGCTTGGTAAACTTTGGAGAACCCGATTTGCACTGAGAAACTTGGTAAACATTATGAAGCATAATTTACACTGATAATTACCAACTTGGTAGACACTACTCGGTGCAAACTGAATATTGTTCTTGGGACTTGATAGCAATTGTAGAACTCGATAGAGCCTGATTTACTTGGTTAACATTGTTAATTATACTATAAGCTTGGTAGCCACTAACCATATGAATAAATGTCTATGTCACTAATAAAAAAGCTTCACTGTAATGTCAACAAGGAATACCTTTTCTTCCTAATTATACTCATTTAAATGTTTGACTAAATTAGATAATAATAATAATAAGAACACACTTTAATTCATCTATGCTTCTTCATTAATGAATTTAAAAATTGAACTTAGTTTGAAATTAAATGATAATAAATTTAAATATATATATATATAGTAACTGTGTGTGTGCATAACTGCACCTTACAAGTTTCAAACTAACCTTGCCAAGGAGCTAAGCTCCTCTACCTCAACCACTCTTTTGCCTTAAATATTTGTACACTCACAAACTCGACATCACCCATTGGGTTTGTAACAACATCACCATGATAAATAAATAATGTCTTATATATGAAATTTAAACACTCATCATACATCATATAAACATGTAAAAACAACAATAATTTTCACCATAATGTCAAAATCTCACATGATCAACATATAACAAAATCACTATATGGATAGCAAGTAAAATTTATCCATCTAATATCATTGACTAGTGAAGTCTAAAAAAAAAATATAAAAGAATTCAAGTCAAGTCATGTCAGACATAGTCTTATTAAAATAAATCAACAACATAATAAGTCTAAATATAAAGCATGTCAAAATTTGAGTTATGACATCCCTCCCCACTAGGAAGAGACATTGACCCGATGTACATCAATATCCAATGATCACTATACCATAAAGGAAACTAAAGTAGCAATGAAAAGCACTAATCTGAGTAAAAAGATGTGGAAAAGACTGAAGCATATCATCAACATCCTCCCACATAGCACTATCAATAGTGAACTAGTCCCCTTGGACTTTATATTGCAAGATGTCTCTATCACTCATTCTGATAGTGTGCTCATCCATGAGGTGGGTAGGTAACATGCACCACCCTTAGATCCTGAACCTAAAAGGTATGCCAATCAAGAATATGAGATGCATGAGGATGATATGGCTTTGAGAAAAAACATTATGGATACGGGCCAGAGTTGGTGGTAGAGAAAGTCAATAAGCCACATGATTTACAACCTCCAAAACATCAAAAGGTCCAACATATCTAGACCCAATATTAGAAGACTTTCCAAAAGAGATTGAACTCTTATGCAAATTCACATGTAGGAGCACCTTGTCCCTAACCTAAAACTATCTAAAAGTATGCTTCCTATCTACATAGCTCTTTTGTCTATCTACAACTTCCTTTAGATGACCACAAATCATAACCATATACTCATCAATCTCCCTAAGAATCTCAAGACCAATCACAATCTAATCCTCCACTCTATCCCAACTAATAGGTGTGCAATATTTATGCCCATACAATGTGTTAAAAGGAGCCATTCCAAGAGATGCATGATAAGAATTATTATAAGCAAACTCAAACAAAGGAAGGTATTCCTCCCATTTATACTGACGATCCATACAATACATACAAAGTAAATCCTCAACAACTTGATTTACCCTCTCTTTCAGTCCATCAATCTACCAGTGATAAGTAGCGCTCAGGCATTCAAGGTCATCTGGAACCTTGATGTCATTCTCATTGTTTGTATTAGAGATGATAGTCTCAGGCACACCATGTAACTTGAATATTTCTTGTACAAATTTCTTGGCCAACACCAATCATCCATCCTTCAATCTCCTAGGTATAAAATGTGCAACCTTGGTCAACTTATCAACCACAACTAATATATCATCATGTTGTCACCTAGTCATAGGTAAAACCTTTATAAAATCCCTAGAAATCACTTTCCATTTGTACTATGGTATGTCATGAGGATATAAAAATCCTACTGGATGAATATGTTCAACTTTAACTTGATAGAATTCTAAACACCGAGCAACAAAACTGGTCACATCATGCTTTAGTCCTAGCCAAAAATAAAGTGGCTTCATATATGCAATTATCTTAGTCACTCCTAGGTGACCTGAATAAGGAGTGCTATGCATTTCCTCCATCACAATTTTTCTCAACCCTTTACAGTCAAGAATATACATATGACGATATCTCAAAAGACCCTTTGTGTCAAAACTATATCCATCAAAATGGTGATCTAATGGATCAGTGTGCAATGTTGTTTTAACCATCTTGTAATGGTCGTCACCTATGAGGTTTTCTACAAAATGTTCTCCTAGTCATGTTCTGGTATTTGATATAGTGGAGATATGCCTTCTCCTACTAAGAGCATTAACTACTTTGTTCTCTTTACCCTTTATGAACTCAATACCATAATCATACTCACTGAGGAATTCAAGCCAATGCCTTTGTCTAGCATTCAAATTTAGTTGAGTAAAGATTGTTGGAATTCTTTAGAATAACTGGGAGGGGTGAATCAGTTATCCAAGGTCTTGATGTATAAATAAAATTTTTCACAACTTAGTAAACCCATAAAAAATTTATCATCATGCATTCATCCATAAGATTATGCATTCACTTAAAACTTCTAGGTTAATGTCAAATCAATTTGCAAAAATGTAAACATGAAACATATCAGATTTAGCAACACATTTGACACAACGATTTACATGGAAACCTAATTTGCAAAAAACCACTAGTAACATGTTACTCTTTTTCACTCTTCTAAATTAATGCCCTGTGAAAGGCTAACCCTGTTAAAGGTTACAATACACACTGTTAAATGTGACCCTATTAAAAGATTTCAATCATGATGTTAGGAGTGAGCCTTGTTAGAGAATTTTAGACCATTCACTTGGAATTTCACTTGGTTAAAGGATTTACAAATGACTGTTAGGTCAACCTTAGTCCAAAGGATTTACCCTAGACTGATACAATTATTAGAGAGTAATAGTAAGGCTTTTATCTGATAACAACTTACAACTCCATTTGTAGATTACAAATCTCTATTTCAGTCCTCCATTATGCTTGGATTTCACACATTTCAGCTTTGATAGCTTGTTCACCCTTCAAGCATTCATACCCTTAAGCCTTCTTGCTTAACATGCTAGTACAGACTCTTCACTTAGGTCACTTGATGAAGCAATAGGTACCCTTGACTCCTTGTCTTCCTTAGGTTCTCCCACATGACAATCGTTGCTTCTGACCAGCCATCCCTATAAATAGAAAATTAAGATCTTTTGTCATTCATTCTCCATCATCCAATTTAGGGTGAGAACAGATTAGGCAGGATTCAATGAATCTACCCATCTTTCCATATTTCTTCTAGAAACTTCTCCTTCAATCCTTTTGAATTCACCTCAAAATGGTTTACCGTGAATTTTGTGCCACTAGCTCATCAATCTTATCTTCCACCTAGTTCACGCAATCCAAGAAAATAAACTTGTCAACTTAGATTCGGCACTCAACATTAATTTTTTCTGATGCTCAACCCATATTGCATTATTTGACATCGTCTAAAAAATTACTCATCAACTAAACTTTACTCAACATCCATTGTTTTGCTCAACATACACTAAAATGAACTTTTACTCGACTCCAACTATTTTTTCTTCTTGTCTTGCACTAACTTTTCTTGACACCTACTATCTGTTTGGTCAATCTTGGTAAACAAACTTTGTCTAACATGTGCTTCTAAACTTTCTTAGTGTAACTAGCCTTTGCAACCTTAAGTAGATTATCAATGTACTATGATATCACTATCTTAGCTTATTTTTGTACTCCTTTTTATATCATAACTCAACCTTTCCTCTAGGTGCTTTTGTTACATCTTTTTGATAAAATCCTCTTCATCAATCTAACAAGTGATAGTTCTTAAATCATATAAGTAGTGTTATTACTAGCAAAAAGTAGGTATGACATCAATGACAAAACAATGACTGAAACATATTTATCATACTTGTATCAATTTGTTTTTAACAAAGGTGTATCTCAAACCCATGTGATCCATTTTTAGCTCAAAAGGTCTACCAATGAGATAACACCTCCATGTTTGTAGTACATGAACAATGGAAACCAACTCAAGATTGTGATGCACATAATTAACCCCATGTTGTTTTAGCTTTCAGGACTCATAAGCTACAACTCTACCATCCTACATCAACACTCCACCTAGACCATCACCTCAACAATTAGTTATCATGGTGAAATGCTCGTTGGGATTGGGAATCACAAGAACAAGAGTGGAGGTGAGCTTCTGTTTCAATAACTAAAAAGCCTTCTCACACTCATCAATTCACACATATCTCTTCCCTTTCCATTATAGTGAGGTAATAGGTTCCGCAATCCTAAAAAATTCCTCTATGAATTTCTAATAATATCTTGCCAACCCCATGAAGCTCCAAATTTCACTTACATTCTAAGGAACTATCCACTCAAGAATAGCCCTAATCTTGGAAGGATCTACTAACACTCCATTAACAATGATGATATGTCCAAGATAGTGAATCTGTTTCTGATAAAAAGTGCATTTTGTAAGCTTCACATACAACTTTTTGTCATGAAGACATTACAAAACAATACACAAGTGTTCTTCATGCTCCTCCATAGTTTTTGAATAAATCAAAATGTCATCAATGAAAATATCAACAAACTTATCTAGACAGTCTCAAAATACACTGTTCATTAGATTCATAAATGTTGCAGATGCATTCGTAACACCAAAAGGCAAAACCACAAATTCATAGTTCCCATACCATGTCCTGAAAGTTGTCTAAGGAATATCTTCATCCTTATCGCTCCTAAATTGATGATACCAAAATCATAGATCTATCTTGGAAAACACCTTAGCTCCCTTCATCTGATCAAAAGGTTCATCCATCTATGGAAGTGGATATTTTTTCTTTAAGGTAACCTTGTTTAACATCCTATAATCAATTCATAAATGCAAGTTTCCGTCATTCTTCTTAACAAAAATCACCAGTGCTCCCCATGGTGACACATTTGGAGAAATAAACCCTTTGTCCAACAACTCTTGCAACTAAACTTTGAACTCATACATCTCAGTGGTGGTAATTCTATAGGAAACCTTAGATTGTGGCTCTACACCTAGCTTAATATCAATGGAGAATTCAAATTCTTGCTTAGGAGGTAACTCAGGAAAATCTTCAGGAAAGACATCTCAAAATTACTACAATATTTGGCAATCATCTATGGAAGGTATAGGATCTTCAAGATCTTTCACATGCACAACAAAAAGTTGACAACCCTTGCCCTTAGCCTTTTTCATTTGCATAGCTAAAATATGCCTTAGCACTATTGACCTTTTAATCCCATTCACTACTACTAGATTTCCAAAGTCATCTAAACATTCAACTAGCTTATCTTTGCAATTTACTATCGCCTTATGCTCAGTAAGCCAATTTATGCCAAAAATGACATCACATGAGCCAAGTGGAGCTACATTTAAATTTACTTGCGTGTGAAAAGTTTGAAGTTCTAACTCACTGTAGGATAGACATTGCTCTACTCATCACTATATCTAATTTTCATACTTAACTAACCAAGGTTTATCAATATAACCAACTTTAATTGGAATTTTAGCTACTACACTAGGATTTATACAAAAGAATCGGTAGCACCAGTATCTATCAAAATGGAAACTTTACAACTATAAATCATACCAGTCAATTACAAAAGTTACAAAAGAGCTACCTAAAACTTTGCTTGCCTATGATCCACAGCTGCATGAATTTGGTGTTGAACTCTAGTCCATTTCTAGGTGCACTCCTCTAAGAACATCTAGCCACATAGTGATTACCTTCACATAAAAAACAACCATCATGAGGTCCTGATTGAGCTATTGATTTAAAATTCTTTTTCTAGTTCTTGTTATTGTTATTGTTAGTGTAAAAAATTAATTATTAATAGACTTTACTTAAGTTTACTTAGGTTAATGCATTATCATATTAGTTGTCATATAGACACCTAGGAGTATGTGTAGTCATATGAGTTGTCTTTTTAACAACACAATTATTTGCACTCCAATTGAGCACATGTCATCTAGTACATCTCATTACAAGATACACCTTGGTATTCTTATCCTCTCATTGTTGCACATATAGGCATGTACAATGGAGGATAATCCACTCTTGGTGGACATGTGCTTAGTTGTGATGTTTATCACTTTTCTGACTCCTAGTCATTCTAGATGCCTTTATATATAGGCACTTCTAGTGTGTATTCATATGATATTCATTCTCATTATTGTTATTATGATCATCCATTATTGATCCATATTGTGCTAGTGCTTGAGCTTGTTATCATTTTTCCCTAAGGAAAATTCTTACATGGTATCAGAGCGATAGGAGATCTCTTCACATAGTCATTGGAGACCATTTATGCTTCACTTCTCAGAGGGCCATGATTTAGATATGGAGTATCCGCAAAAATTTGAAGCATTTTGAGCAATATCTAACCTCGCCATTATGTTTGAAGGATTGATTTGACAAATTTTGACTATAAATTTGCCTACCTAAGGCTATAGTCAAATCTGAGGCAAATTTTTTTTGCAAACTGAAACCCGAAGGTTCAATTTGTGAAATTGGTATGATCATTATAGATCTATGAAATTATTTTTTCAGCTCTACATTTTTATTTTCTTCTTCGTACTTGTTTTATTTGGATTTGCATTTTATTTCTAAAATTTCATCAAAATTTTTGGTCATCTAGCCAGTAGGAAAAATTTTATTGTAGGAAGGCTAGGCAATCAAACCCTAGCCCCTTGTGGCTGGCATTGACATTCTGTAGACCACAAGAAGATTGGGCATCACACACCGCAACTGCTAACAACTTGCACAAACTATCGACGATCATCAAACCACAAATCGAATCATAAACTATAGTTATAACTGCTAATACTGAAAGAGGAACCACTGACTGACAACTTTTAAGATGATTCAATCATTGCAGGCTCCCACCTTTATCCACCTCTATTCCGATAGATAGGGTGAATGTGGGATTAAATATCCCACAACCACCGACGATCTTCATTGTTGCTCCCTTCGCACCGCAGCCAGTCTCCTCCCAGCATTGCCAATACTCTGCCATGCCACCCACCCTTCACCGATGCTTAACACCACCACTCCCACTAGCCACTCCTCCTCCACTAGTGTTCAACACTACCACTCCCTCCATGTTAGTAGTAGGTGACTCAGTGCCACTTCAACTACCACATCAACTTGCAACGTTGACTACCATGTCCATTACCACATAGACACCACATCAGCGACCTGTCATCTACCGTGTCATCTAGTTGTATTACTACATCAGTAAATGGACTACCATGTTAGTCAACCAGCCCATTTTTTGTTGATGTCATTAATTAGTGAGCCTAAATTTGATGTCCATTTGACTGTCACCAAAAGGCCAAATTGCACTATCGTGACAGTTGTTTGGACATCAAATTTAACATAGTATTTTCTTGACATCATCAGGGTCGACCCCTCACTATATGCAAATTTGATTTGATATTCCAACATTGGGAGGCCATATCATAGTCATCTAGACTCCAAATCAGGTGCAATTTTTTTGATTTGGGCTAGAATGTCCTAAATTTTTCATTGGTGCTGTTATTTCCTAGTTTTGGTGCATGGATTTGTTAGAAAAATCAGTCTCCAATCCTACATTTTGCAACTTAAACTACTCCGTACGAGCTCATCTGTACACATATTTAGGTGCCATTTTTTTTGGAAGTATGTAATTTTTCATCTACTTTCTAGATCTACAATCAAATTATAGGCTTGTGTGAATAGAAATAACACTTTCAGAAATAGATCCTTTTTGCATTGTATTGCTTTGATCAAACTTAAAATTGTTGTATAAAGGAGCAAGATTGCTAAGTACCAGATTTGAACTCCAAGAGGAGGCTGTAAATAGAAAAATTAGAAGTCCACTTAGGCCCTAAATTGGCAAATGGCTATTGTAAATCGCACTAAGTATAAAGTTCCTTAAAAAATCATTTTGGGGTGGGGCAAGGTTCTTTGATTGAGTGAAAGTGGGGGGGGTGTCTCCTAGTGTTGTGTTCCTTTCTTCTTGCTATTATCTTTCTTTCCTTGCATTATGGGAAACATTAAGGTTCCAAAATTAACACCACATAATTATGCCACATGGTCAGTTAAAAAATGGTGTGAATTAATGAATGAAGAAGTTTCTCAATATGTAGATGGATCTCTTCCTAAAGCCATAGGTGATCAAGTAACTCAAATTAAAATCCATGCTTCGAAATTGGCAGATAGAAAAGCCCTAGAAACAATTAGGTTAGGGGTTGATAACAAGATCCTTTATTCGATCATAAAATATGATACATCCAAGGAAAATTGGGATGCCCTTAAAAACCTATATGTGAAATTGCTAAGGAGGATGTCTACAAGATTGAAGATCAACTTATCTCCCTAGATCCTAAGAACTTTGATTCCATCCAGGATTTTATCATTAAGGTTAATGAGTTGAGAAGAAAATTGAATGATTATGATAGTCCCATTAAGGATGAAAGGTTGATTTATCTAATTTAGAATAAGCTGCAATCAAATTACTCCACATTTGTCTCTTCTTTCAACACCTCAATGGCTACCTTAGGGGCTTCTTATAAGAGACTCACTTTTGATGACTATGCCTAGTTGTTAGAGGATGAATAAGCTAAGTTGATAACAATGGGGATTCTCAAGTCTTCAAATTCTAAGGCATTGGTGGGTAACAATGAGAGCTCCAAAAATCCAACTAGTGAAAGTTCAAACAAAGGCAAGGGAAAAAAGAAGATGAGGAAAGATAACAAACAACGGGACAAAGAAAAGTCAAAACCTAAATCAAATCAACAAGGAAAGTCTTCTCCTAATACCAAAAAATAGGGGGACAATAAAAAGGAAAAGAAGAAGTGTGCCTATTGTAAAAGAATTGGACATGTTGAACATCAGTGTTATCACAAGTAGATTGATGAATTGAAAAACATCATGAAGAAGCATAATGTTCCATTGCCTAATGCTTATAAGGAAAAGGGGTCTTCATCCTTAGATTCTAAGAGCAAAGGGAAATCTTTACTCACAAACATTGTTAGTTAGAGGGAATGGATTATTGACTTAGGTGCCACACATCACATTGGGGCTTCAAAGAGAGATTTTTCTTTAATGACACCTTCAGAGGTACCTCACATCTTTGTAAGGGATGATACCAAAGTGGAAGTTGAAATTGAGATGGAAAATGGAGAGTTCAAGGATGTTCCCTATGTTCCTAATCTTACCTCCAACCTTCTTTCAGTCTACCAAATCACTCAGTATGGAGGTGGAAACAAGGTTCAATTTCTTCCAGATTCAATTATTGTGAAAAGCATCAAAGATAATTCTATGGTTGCAATAAGTGAAGCTAAACATGATTCAAGGCTTTGCACTTTCTCTTCCTTTATGCCTAAATATAATGCACAAGCCTTGTTAATTCATTTGGATACAGAAAAGAAAACTGTAACATGAGAGGTTTGGACATCTCAACTATAGGTATCTTCAATAGCTTAACAACAAGAGCATGGTTCATGGTCTACCTCAAGTCTAGTTCTCAGTTGGTATTTGTTCAAGTTGCACACTTGGGAAGCATCTAGAAAATGTTTTTGACAAGGGGAAGTCTTGGAGAGCACAAAGTGTTCTTGAACTAGTTCATAGTGATGTTGTGGGCCCATTTCTAGTTACATCATTTGGAAAGTCACACTATGCACTCACTTTCATTGATGAAAACTCCCACTATACTTGGGTATTCTTCATGGCTCATAAGAGTGAAGTCTTTGAATGATTTCTCACCTTCAAGGCTTAAGTAGAAAAGTAGTCAGAGAAAGCCATCAAAGTTCTTTGACTTGATAATGGAAGGGAGTATGTGAACTCAAGACTTATAGATTTTTGTACTCAAGAGGGAATTGACCTTCAACATTTAGTACCATACAAACCACAAAAAAATGGAATTATTATCATATTAGTTGTCATATAGACACCTAGGAGTATGTGTAGTCATATGAGTTGTCTTGTTGACAACATAGTTGTTTGCACTTCATTTGAGAACATGTTGTCTACTACATCTCTTTACGAGATACACCTCGGTATTCTTATCCTCTCATTGTTGCACGTACATTCATGCAAAATGGAGGATAATCCACTCTTGGTGGACATGTGCTTAGTTGTGATGTTTATCACTTTGTTGACTCCTAGTCATTCTAGATGCCTTTATATACAGACACTTCTAATGTGTATTCATATGATATTCATTCTCATTATTGTTATTATGATCATCCATTATTGATTTATATTGTGCTAGTGCTTGAGCTTCTTGATCTTGGTGACATTTTTTCCTAAGGAAAATTCTTACAATTACCACTGTTATTCCTGTTGTTGTTACCTCCTCTACACCTATTTTGTCCTTTGAAATTCATATTATTGCACCTTTTTTTGATTCTTCTTGTCCCTTTCCTATCATGTTATTCATCTTTTGTTGACCACCTTGCTTCTTGTTATTATCCTAAAATTTTCTCTTGAAAGATCGATTATTGTACATGCTTTTTCTAGAGCTAAATCTTTCAATCATTGTTCTTGTTGAACAATGCCTTTCTCAGTGCATAGTCCATAGATTCTAGCTCATGCATTTCCACTTCATTATAAATATCTAGTTGTAGCCCCATGAAAACCTTGTGAGTCCTAAATTAGTCATCATTCTAGTATTGAGGAATGTACCTAACTAGATGGAAAAATTATTCTTGATATTCTGTGACTAACATGACTCCTTGAATCAGCTTATAGAACTTTGATGCCTTCTTATCATAAAACAACTAAGGTAGTCATCACTTCCAGAAATGTTGCAAGAAGTCTTCCCATGATATCTCACCATGCTGTAACTTCTTCTTAGCCATAACATTTTACCACCAGGATGCTACTTCACCAACCAGTTGAAAGCTAGCCCATACTGCTCTAGATTTCTTGGTGAAATTACAAACATGGAAATACTTTTCCATGGTGGCTATCCAATATTTTGTCTCTTCACCTGTAGTCTTACCATCAAAGGTAGAAGGTGTGACCTTTTTGAGGTCATTTTTGCTTGATCTTTTGTGGTTTGGACCCTATCATGAACTAATCTAGCCATCCTACAGTTAGATTCTACCTTCTGTTGCTCTTCAACCCTTTGATCTTCCTCTTTTTTCATTCGAGCCTCAAGTAGTTGGTCCTCCTCTCTTTTCTTTTATGCTTATTCCTACTGGTGCAAAGCTTCCCTATAGTCATCATCCTCAGCCTATTTTTCTCTTATGAAAATTTCCATGTCATCCATGCACTATCCTTGCTGAGTGAGGAGCACCACAATTTGATCCAACCTTTGGTTTTCAGGCTCATCCTGAGCACTATTGTTACCTCTAGCTCTAACACATCTATGCAAATACATGATAGCAGATTACTCATGTTCCAAGAGTAAACTACGCAACATTAGCATCATTAAGACCTTAGGTCCTAGTGTTAAACATAGCTCTGATAACACATGTAAGAACCAAAAGTTAGAAACATGACATGGGGTAAGTGCAAGAAGTCAAGTTTCACTTTTGGGCAAAAAGCTGAAGTGTTTTTCCTTTTTTTGAAATTTCTTGTCAATTGATGTCAAAATTTAAGGCATTTAGAGATTGAATATAAAAAAAATTAGATATAAAAATTTTAGTGTTTAGAATTTGGTTTTTGAATATGTAATTTATTTGTGTACTCATATGATAGATTTTGTTTTTGGTATGGATCTTTAAAAACCACTTTTTCAAAATGCTTGTTTCATGACCATACCACACTCGTGTATGGACACCATAATTTGACACAAATAAAATAATTTTCATAAATCCTTTCAAAGGGAGTTACCTCATACACCTAAGATTGATGACAATATTTTTCCTTAATTTTTTATTGAATAATTTTTTTATTATTAATTATTAATTGGCTATAAAGGTAATTTTTAAAACATCTCATGTACAAACATCATAACTCGATCAAAGTTTTGCTTTTTTCAAAAATTCTCCTTTTTAACCTCAAAAGAATTTTATGTAGATTGATGACATGGAAATTAATTTAATAAAAATTATAAAATAAAAAAGTTATTAAAGTTTTAGTGAACTTCACTATTTAACATTTAGGTACCACCTTTCATTAAAAAATAATGCAAAAGTCTTCTATCATGTAGCATGTAAAATCCATTTCCATAGATTTCAAACATTCTCCATTAAAACTTTCATTCCAAATAATCCACAATAATAAATTTATTGATAGTCATTTTTAAGAAATAATGGAGGAACTTGGTATAATTTTGGTGAAATGCGTAAGATCTAGAGCTTCTATATAGGAGTCATCTCCACGTCTAGTCGTTGCCTTCCTTCCAATGACACCTCCCAACCACTGGCTTCCTTATGCACCTCCCTTCAAACACTATCCTTCCTCCCACTTCCAAATGTTGCTGACTTCTCAATGACGGAGAGAAAATTATAGTTTATAAAGCTTTAACCCCCACCTCTTGCCTACATTTTTTTTCCTCCTTCTAGCTTACAGTGATCACCTCCCCTTCTTAAGGTTTTCTTTTCCTTAAATAGTGCCACTTTTTCTTTCTCAAAATGTGCTTTCTCTCCTAAATTCCATCCACATGTCTCCCTTTTTCTTAAACTTGACTCTCAATTTCCCTTTTTAAACGAATCCATTTTCCCCAATTTTAGTAACAAATACGATGATTCAAGTTAAAAGATTACACTTGGATTTTTGGACAATAATTAAAATTATAGTTAAATTAAATGCATCCAATACCAATTCAAAACTATATATTTTTGAATTGAAAACTATTAATTGCAAATTAGTAAATGAAGGAATACCTTTTCTTCCTAATTATACTTATTTAAATGTTAGACTAAATTAAATAATAGAAAATAATACTTTAATTCATTTATGCTTATTCATTAATGAATTTCTAAATCAAACTTACTTTGAAATTAAATGATAATAAGTTTAAAACAAAATATTGTAACTATTTGTGTTTGCGCATAACTACACTTTACAAATTCCAAACCAACCATGCCAAAGAGTTAAACTCCTCTACCTCAACCACTCTGTTGCCTTCAATATTTGCACACTTGCAAACTTGACATCACCCTTTGAGTCAGTAAAAACATCACCATGATAAATAAATGACTTCTTATATAGTAATTTTAAGCATTCATCATACATCATATAGACATGTAGAAACAATGATAATTTTAACCATCATGGCAAAATCTCATATGATCAACATATAACAAAATCACTATATTGACAACAAATAAAATTTATCCATCTAATATCATGGACTAATGAAGTCTAAACAAAAATATATAAAAGCATTTGACTCAAGTCAAGTCATACATAGTCTTAGTCAAAAAAACCAATAAAATAATAAGTTTGAAAATAAAGCATGTTGAAAGTTGAGTTGTGATAGAAAACTAGTCATACCTCTCACGAGGTATCATCCCATTCCCATCCTTAGCATGTACACGCACTCAAGACATGAGTAGTGTATCTCAAGGCAAGGGGTTAGGAAATGTATTTTAATTACTATGTTATCACTTGTTACACAACTTACAACGAGTTACTATTGCAACCACTTTGGATCTCGACCTCCATTGCAAGCCACTCCCATAGACATGCACTTAGACTACCTTTCCAAAACTCACAAACCAAAATTGTGTCTCATACCACAAAAGTAATATTTATATAATTTGACTCCTTAATAGGCAACCCAAAAATAACATTGGTTCTCAAAACCCAAGTTCTCATAAATGCTCAATAGCATAAAACTCATAAAACATAAATCTCAATTCAAATCATAAAGTAAATAATGACATCAAGGCAAATAATCATAAAATAAATCTCAAAAAGCCTCTAGTGCACATCGTAACTTGGTCAACTAAATAACTCACAAAGAAAACCATCATGAATCTAAACATCACACGACTATAAATAAAATATAAGAAAACACATAGTTTTTAGTCATATGATCTAATTCCATCAATGTTACTTGTTTAGTTTGGAACATACAGATGTGTTTAGCATTAAGGTAACAATACGCATTTTTACATAGATATTTTGGCTAATATACATATTTTAATGAATAAGTGTTTAAATACCAAATATCTTTATTTAGAAAATGCATGATAATCACATAGTTCTAATAAAAAATTAAACTAGAAAACCTAACTATTCAATTTGTGCTTTTCTTCCAATTTTCTATAATTAAATTTTCCCTATATTAGAAATAGTTTTAAAAGAACACTATCATAATAATTTTCTAGATTTTCTACAATTTTCCTTAGTCAAATTTTCTTTATAATTTTTTTTTCCTTTTCAAAATCTACAAAGTAATTCTTTATCCAAAAATCAATACAATAAATTAATAAGCATTATGCAAACACCCAAGAAGACACAAAGTAGATAGATCCTTCAATAAAATTCTCCAATGAGTTTTCAAACCTTACCTTAAATCCACAGCTAAAATCTGAGACAGTATGTGAATGCATGAAAATCCAAACCATTTGAAACTTTTAACAATTCTTTTGCTCCAATTCTAAATTTTGCTCTACAAAACTTATGTGTCTCTCAAATGAACTACCAACCTCCTTATAATGAACCATAACCCTAACTAGGCGTTCTAAATTATGAAAGCCACTAGCTTTATTAAATAATAGTTATGTTAATTATTTAATCCTTTCATGCACACTTAAAGAACCTTTTAATTTTTTTATTTTCTTTTCCTCCACTTTATTAATTAGTGCAAGCACTATTTAATACGTAGTTTATTATTTAAATTAATAATAATAATTAAAGCTCACTATTAAATGCAACTCTAGTTTAATTTTTCATAATTAAATAGTTATCATAAAGCAATATCAAATCTTTAATATTTAAATCCATTAATTCTTTTTAAAAAATCCTAGCTTCTTAAATTAGACTTTTAAATTAAATATTTTAAATTGAAGCACATATTTAATTAATTATCAATTAAATAAATATCTTCAAGTTTTAATTTCTCTTTAACCAATTCTCTAATTTAGTCATCCAAATTAACTCTTTTAAATTAATGCATATATAATTTAATTAATTAAATATTCTCATATTTTAATGTTTCTTTCAATCAAATAATATTGATTAATTCTTAATATTAGATGATTAACAAAAATATTATAATTAAATCATTTACCAAGTAAATCACATAGCCAAATCCACATAAAATCAACATTACTAAAACTGACCAAAATTCAAAATTAAACTTTCAACACAAGACAAACTCATGGGTTTAAAAAGGGTGAAAAGTAAGCTACAAGTCCTTCTTGTAGGACAAGTATTTAGGCTATGACTAGGATTAGAATTGATCATTATCTCCCCATTCTTGCCATCAAGTTATTATGATAGGGCCCGCTCATCCTAGCAATTCAGGGAAGTTAACACTTGATACCTGCAAATCTATATAAAAGATGAGCATGTACATGTGCATATATATCTAAGCTAAATATAGAATGGTGGGGAACATCGTGTAGATTCCGACTAGCAGGTGACCACACTCACTCCCTCAACCATATCAGGCACACCAAATATAAATCTAAAACTCACACACACACCATACACATGCAAGTATCAGGTATGCATAATACTAAATCCTAAATATAAATTAAATCATATAGTAACATGAACATATCATCATCACGAGGACATAATAAACATCTTTTTAAGACACACCATATGACATCATCATAAATTTAATTTCATTAACTAACCAAGAGAAATTAAAGCATCATCACTACAAGTAGGAAATTGTTACAACCTAATATAATCAATTACTCAATATATCAAAGTATTACATTACAAATATCAAATAAGGGCTAACACATCTATAGAAGAGCCATATAGAACTTTAACAACTAAGTATAAAATGATAGCAAAGGAGGGGCATTAAATAGCTTAAAATAAATTTGTGTGAATATCAAGTATAGGCATTTCATAGCTAAAATATCAGACATGAATAGTTAATGTGTGTGTGTGTGTGTGTGTGTGTGTGAGAGAGAGAGAGAGAGAGAGAGAGAGAGAGAGAGAGAGAGAGAGAGATTTGTCATTGTAGAAGTGTTACTAAAGAATCACATCTTGATTGCTATCAACAATGATAACAAGTTTAAGTTTTAAATAAACATTGAAATCACATTAAATATTTATCATCACTCTTAAATTTTTTTATTCTTATGCATTATTATTCAAACAATTTAAAGCATTTAAGTCTTAAAATTGGGTTACAAAGGTATATAAATGTAATGAGAATATTACATAATTTTGTAAAGCTTCCCATGACCTATATGTATATGATGAATGTTTGGATAAATCATGTAGACATATATGATACACATTAAAAAAATACATATATTTAATAAATTTCAGAAAATAAAATAATATATACTATAAGAAGATGAAGAAACAATGTCATAATTAACAACCCTCATCTATTGGAGAGATGAAGAACCAATGTAAATGGTTCTTCAATTCATCAAGTACATAGAAATAAAGGAAAAAGGGATAAAAAAATGCCCACTTTTTAAAAAATCAATCAAACTTGAACATAGAAAAGTAATAAGAAAGCAATAACCTTAAAATTTGAGATATGGAACAACCTAAAACTAATGCTTGCACTTTTGAGTGTGCAATGGCTATGTTGATAATAGTACATGTATATCAATTTAAAAAATATTTATGAATCTCTATTGCTCTCTATTTCTATATCTTTTTCTCTCTCTTCAAATTTCTCAAACTCTTCCTATTTACTTCTATGTCCCTATCTATCTATCTATATATATCCATCTCTCAATTTACTCCTCTCTTTATCTATCTGTCAATCCATTCATCCATCTATTTATCTACTATCCATTTATCACCTGATATATCTTTATCATTTGATCTCTTCATCATTCCCTTCTCCTTTTCCTATTCCCCCTCTCCCATGCACTCTCTCTTTGTCTCTCCTTCATAACTATGCCCTACTTTCATATTTATGCACATGATATCCCCCACTTTCATACTTTTGTATTCATAAGTATCCCCTACTTTCATATTTATCACTAAAATAAATATATGAAATAATAAAACTTTTTAATTTGAAATGCTATTTTCATATATAGTCATGCAATTTTCAAGATGTAAAATAAAAGAACTATACTAAATTATGTCATAAATTTTTTTTTTATCATTAATGTGTAGAAAATATAAGCGTAAAATGTCCTTTTTAAAAATATATAAAAAAGATAGAGTGGGACCATCAAATTTATGCATTAACAAGCACACCTTACTCTTAAGTGTTCAAGGTTTAACAAATTTGTTTAAATGTATTCAAGAATATTAAATATTTTAAATTAATATTATGGAGAACAATGAAGGCAATGCTTGGTCTAATTTTTTGAGGAGCACAAATGACTTAGCATGACATGTGTCTTATTAATAAAATATTTATCTTTAGGTATGCTTAAATAGGCTTATGTTGTTGTGTTGGTCTTTTGGTAGAGAACATATACTCACGAAGGGGAAATCACAAGTTCAAATCCTATATAAGTAGGGCTTCATTTCTAGCATTTTAAGGTGTGTTACATTGAATATATTCTTTCAAAAATTAAACAAAAACATATAATGAACAAATCATATCTATACAATTCAGGGTAGATTTATTGTGATAGTAATTAAATGTGGAGCCATATCTCAAATAAATAAGCTAAGTTTGCAAACTATTTATGCAAAATGAGTATGAAAAAAATTGTACAAAAACTCCATATAAAACAATTATTTTATATGTTAACTCTTGTTTTATTTTATATTTGATCCCTCCATAGTTAATTCAAAAGAGAAAAAGAAAAAACCTGAGATATTAAATTTTAATCATAAATATACGTATAGGAAAATAGATATAAATATAATTGTAAATATGTAAATAAAAAACAAATAAAATTATTTCATATTCAACAATTTCTGTTGTAATCTGTCATGTCCCTCTCCTAGCAACATAAATTATAATAGGGGATTTGCCTATCATTGACTCTCGTAGGCAAATAATTAAGGGAAGAGGGTCGATTTTGTCTTCCAATTAAGTAAGCGGGGCCTACTCATTCCAATATTAAATAAAGGTTGTATTCTAACTTTATAGAGTTTATTATTTAATTTTATAAAGTTAATATTTGTAGTGCAAGAAGATTCCGGATAATTTCCAGAAACTTCCCGGCAAAGAAATAAATAGAGGGCATAGGGTTCCTTTGGAGGCAGGCAATTTGTGGATTCGATTTCTATTCCATTGGAGCGATTTGTGGCCATTGGTCTGCAAATTCTCAGACTATCTTTGGGAACGTCAACTCCCATGGATAAGCAGTTTTGAGGGTGTGAAATATCATCCGAATCATCGCGAATCTGGAAGTGATACCACTGTCACTTCATTTGAACAAAGTTTGGCGACCAGAGACCAGTTCGTGGTCATCAGGATATCATATAGAAGGTGTCAGCTGTTGCAGGTCCGGAGGAATTATTGGGAGCTCAATTCAGAACTATTACTCTTTTCAGATAGGGCCGAAAATCATCAACCCAACTTACCCGCCCTCCAACAGTCCCAATTTCGAGCATAGAA
Source organism: Cupressus sempervirens (assembly GCA_028749045.1). Taxonomy (NCBI): domain Eukaryota; kingdom Viridiplantae; phylum Streptophyta; class Pinopsida; order Cupressales; family Cupressaceae; genus Cupressus; species Cupressus sempervirens. The sequence goes on from CM053784.1 coordinate 102,244,761, forward strand.
AAAGGGCGTTCGAGACAAGGAAGCATCGAATTTGTCAGGGAAGGTGAATATAGCGAAAGAAGAGCGGATCTAGTCTGCAACGCCTCAGGAAGGGGAAACATTGGATCGAGCATTGGATTGATACGCCCATTGCAGATTCGCCGCATTAGCAATTACCTTGGATAGCGCAGGTTTGGGATCCCTTCCAGATCTGAACCCGACTCAAGACCCTCACCATTCGGCGCATGCGGTGGTTGCAGTAACGAACGCGGACCAATCTAAAGGGAAACCCGTTTACAAGGAACAGGCGCAGGTTTGAATAACACTCTGAAACCGTTCAAACACCATTCGGGAGGAAGAAGAATCAGAGGCATGGTCCGCATTGAGAAATGATTGCGCTCAGACCCAAAACTGGGTTATAAGTTTGATAGCAGCGCCACTCTTTGAAGGCAGAACTTGACCGAATTCAACAAACTCCTGTTGACGGCAAACTCAGGCGGGAAAGGATACTCTTGAAGTCATTTGAGGGTGTTGACATCCTTGTGTGGAGACATTCAGATTGACGAAGACAAGGAACTCAAAGAGGAAGCGCAGCAAGAATTTGCTGTGAGTATATCGAATGTTGCCAATGTCTTTTTGTTAGCCTTTAAGGTGAAGTATCACACTGTTGTTATCACTATCAGCTTACGTATATGTAAAGTGCAGAAGTTGTTTTGCAATATGTGTTAACACTTTCATTTTGAATAAGGAAAAGAAACATTGTGGAAACTGATGAAAAGGGTTATCTCAGTGGTATCAGAGCAGTAGTCCAGCCATCCTGATTGGGTAAAAGTACTCTAATTTCCGGAGTTGTACTCGAAAACCATATTCAAGAACAGGGATATGGGTGAAAGACAGAGTCCGCCAAGATTTCCCAGAGTCGACGATGATGAAACCAGAGAATTTTACAGAGCCATGACTAACGGGCAACAAGAAATAACTCAGACACTACAGGCTTTGACTACCATAATGGAAAGAGTTATTCAGCCCAGGATCCAAGATCAAGGAAGAAGCACATCTGATCACGATGATAGGAGTGTGGCAGGATCACAAGGTGCTCCTAGGCATAGATCATGGACAGCCAATAGGCCTACTCGTCCCACCTTCCTAAGGGAAGAGGCTCAGGAGATAGGGGAAGATGATGCACCAGAAGATTTTCAGGATGATCTTAGGGCTGCTACGGCAGAATGGCAAGCATTACCCCCGCATGTGCGTGAGCTATTAAACTTTGATCGATATCTAAACCAAAGAAGAGAACATATGAGGAATAGCCGCCAGAATCGGAAGCCTAGAGGGAGTCATGAAAGTGAGTTACAACGAGCTGTCAGTAAACTTACTTTGCCTTTCTTCGATGGGAGTGGTCAGATGACGGCGCAAGCTTGGATTCATAAGTTGGACACCTTTCTAGCATTAAGGCCTATGTCTGAAATAGATGCCATCAGATATGCTACCTTGCACCTAGAAGGCGCAGCTCATGACTGGTGGTCACATGGAATGGTTACCTTGCAGCACAATCAGGTAACATCATACCAAGACTTCGTGGATAGATTGGTTGAACGTTTTGATAAGAAGGATCCAGAAATTTATTTCCGCGACCTTGCACAATTAAAACAGACTGGCAATATCGAGGTTTATATTAGTGAATTCCAGAGGTTGTCAGTCATGGTACCAGATGTATCGGAGAGGAGGTTAGTTATCCTATTTACAGAAGGATTGTCTGAACCCCTCAAGGGATGGATTAAGGCCTTTGATCCACCAACACTGCAGGAAGCCATGAGGAAAGCACGAAGTATGGAACTTACAGCTCCTCCTAACCGGTTCACTCCCAGGAGCACTACCTCTTTCAAAGATAACAGGAAGTTTGATAAAAATAAAGGGAAGAGCATTGAAACCAAAGGGAAATCTACCATACCCCTAGATACAGAAGCATTAAATGACTTGCGAAGGAAGAAACTATGCTTCTATTGCAAAGGTCCATATGACAGGGATCATGATTGTCCCTTGCGACCAAAAGGAAAAGCCAATAGAGTTATGTGGGCATATTATGAGGGATCAGATTCCGACAGTACGGAGAAAGAGGGTGAACATACTGGTTCAGAATCTGAGGAGGAGACGGGAAAGTCAGAACAGAGAGAAGAACCTGAATTGCATCTACAGCAAGGGTGCTTGTCGAGCATTCAATAGGAAGGATCATTTAGGTTACGTGGTGTCCTAGCAGGGCAGAAGGTGATTACATTAGTTGATACCGGAGCTACACATAACTTCATCGATGCAAGATTGGTCGAGCGTCGTGGTATTAAGACAGAAGAATTTGAAGGACTTCGTGTACAGGTTGCTGACGGATACACTCTTAAGTGTAACAAGATAGTCAGAGACATGCCTTTACGCCTGAATAATTATGAGTTCAAAGCGGATTACCACGTGGTCAATATGGGTGATTTGGATATCGTTTTGGGAATGACATGGTTACGTTTATTGGGTGAGGTTACTTTCCGACTCAGAGACATGGAGATTAAGTTCGAAGTAGATGGGAGGCAGCATGTATTGAGAGCTATTCGGAATAGTGATATCCGAACGATCTCTCTTAGACGATTGGAAAGATTGGTGAGACATGAGGATCTTGAATGGGCAGCCATGTGTACTCTCATGCCTACACAGGAGGAACAACCTAAGACAGAATATCATTCCGACATACAGATATTGAGGGAAAAGTACAGTAAGGTATTTGGCGATATTCCACCTGGTACACCACCTGATAGAGGGATCGAGCACATCATCGAATTGGAAGAAGGCGCTAAACCAGTCATGATTACTCCATACAGGCATCCCAAAAGGCTTAAAGATGAGATAGAGAAAACCATCAAGGAGCTACTCGCAATGGGACACATCAGACCTAGTAAGTCTCCTTTTGCTTCCTCAGTAGTTTTGGTTAAGAAGAAAGATGGTTCGTTACGGATGTGTATAGATTACAGGATGCTGAATAAGAAAACCATTAAGAATAGATATCCAATCCCACGGATTGATGAGCTAATAGATGAACTACATGGAGCATGCTACTTTAGTAAAATTGATTTGAGATCAGGCTACCACCATATTAGAGTCAGAGAACAGGACATTGAGAAGACAGCATTCAGGTGCCACTGTGGGCATTTTGAGTTTGTGGTGATGCCATTTGGATTGACCAATGCACCAGCTACTTTCCAGTCTACCATGAACAAGGTCTTCCATCATCAGCTGAGAAAATTCGTGTTGGTATTCTTTGATGATATCTTGGTATACAGTCGAACATGGCAGGAGCACATGGCGCATCTAGAAACAGTATTGAAGACTTTGGAAGAAGAATCCTTGTATGCCAAAGAATCCAAATGCGATTTGGGAATGACTGAGTTGTTATACTTAGGTCATATTATCAGCCGAGAAGGTGTACGGATGGATCCTGATAAAATTCGTGCTATTGTAGAGTGGCCTACTCCTGAGAACCTAACACAGTTAAGGAGATTCCTTGGATTATGTGGATTCTACCGCAGATTTGTTTGCGGATATTCACGACACGCGGCTCCTATAACCGATTTGCTTAAGAGGGGAGCTTTCGTTTGGACAGCAAAGGCACAGGCTTGTTTTGACAGGTTCAAGGAGATCATGACTTCATGTCTGGTACTAGCGTTGCCTGATTTCTCGAAACCATTTGAACTCCAGTGTGATGCCTCAGGAGATGGTATTGGGGCTGTTTTAATGCAGGATAAACACCCAATTGCATATGAAAGCAGGAAACTCTGTGGGCCAGAGAGATCATTCAGCATTTACGACAAGGAGATGTTAGCCATCATGCATGCACTAGCTAAGTTCAGGCAGTATTTAGTAGGTGGCAAGTTCTGCATAAAAACTGACCACAACAGTCTAAGACACTTCCTCGGGCAAAGGGATCTCAATGATAGGCAGCAGAAATGGGTCAGTAAGTTACAGGCATATGACTTCGATATATCTTATGTTAAGGGCACACAGAATGTGGTAGCAGATGCCTTGTCACGAAGACCACATCTTAGTTCAATGATTGAGATCTCTGAGGATTGGAAGCATTTGATTATTGCAGAATATGCCAAAGATTCATGGGCATCCAAGATAGTTGATGGGACACTTGTTGATACCAGGTACACACTTGTGGATGAATTGATTATTTACAAGAGCAGGGTATTTTTAGTCCCAGGATCGAAGGTGAGGCAGTTCATTTTGCGAGCTCTTCATGATTCACCTACAGCTGGTCACCCCGGATACTTTAAAACTTATAGACAGGTGCGAGAACGGTTTACATGGAAAGGACTTAAGAAGGATGTTTTGCAGTATGCTCGTGAGTGTTCTATTTGCCAACAGAATAAACAGGAACACTCCTTTCCAGCAAGTCTTCTACAACCACTTCCCATTCCGAGTCAAAAGTGGGAATGCATATCCATGGATTTCATTTCTGGGTTGCCCAAGGCTCAAGGACGTGATTGCATTTATGTGGTGGTGGATAGGCTAACAAAATATGCTCATTTCTTTCCCATCACCACTACTTATACTGCAGTACAGGTAGCCAAAGTATTCTTCAAGGAGGTTTTCAGGTTACACGGGATACCCTGCAGTATTGTCAGTGACAGGGATAGTAGATTCTTGAGTCATTTCTGGCAAGAGGTGTTTCGATTATGCGGCACTGAGCTCACACCCAGTACTAGTTATCACCCGCAAACCGATGGTCAGACGGAGATAGTAAACAAATGGGTAGAAGGCTACTTGAGGAATTACGTCGCCGACCAGCAAAAGGCCTGGGTAAGATGGATTTATTTGTGTGAATATTGCTATAACACCACTTTCCACATGTCTATCCAAATGACACCTTCTCGAGCATTATACGGTTATGATACACCCAGTTTCATTGACTTATTGATGAGTGATGTTCGGGTTCCACGTGCTGGGGAATTACTGCGAGAAAGTAAAGATATCATTAGCTCTCTACGTGATAACATTGCTCGAGCACAGAATCAGTATAAGCAATATGCAGATCAAAAGAGGACGGAGAGAAGCTTTGAGGTGGGCGACATGGTTTACTTAATGCTCCAACCATTCCGACAATCTACTCTCAAAAAGAGTGGGTCAGAGAAGCTTAAACCCAGATATTATGGACCATTCAGGATCAGTAGGCGAATAGGGGAATTGGCTTATGAGCTTGAGCTTCCAGCCGACAGCAAAGTATATAATGTGTTTCATGTATCACGTCTCAAAAAGGCATTGGGACAGAATGTGATACCTTCTGCAGTCTTGCCGCCTCTGGATGATGAAGGGAAATTGATCATGGTACCGGAATTCATTCTAGAAAGCAGAGAAAAATAGCTTCGCCGAAGAGTAATCAGAGAATATTTGGTTAAATGGAAGGATCTACCAGCCGAAGATGCTACTTGGGAGAATGAGACCATTTTGCAGCATCCAGCTCTGAGATTGCTTGAGGGCAAGCAATATCCAGAAGGGCGGACTGTCATGTCCCTCTCCTAGCAACATAAATTATAACAGGGGATTTGCCTATCATTGACTCTCGTAGGCAAATAATTAAGGGAAGAGGGTCGATTTTGTCTTCCAATTAAGTAAGCGGGGCCTACTCATTCCAATATTAAATAAAGGTTGTATTCTAACTTTATAAAGTTTATTATTTAATTTTATAAAGTTAATATTTGTAGTGCAAGAAGATTCCGGATAATTTCCAGAAACTTCCCGGCAAAGAAATAAATAGAGGGCATAGGGTTCCTTTGGAGGCAGGCAATTTGTGGATTCGATTTCTATTCCATTGGAGCGATTTGTGGCCATTGGTCTGCAAATTCTCAGACTATCTTTGGGAACATCAACTCCCATGGATAAGCGGTTTTGAGGGTGTGAAATATCATCCGAATCATCGCGAATCTGGAAGTGATACCACTGTCACTTCATTTGAACAAAGTTTGGCGACCAGAGACCAGTTCGTGGTCATCAGGATATCATATAGAAGGTGTCAGCTGTTGCAGGTCCGGAGGAATTATCGGGAGCTCAATTCAGAACTATTACTCTTTTCAGATAGGGCCGAAAATCATCAACCCGACTTACCCGCCCTCCAACAGTCCCAATTCCGAGCATAGAAAAAGGGCGTTCGAGACAAGGAAGCATCGAATTTGTCAGGGAAGGTGAATATAGCGGAAGAAGAGCGGATCTAGTCTGCAACGCCTCAGGAAGGGGAAACATTGGATCGAGCATTGGATTGATACGCCCATTGCAGATTCGCCGCATTAGCAATTACCTTGGATAGCGCAGGTTTGGGATCCCTTCCAGATCTGAACCCGACTCAAGACCCTCACCATTCGGCGCATGCGGTGGTTGCAGTAACGAACGCGGACCAATCTAAAGGGAAACCCGTTTACAAGGAACAGGCGCAGGTTTGAATAACACTCCGAAACCGTTCAAACACCATTCGGGAGGAAGAAGAATCGGAGGCATGGTCCGCATTGAGAAATGATTGCGCTCAGACCCGAAACTGGGTTATAAGTTTGATAGCAGCGCCACTCTTTGAAGGCAGAACTTGACCGAATTCAACAAACTCCTGTTGACGGCAAACTCAGGCGAGAAAGGATACTCTTGAAGTCATTTGAGGGTGTTGACATCCTTGTGTGGAGACATTCAGATTGACGAAGACAAGGAACTCAAAGAGGAAGCGCAGCAAGAATTTGCTGTGAGTATATCGAATGTTGCCAATGTCTTTTTGTTAGCCTTTAAGGTGAAGTATCACACTGTTGTTATCACTATCAGCTTACGTATATGTAAAGTGCAGAAGTTGTTTTGCAATATGTGTTAACACTTTCATTTTGAATAAGGAAAAGAAACATTGTGGAAACTGATGAAAAGGGTTATCTCATAATGTAATGATAATGGCTTAAAATTTGAAGTAAAATAGACAGTTACATAAGAGCCTATCAAAGCAAACCAAAGACCTCTAAACCTGTCCAATCTGGGATAAACAATGAAAGAATTTGTGTGTTCTTATCCTAATATGCTCTTACAATTAATTGTGGAGAATCATATCGATATTACTCCATGCCATAAGCAAATAAAAACTGAGGGAAGTGCCGACTCCCATTAACAACAAACTCAGAGTAGCCAAAGCAATGGTGGGTCTAGTGCTCATTAACCACCACTGCAAGACTCCGGTTGCCTGAGAAATAGTGGAGTAATACTCAGTACTAATGTTTTTCTCCCACTCCATCCATTCCTCAGTAGGAGAGCGGCAACAGTTTTTCTGCAACTTTTGCTCGTACACTCGCCGTCTCAGAACAGACATATTTGCGTCTACCATGCTCGGCCCTTCTCCACAGTCACTATAATCTCCATATCTTGCTTTGATGGCCATTTTATACTTTCTACCCCCTTTCTTCTGCGTTTGTAAGCTCAACAAGCCTGAACGGGTGGACTTAACAACAGATGCAGCTCTCATAACCTCCATAGCTATTCAAATATATAACTTGTTCTTCACCGAAGAAAACAACAAGAAACTAAAAATTTGTGGATATCAAGGATTCACCAGATTTTTGCAAAGAAGGGAAAAGAAAGACAAATTGAATTGAAGATCGTAGGCGTGATCATCCTGCATTTAAAGACTAATTCTCATTATATTAAACAACCGTCCATGACCTCATCATTTCTGCGTCTTCCGAGTTCCAACTAATTTGCAGCATTTAATCCCATATTAAACAAATTTTATACCAACTTCCCGTCTTCTTGCTTTCGTCTTTTTCTCTTTCCGCGTTTTCCCTTGACGGAGTCATCAAATCATTTATCTAAATTAATATGGTCAAATTAGTTCGGTGTTTATATTAGTGATATGCATTGTAAATGAGCAGAGGTGTTGTCGTTGTGACCGAGAAAAAAACAACTGTTAGTAGCGTTTCTTCTATGTGGCGAAGACGTACAATTGTTTCCCCGTATATGCAGGCTAAGCATCTGCGTTATATTGAATGTGTTTTTTAAATGTGTTTGAGCACCATTCAAGGATCAACATAAACTAGCTGTTTGTTCCGAGTCAGAAAATTTTAAATAACTCTTTTCTTTCAAAGTTTGAAGAATAGTTTATAATGCCGAGATGCATCTTCTGCAATCGCAGAGCCGATCCTCGACAGACTTAATCGCAAGTGGAAACAGAAAATATTGAAATGAAATGAAATTTCGGATGAATGGCAATTGTGAACAATGTCGGTTGGCATAATACGATCTTATTCTTTTTTTTTTTATTGCATTATAATCTACTCGCATATAAATGATTGTCAGGTGCTATCCTCTACACAATGTACTAAAAGTAAAGCTTTTCTTTCAGATCTCAGAAATTAGAGGATTTTTTTCAATTTTTTTGCTGTTTCAGATTATAAAACATACGGATCATGAAAAACAAATGATAAAAATTTCAGAAAAATCTGTTATGCTTTAGATTTTTTAATTTTGGTCAAAGATGCATTTTGTTTTGGACCATAGCTGTATCTTAAATAATTTAGATTTATTAGTTCGATTGAAATGTTTTATTCTTGAATAAAATTGAAAACAAGAAAATAAATATGTTTTAAATCTTTAATTAGAATTATATAACAAATAATTATTCTTACGGCAATAAGTGTCCTACATTGGAAGATTGATCATGAACAAAATCGTGTTCATTGTTATTCATCCATAAATACTTGCTGATACAATTACAATTTGACTTTTGGATTGTATGAAATCAGGGTCTTCACGTGACCTCGCCAACTACCACACGTCATGGTTGGATCCACCTAATTGCATATTTCAAACATTAATGATCTCTGTTGGATACTACTAAAGCACGTGATGTTTATTGAATGAGAGAGTAACATAGACAACATGATCGGATGAGGGTTAATTTTTTCATTGGATGGGGACAAAATATGTATTTAAGCAGTGGAAACATGAATGTTGGGGAAACTAGTGATCGCCACACTTAGAAACCCATGCATTTTGTGTTTATAAGGTTCATTTGAAGTCCCTTTTGAAACCACTAGGGCATGGAGGGGTTGCTACGATTCAAGATTTTGTGATAAATACCATAGTTATTCAGCGAGAAATACTTGTCGATGACAATTGCAGTTTGACTTTTGCATTGATCTTTCTGCGATAAATACTAATTATAATTTGACAATTTGTAATGATCACTTTAGGTTCACTTTAGGTTGACAACTGTAGTTCTTTGTTTTAACCCTTCATAGACTTGTACTTTGTCATCATTTTTCAACTACAACTATACTTTGAAATTAAATACTTGTGGCTAACAACTACAATTCTTCATTTTAACCCTTCAACTACTTCCAGTGTGTCATCATTTTTCCACAAAATTAGAGATATCATTATTGAAAAAAATCTAATAAATGGTAAATCTACCATTAACTCTTCACACACAATAGCCTCACAGAAACTGAGTGCATAGGTTAGTGAATTTGTTCTTTCTTTTTATTATTCTAAATAAGTTTTGTTGAAATGTAGCATTTTACAACAATTCCTTTCAACAGTCAAATCATCTGGTTATTTTATTTTATACTCTATTATATATGTATATAACTTAAAATGCTTTATCATATAAGTTGATTTGCTAATTTATTCTATTCTCCTTCCTTTGCAATTCTTCTCCCAAACAAAATTCAAAGTAAAACTGATGAGAATATGGATTGTATGCTTGAATCAATGCGGCCATCATTCTCTTTAAAATTATTTTTTTATATTGTAAGAGCTATGATTCTAGAAAGAAAGATTTTTGGATAAAAATATGTAGAAGATCAATCATGTCAAGTTTTTACATCTCATAAAATTAGATTGAAATATTTCCAGATTACTCTGTTTGATACCTTTGTTAGTGGGTCTACTTTCATAGGTTGTGTCAGCACAAAATGCTTTTGAATGTGACTCAATGATTTTTTGTTTAACAAATGTAAAGAAGATTTTGATTTTGTAATGTTTTATATTATCTGAGTTATCATTAATTTTTTTGATTTTTGATTCATTCCAATTGACGGATTGCTAAGTATGATCTCAAGTTGAAAGTAGAAAATATTTTATAATCAAAATCAAATCATAAAATTAGATTAAAATATTTCCAGATTACTCTATTTGATACCTTAGTTATTGGGTCTATTTTCATAGGGCTTGTCAGTGCAAAATGCTTTTGAATGTGACTCCATGCAAATTTCTTTGACAAAATTAATGAAGATTTTGATTTTGTAATGTTTTAAATTATATTGAGTAATAATTAATTTTTTGATTTTTAATTCATTCCAATTGATGGATTGCTTAGTATGATCTCAAGTTGAAAGTACAAGATATTTTATAATCAAAATCAAAACTTACTATCATACCAAGAAATGTTTTGTTTTAAATATCTTACATAAGATTGATCATATCTTTTCAAAGTTTATTATTATTTATTAATTGAAAATTAATTTTAGTCATATAAGACATAGATACAAAATAAATTTAAGATTGATTTTAATTTTTACTTTAGAACAAACTTATAATATATTATATTTTGTTTGCTAATACTTAGCTTTATTTTTTTATGTATTATCTTAAATGCTTTAGGATTTCATCAATTATATTATTTTTAAATTTAATCATTAAATTTTTTATATGCACAAAATCACATTATCTTCAGGACTAATCCTATATGGTTCTCTTTCAAATTGTAGGTATCTAATATACTAGTCATACAACTCATTTGACTACTTTAAAGGTCCTTATCCAAGTACTTTATATCTATTGTCTTTCTTCAATAATATTTTCAGTTATTATTTAATAAATAAATCTCTTACATTGTATTGTATTTCTATGTGATTATATAGAGATTTGAATTATGAAGTTGACAGTATACATGATATAAATTACAATTATATTCATAGATTAGATATACAATGGACTTGTGTTGCAATGAAAAAAACAACATGTCATACAAATATTAGATATAGAAGACATCATGTCAAACCAAATGAGACTGTCTATCCTCACTTGAATGGAAATATTCAGTTCAATGACGAATATGAAAATTCAATCTCAATAGATTGTGTTCTAGAAGCATCTCAACATGGAAATTCATTATAGATGAATTTAGGTGTCTAGTGTAGTGTCCACAATTCTAATGGTTTAGCTCAATTTGATTTGAAAAGATTCCAAATGCAGTTTAGATCTCAATTGGATAGTTTTTTAACCCCATAGATGTGTTATGTTTATCAAGAATCATATATTGGAATCAAAGTATTCCCATGTTCTAAAGGTCTTATATACAACAAATGTAGGCAAGAAAGAGGAATTCATAGATTTTCATCTTCAAATAATATGGATCTTGGGTCACAATCAAAGGATTTTTCAAAATTGACACAAGTTGAGGAAATGTTGGTTGCACGTGTAAGCTCAATATTGCAAGTGGCCCATGCAACAAGTGGTCAATATAAATACAAAGGGCACACCATAAGTTTTCCTCAAAATGTACATTAGGTTTCAAAAATATTGCCACACACATTACAAAATTTTCCCATTATTATTGTTAGAAGAAGGAATCAGCTGGCACATGTTATAATTTCACTATTAATAGAGATTGTATTTACAAAGCACCAAAATGCAAAATAGAGCATGAAATTTTTTATTCAAATGTTATTATTGATGAAAATGCTCACAATGAACTACCAAGGAATATAGATGAAAATATATTTAGTAGATTAACTACAGTACAAATGGCCTTTGACTCAGATGCTAATGAAATTACATATGTCGGTCCTATATTGGAGATTGATGAAGGTAACACGATAGAGCACACTGCATCAAAGGCTTCAAAATAACCAAATGCCCAAAGAGAAATGGAATTAATTCAATTGTGGGTTAATAACCCTAATGCATTTTTCAAAATTGACACAAGTAGAGAAAATGTTGATTGCACATGTAAACTCAATACTACAAGTGACCCATGCAACAGGTGGTCAATATAAATACAAAGAGCACACCATAAGTTTTCCTCAAAATGTACAACAGGTTTCAAAAATATTTCTACACACAATACAAAATTTACCCATTATTATTGTTAGAAGAAGGAATCAACGTGACACATATTATAATTTCACTGTCAATAGTGATCGTATTTCCAAAGCACTAAAATATAAAATAGAGCGTGAAATTTTTTATTCAGATGTTATTATTGATAAAAATGCTCTCAATGAACTACCAAGGAATATAGATGAAAATATATTTAGTAGATTAACTACATTACAAATGGACTTTGACTTAGATACCAATGAAGTCACATATGTCAATCATATACTGAAGATTGCTGAAGGTAATACAATAGAGCACACTATATCAATGGCTTCAAAACCACCAAATGGCCAAAAGAGAAATTGAATAAATTTGATTTTGGGTTAATAAACCTAATGCAAAACCAACAACGTTGATTGATTGGCTTGGTATTGGTGCTTCTCCTATTAATGAGTATGTAATGTTAGGTTTACTAGACATGAAATTTCCAATAGTATTCCCTAATGGAAAATGTCATTGGTCAGAACCACGAATGAGGCATGTGTATCTACATGAATTTGTCAAACATTTATTATGGTAGAGGGATCATAGGTTTGGTAAACGTCCATGTTTTAGATATTTTATGATGGACATGATAATGAGACACCAAGCACATAATTCATCTGCAGTATTTGGGAAAAGAAATATCCAAGACATGCCTATTACTATAAATGAGCTAAGTGAGCATATGGAACTAATGCCACAATCTCATTTAGCTAATAAGTTGACGAGTTTTGGAAAAAAGTTAAGGGGAACATTATCATACTAGACTAAATTTTGTACAAAATTTATAGAGATGCTTCACCAAATTGGCACTCCAAAAATATGTTTCACCTTAAGTGCAATAAATATGCAATGACCTGGTCTACATGTTGTCATGCCCAGAACATGCCCAACCAATATGTGATAAGCTCAAAATTAGAGAAAACAAAATGTTATCAATTATCCTCATATAGTTTCACATTACATGCATTTAAGCCATACAATATTCAGAAAAAAAATTCTAGAAAATGGAATGGATGTCGAAGATTTTTGGTGTAGGTATGAATGGAAACATAGAGGTTCTTCATATGTGCATGGATTTTTATGGATCAATGATGCTCCCAAAATGGACATTATTGATTGGTCAAATGAGGAGGAATGAAGAATAGTTGAGCAATATTTTCATCACATTATTCATGCATGGAATCCTAGAGAAGATCTACATCAAAGAAATATGCAAGTGTTTTCAAATTGTTTTTGTGTAAAATATCTTGTTATTATATAATATATTGTTTGAAAACTATATTTATATAATGAAAATATATGTCAAAAATCCTTTATTTTCTTGTAGGCATTCCAAAGTTTTGGTCAACATTCATGTCTCAGAAATACAACACAACTTACCAATATGGATATTGACAATGAATATGAACATATGCTAAACGGTGTTGAGCATCACACAGTTTGTAGAGAGGGTGCATGTCTACAAAAGAAATAAGGAAAGATGGTTTGTAGGTAACTATTATAGTTATTAATATTTTTATAAGTACAACATATTATTTATTTAATGAAATAATTAATCATTACATTCTTATAATGTTTTCAGATATCATGCTCTATGGCCATTGAATCTTGCTGGATCTAAATTATATGAAGACATAGGAATAGGTGAAAAAAAAATTGAGCCAACAAGAAATAATTAATAGAGTGAACTCACATAATTGTCACATATTGCAATTATGGAGAGGTAATATAGATTGGCGACGTATTTTGTCCAAACATGCAGTCATTAAATATATAGGAAAGTACACATCAAAATCTAAGAAGAGCTCTGAAACATACCACCAGATGTTGACGTGTCTTTCAAACATGGAAAACCTTGATGATTTAGATGCACATGCATATAGAAGGCTTTTAATAGAAAATGTGATAGAAAGGGACATTGGAGCTCAAGAAACATGTCACATGTTGTTAGAGCTTCCACTCATGGAGAGTAGTAGAAGATTTGTCAATCTAAATGTAGACAGATGAAGTGTTCATATTTATAACTTTGAATAATGAGGAGAACAATGATGACAAAAAAAAAAGTTTAATTGATGGATATAAACAAAGGCCTCTTTGTATGGAAGGCATCACACTAATTGATACAACCAAATCATGGATATACAATTCTAAAAGAAAAAGAAAAAATAAATGTGAGCCAAGGGAAAAAGTAGCTATAGTTAGAGTTTTTCCAAGATTTACATCCATTTCTCCATGTGCTTCACAAAGATGGGCAGAATTCTATTTTATAGAGTTATTACTATACAAATCATTTTGTGACATATAAAAGGATATTGGTGTGGATATTGACTCCATAATAGAAAAGTGAGACTGATTTAGTTATAATGCCTAGCATGTACAAAGAGAAATAATTATAGCAAAAAATGAAAATAATAATGGTTCAGATATTGAAGAAGATGAAGCTATTACAAGTAATTCTTTAGAGAATGAATGGGAAATCATATCTAGACTTCATAATGGTCAAAATACATGCAAGTATCAGAAATAGATATGTTAGGAAGAAGAGACATTGATAACAATACAAATTGGTCTATTGAATATCAAGGCGAGGAATGTACAATGAGAGCGGTCAATTTCATTAAAAATATGAAGGAAAATGGATGTCTCATATATTATGATATTCCTCAGTGCTTCAATTATACAACCCTTAGCAATAAACATCAAAAGCAAATGAACATAGTTATGCCACACTACCATACCAATGAAGATAGAGACCCATTTTTCATCATAATTCAAGGAACAACAGGGACAAAAAATCCATATTTGATTGGTGCCATTTGTGAAGCCCCTCAAAATGCATGTTTTTCAGGTCCTTCTCCCCTTCTTTTAATATAGATATTTTCCCTCCTCAAGTTTACTTTGAATGAAATGATAATATAACTCAATATGCTTAGTCCTGCTATGGAACACTAAATTTTTGGCTAAGCCAATGACACTTTTACTATCACAATACAAGGCTGATCCTTGTTGAGGGCAATCAAAATCACCAAATAGACATTGCAACCAAATCAACTCTTTTTCTCCTTTAATCAGAGCAATGTATTTAGCCTCAGTAGTAGAAAGTGAGACCACTTGTTGCAACCTTGATGCCCAATTGATCGCTACTCCCAAAAAAGTAAGTACATAACCAATAGTATATCTTCTATTATCTAAATTTCTAGCCATAGCTGAATCAATATAACCTCTAAGCGAAGTGTATTTTCCACCAAAACACAATACAAAATTAGGAGTTCTCTTAAGATATCTTAAGATCCACTTAACTACATCCCAACGATGTTTATCTGGATTACTCATAAATTTGATGAAAACCCCCACTACTATTGCAATAGCCAAACGAGTGTTAACCATTGCATACATAAGACTACCCATTGCTAAAGAATATTGGATGTTCTTCATGTAGTTTTGTTCTTCTTGTGTTCTTGGACACATGGATGAAGTTAATCTAAAATGATCAGCAAGAGGAGTGCTAACCAGTTTGGCATCTGCCATGCAAATCTTTCTAATACCTTGAGAACATAGCATTCTTGAGAAATATTTATTTCCCTCTTGTGTCTATTATAGATAATGTCCATGCCAAGTATTTGTTTCACTACCCCTAAGTCCTTTATGGAAAACCTTTGTGACATCTTTTGTTTCAATTCTGAGATCAACTTCATAGATAAGCTAGTAACAAGCATGTCATCAATATAGAGCAATAAAAGAACAAAGGAACCATCAAGTAATTTCTTAGAGTAGACACATGGATCAAATTCACAACTAATGAAGTTGTTTTCAGTCATGAATTGATTGAACTCGAGGTACCACTTCCTTGGAGCTTGCTTGAGACCATACAAGCTCTTCCCCAATCTACAATATAAGTTTTCTTTACCATGTTTAATAAATCCCTCAAGCTACATCATGTAGATTTCTTCATTCACATCACCATGGAAAAATGCCATTTTGACATCCAATTGTTCAACCTCAAGATCATGAGCAATGACTAAACCAAGAATAGCCCAGATTGTAATCATCTTGACCACAGGTGATAAGATTTCATTGAAATCTATGCCCTTTTGCTATTGAAACCTTTAACAACCAACCTGGTTCTTAACACTTTTGATTTTTGCCTTCATCTTTCAATTGATAAATCCATTGATTTTTAGGTGCTTTCTGATTTGGTGGCAAAGGAACCAAATCCCAAGTTTTATTTTGCAATAGAGAATCCATCTCTTCCTACATCACTATCTCCCATTTGTGAGAATCTAATGCTTTGCAAGCTTCTTTGAAGCTTGCTGATTCAACTTGGTCTGAAAGAAAAAAATTTGGTGTTGCTTCTTCAGAATATAATAGTTCATAATCAGTGAATCTAGTAGGAAGCCTTCTCAATCTGGTTGATTTCCTCCATCCTTGAGCATTATCACTATGATTAGAATGTCCCTTTTCTTTATCCTAGGAGTTTTGTGTTTGGAGTCTAAAGTCACTGCCTTTTGAAGATGTGTAATGACTTTTCTTAGAATTGGAGTGATTAATATTTGTATGCACAATTCCCATATTTGAATTACTACCATGTGAGTGACTTTTCTCACTTGCAAATTGAGCCCTGGCTTCATGCTAACTCATGGGTAGACTTGATTCAATGTGCGAGTCATCCAATTCTCCTATGTGTCTGATAGCAATATCACCTAATTCATGCTAGATTGGAGAGACCATGATGTAGGGAGTTGAAACCATGTCATTCACCCTTGTCTTTACTAAGAAAAACCTCATGCTATTTTGAAAATATGTATTAGTATTGGGCTCTGTTATTAGACTTGTGTGGGGACCATCTTGATAAAGGTGATAATGAAACTATGGTTGTTCATATGAATCATCCTTGTTAGTGATTTCCTCCCTATTAATATGGGACACCCTTGTGCAATGGTTATGTCACGTGTCTCTAACCATAGGGAGGCTCGGATCAACTACTTGAACATGCTATTAGTAATTGGTTTGTGCATTCCCTACATGGTCTATGTGAACTTCTCTTGTGTGACTGACTATAGAGGTGAATGGTACACCATGAGTGAGTCTTTTCCCATGCTTGGTGTGGTGTAAGGAAGACCATGGGAAAGTCTCCTATGTGGAGTCCACCTCACCTATGAGTGGCATGTTCACATCATTAAAATGTTTATGACTAAAAACATCAGTAAGGAGAGTTCCTTGCTTAGATGGTTTCGATTTCCTCTGTACTCAAATAGAGGATTATCATCTCTATTTTGACTATCTAATTCATCAAGACTCTATTCAATAGTAGTATTGGAATGACTCCACATGCTAGTAGATGAAGTGGACAGAGGGTTGGGAGCTAGAACTGAATTGGGAGATAAAATAATTAAAGAAACATTGCTCTAATTTCTATTAGCATTAGAGTTATTATAAAAAATAGAGAAAGGGATATGCTCACTTGCAGATTTTTCTTCTATTTTGAGAGTCAGAAATACCTTCTCATTGAGGATGATGTCTCTACTTCTGATAATTTTTTTCCCCAACTAGATCCCAAATTTTGAAAATGAATTGGTCTTCACCATAGCCCACAAATATGTCTTTTTTTAAATTTTGGATCAAGCTTCCTTCTTTTCTCCTTTGGAACATGTACATAAGCTTTGCATCCAAACACCCAGATATGAGAATATGAGATTTTCTTTCCCAGCCACTCTTCCTCTAGTATGCCAATATCCAACCGAGAAGAGGGACTTTGGTTGATTAAGTATTCTAGTGTATTATATTCCTCTTCCCAAAACTCCTTGCCTAAATTGACATTAGAAAGCATACAACGAGCTTTCTCAAGAATTGTTCTATTCATCCTCTCTACTGCTCCATTTTCTTGTGGGGTAAATATAACAATCTTAATTCTATAGATGCCATTATCTACACAAAATGAATCAAAATCCAATGAGAAAAGTTTTCTACCATTATTCATTTGCAAGAACTTTATTTTGTGACTAATCTGATTCTCAACTAAAGCCTTAAAAACTTTTAGCTTGGTGAAAACATCAAATTTATTAAG
Organism: Cupressus sempervirens; assembly: GCA_028749045.1. Lineage (NCBI taxonomy): Eukaryota > Viridiplantae > Streptophyta > Pinopsida > Cupressales > Cupressaceae > Cupressus > Cupressus sempervirens. The sequence goes on from CM053784.1 coordinate 102,262,948, forward strand.
CAATATGTAAATCCATACCTTTCTTGTACAATCATCAAGGAAAGTGAGGAAGAAGTTTGCTACTCCAATTGAGCTTTCCTCGGTGGGTCCAAACACACCAGAATAGACAAGTGCCAAAGGAGTGCCTTTCTTTTCATATCTGGTCCTCAAGAAGCTAACCCTCTTTTGTTTTCTATAAAGACAATGTTGACAACATTGCAAGTCAACTGATTTCATCCCTGGTAGTTGCTCCCTTTTATGCATAACAACAAGGCCCTTTTTACTCATGTGACTAAACATTTGATGCCATAGTTCTAAATTGCTATCTTCAACTATCATGGTAGCCCCCACTTCATCGATATTTTCAACAATATATAAAATCCCAATCTTGTCTCCTTTTGCAACTAACATGGATCCTTCTATGACTTTCTATTAATCGGTTAGAGAAGTGACAAAACCTTGTGCATATAGCTGACTTACAAAAATCAAAGTTCTCTTTAGTTTTGGAACATGCTGCACATCTTTTAAAATCCATTTAACAACTTCTTTCAAAGATAATTAAATATCTCATTTGCCTGCTATTTCACATGCTTTATTACCACCCAATCATAATTCACTGAACTTACCTTCTTGATAATTTGAGAAGTATTCCATACATGAAGAGGCATGAAATGATGCAAATCCAAAACCCATGAGGCTGAAGTAGTTTTGATTGTAGATCAAATTAGTACACTATCATCTTTGTCATAGATGATGTTGGCTTGACTTTCTCACACTTATTCTTGTGCTCTTTTATAATCTCTACAATCCTAAGAAAGAACAAAAAAACAAGAAAGAGAAAAAAAATACAAACACATGATTTTATTGTGGTTCACCACAAATTGTGATTACGTCCATACTGTAGGAGAGATCTCTTATTAATGTTAAAGTCTAAACTTTACATCATAGTTGTACCTTTTTCTCTTCGAATACAATATGAAATAATGAAACTCCAATACATATACATAGAGTCTCAAGAGAAATGAAGAGATAAACAATTAGAGGGAAACGATAATAAATGAAAGGCTATTGGGCTTCACATTTACACCCAACCAAAAAGATGACCTAGGCATAAGGATATGTGTGTCCTTAAGAGATTATTTATACAAAATTAGGCTTCGTAAACTATCAATAGTCCAAAGAAGGATCAAATAATGATCACACCTCCTAGACTATTCATAATCTAAAGAGGGATCAAAGGAAAGGATCATGCCTCCTAATTTTTTAGTTGTCAAAATATAGATATGAAAAAAAGATCAACACCCCCTGAATTTTTAGTAGTTCAATAGAGGAAACTGAGTTGTCAATTTACATGTGTACAAAAGTGAGTGGAGTATATGCCACCAAATTAAATTGATTGCAAGCACATTAAAAAGAGAAATGAATTTAATGGAAGTGTACGTGCATCCACTAAAATATTTCCACTATGGAATTCCCAAAGAGAGAATACTTCAATGGAAACAAACACAAGATAAAAGAGAGATCACAAAGGGATCTGCTAACTTTGGAGTTAATACAATCATATCATAGTATGTAATATTATATCAAGTATGAAATGTAATAGTTCCTGAAAGGAAGTAGAGTTACAACACAATGAAATAATATGAAATGAATTTCATTTGTACTATCTTTTATATACATATTTTTCAAACATAAAAATATATGTGACTTTTAATTAGTTAGGACAAAAATTAACAATATAATTTATTTTAAATCTTGTCTCTTGATAGTAAATAGCTTTGAAAACACATTTTATTGTCATTAATATTTTCATAGAGATAGGATATAAAAGAATTTTTTTTTACATCAAAACTTATACTAATTCATATATTTTATAAAATATTTCTAGTATAAAATTTGCACTTTATTTTCCTAATCTGATATTAATTTATAAGAACAAGAGTTGCATTGTGGTAGCATGAGTACTTGCCTTCTATTAAAAAGAAGATGGATTTGTAAAATTAATTCTATGGTTTAAATTTCATGTTGCAACATTCTTACCTATTGCAAAGTTTTCATCATATTAGCATCTTCAATTCTTTATTTTCTATGCAAATGTCAATATATTAGGATTGTTCTTGTTTGTGCTTTGAATTATTTGACATAAGAAAGAGGAGATGCTACCCACCACATTGAACGCTTCCTCTATGTTGTCTCCACTACCTTATTTTCTCACTTTCCCGATCTGCAATTGGAGGGCAATATTTGGTACAGTTCTTCCATGCCTAGAATTAGATGGAGAAACCTCTAATTATCTCTCCCCTACTTTGTCTTCATGCAATTCATGTTAATAATCACTAAACCAATCTCTCATAGCTTGAATTATATTGTTAATGTAGTAGAGCAAGTAATGCCTTGCAATGGATTTAAATGTATTTCTGATAAATGCAGCTTCGTTCATCCTTCCTGAGGAATGACAAGGACGAGATAGTTAAGTGTATTATTATTTACATAAATGGTAGATTAAGAATTCATTAGATTTTTTGGTGGAAAATCATGCAATTGTTTGAATCAAATTATAGGTACCTAATCTTCTAAAATTTGTGTCTCTAGCCCTTTAAACTACTCAATTGTGTTATTTTGGCATTGAACCTAGTAGCTAAATTCTTGTTTGTGCATATTGTGTTTTTCTTGGTTTAAACAAAATAGAGTTCAAAACTCTAAGTTTGAACAGTAATGTAAAAACATAACTCACAACATGCCATATATCTGAAAATTTAGGATGAACTATAACATGCCATATATCTTAAAATTTGGAATGAACAATATCTTTGTGAGTTTGATTCAAATAGATAAATTCTTCTTTGAATATATTTTATTTGATTCAAATAGATAAATTCTTCTCTGAATATCTTTTATTTGATTCAAATAGATAAATTCTTCTCTGAATATTTTTTATCACAATGTTTGGCATAGATTGATGAACTTAAAATCAATTTTAATTCTCATAAACCCAATTTGGAAAAATGATTTACTAAAGTAAAATCATGCAAGAAGAGGATAACAATGTATAAAAACTAGTTAATTAAAATCTTGCACCTCTTATTTAGCTACTCATTCACCAAATATATGTGAGAGTTTCTACTCAAGAAAACTCATCCTTCCTTGCCTAGGGATAACATCGTAAACATTAGTTTCAAAATTATTTTCACAATGAATAACTACAGTATGAATTGCAAATGCCTAACAATTCTAATAGAACAAACAAGTGCTTTTCCTAGTCATTTCTACAAATATATGAGCCAACTATTAGGTGAAGCTAGGTAGTTAAACCTAGTGTTGTGGATGGTAGCTACAAAAAGCTTCCATCATTCTTGCGCTTCTATGCTCACAACTAAATGAACTCAAAAATACAAGTCACTAAATTATATTAGAGATCATTAATGCAAAATGACACATAATAGTCAAGGTTTACACTACTAGTTGCTAGGTTTTTTTAATCTTACTAACCATTTGTCACTTGCTACAATTGTTTTCTTAAATTTTGAATATAAAAAAGAAAAAGACTACAAGGAAAGGTTATCTCAGCCAATAGGAAAATAAAATAAAAAATGAAAAATTCTCTTTAATAGAAAAATGGAGAAAAAGTTAAATTATTTTTGCACAATTTCAAAAAAAAAGATAAATAGAAAAAGGCAGTCAAAAACATAAGTCTCAAGGTAGGGACTAGTAATGATATAAATTTGTAAATCTAATTGAAATACTTAATTTATAATATCATGTATTTTCAGACATATAAATACAAAAATTGATTGTTTCCATAATTCATAAAGTTATTTAGAAAAATGTTATTCTTAAAAATGAACATAGAACCTATCCCATCATCTCAATTTTAAACAAACAAATTTCTCTTATAAGAAAATATTAAACCTAAAAATTTAAACAAAGTAATATAATTTTTAATTTATCCATTTTATCATCATTCACAACATTGAATCTGATATTTTCCAATCTGAAGTTTTACGTCCACATTTTAGACAACCCAACATATTTCCCAATTAAAAAATCAAGACAAGTAGAGAATCTTGAAAAAAAAGAAGAGTTTTTTAGCTAATACAATAATTTGAATCTAATATGAAGAATACAATCCTTGTAATATTCCTTCTAAATACATGTCATGCCTCTAAAAAAACTAAATAAAAAGCATTTAAATAGAGGATTTAAAGACATTTGGCATTCCAAATTACAAATTCTATATTAATTTCAATAGCTAAACTTACATTGAATTGCAACCATTCAAGAATCACGGCTATACCATGTAGAAACATTCAAACGATAATCTTGTAATTAAAAGGCATAATAAAGAGTAGATTTCTTGAAACAATTAAGCTTGACTTTAGAATGCCATAACAAAGGACAAAAGGCTGTGTAAGTGTAGAAATTTTGAGTGGATGAGGGACTTAATTAAAAATAAATAAACTAGATGCATTGGCATAAAGAAATGATTTTCAAGGGATAGTGCACGCAACGAGCTATAAGAAGAAGACTTTCAAAGAACAAACAATGTACACGCTAGTTTTGGTGTGGTTGCATATGAGTTTAAATAACATAAATTAGGTATTATAGATATGATATAATTATTTTCCATGAATTTAAAGAGAACATACTAAGCATTAATTAGTCATATCTATTTAGTGTTGATTGAACACAAATCAATAGATGGGTAAAATAATTTTGAGTATTGAGAATAGAAATAGATATAAGCACCTTCTCTATTTTGTAGAGAAGTAGATGTTTGGATTTTGAGAGTGTAGCTGCAATGTTTCTCTAATATCTAGCCATCCCATGGATTTTGGTGGTTGTTTACTTCCTCTAATGGTGCTTGCAGTGCTCTTACCCCAGCACTCACTGGAAGTTCCTTTACAAGACTCACTCACTGGAAATTACTTTAAAAGACTCTTGCATTTGAAGACACCATTGGCATGAAGATCAATGCAATAAATTCATCCATTGACATCCACCTCAACACATGCAACCAAACACAAATCACCACATTTTTTCTTGCTATGACACGTGACAAATGCCCTAGACAGACATGTGGGCAACCATAGAAATTTAACAATCTTAGAAATGGAGAAATGAAAATCTTGAAGTTGTCTATAAAATTTCACTTGATATAAAATGTCAAAGATCATGTGGGACACTTGGATGATCTGCAACATGGCAGTGGGTAGCCAAAAAAAATCATCTAATATCTTGATGAAAAAATGAAAAAGACTACGAAGAAAAATATAGACAACCAATTAGAAAGAAGAAATAAAAAATTTAAGTACCATTTCAATACGGAAATTTTGGTGGACCATAGATTTAATGAATTTTGCACAATGTCCAAAGAATCAATTAATAGTATAATTGCTATAAAAAACTATTGTCTCTTGCTTAATGGCAAGGACTAATAATCAATTGATTTTATACATCATCAATATTAACATTAATATGTAATCCTTCTTATTTATTATAGCATAACTTATTAATAACCTTTTATATACTTATTAATAATTTTTATAAATTTACCTTTGAATAGATTTTTGGCAAATTTAGGAGTGTGGAATTGTGAACTTTAAATCAGTTACGTGTATGGGAGTTTAGACATTGAATGTGAATATTCAAACTATCAATATGGAGCCCCTTAATGGACATGGAATAAAATCCTAAGAACGGAGAATACTAAAAACAAAAATCTGATGGGATTACTAAGGTAGTTAAGGAGGGACCCATAGCTTGGCACACTTGAAGTGAAAGCTTCGAGGGTGCTGATTAAGATGGACCTTTAGTGCTAGATCTTTGAGATAAATCTAAAAAGACTCACCATCCACTTTTCTAGATGAAAGATTTTCCCCTTCAACTTAATAAACTCAACAATATTAACATAATATTTAAGTGAAGGTGGTAGTCTCCTCGACATGATAAATCTCATCAACAAAGTGAATGAGATCATTAAAACAATTGCCCCTCTCTCTCTTCCTCCCTTCTATTGCCTAAACTTGTGGCATTGGCATTGGCCAAGACAATTTAGCTTTTGAAATCGTATTACGAAGGAAAAGACAACCCGAATTCCTTTTATGGTCAGTGATTCGGTACGGCGGATGGATGACTCATCGGCGACGCTGCTCCTGAAAGCAACGTCATCGACTTCCACTCCCCCCATCGAAAGCGACGTCCACGCGTAGCGTAAGAAAGAAAGCCAAAGCAGACACGCATACGCATGTGTTGCCCACACTTCGCGTAAATTCAGGATTCCTTCACGGCAAAGGAAACGGAACTCAAAAACATATTTTCATTTCTCCTCACCACGTTTGTCTATTTAACAACTACTCCTCACTCAGCAATTCAATTCAATTCAATGCTCTCTAGTGTCCACAAACAATTCAAGAAACAAAAACATACTTCACTTTTGTATTCTCGTCTTAACTTTTCGGAGGAACTGCTGTTGCCTTAAACATTTGACGGATGGATCTCAGAGCCGCTAAAATAAGTGGCAAATTCGGGCTCCCGCCTCTGCCCAAAAGTTCACGAAGACCACCTTCTGTTCACATTGGCACGAAAAAGTTCGTTGTTAATGCCGCCAGCTCAGGCGATTCAGGTAAATAATTACTTTGTTATTCCTTCAACTCGTTAAGATGCTTCAAAAGTATTCAAGTTAAGTAAACTCGTGCGGCTTTATGTGTATTGCAGGGCGGGGGAGAATGGTGGACGAGGACATGCTTGTTTTGAGAAAAAGAATGTATGAGTTGAGAATGGAGGAAGAAATGAAGAATGATGTTCCTCCAGAGGAGTGGATGGAGTGGGAGAAGAGGTGGTATCCCACTTATCATTCAGATGTCTGCTCTTCGCTGACGTGGCTGCAAAATGTGCTGCTGAACACAAGACCCGGCGTCACCATGGCCACCGTGGCTTTGATTTCGTTGAGCGTGCCAGCGTGTCTCTTTCTTCTCCTCATTCACTGCTCAATTGCTCTCAACGGCTTAACTCCTCACTTTCTCAGGTTTTTGAGTCGCTAGCTTAGCAAAGGCAAAGATTCTATCAGTATGTTACGGATGGGCCATATTTTTGTCATTCGGATTTTCAACCGAAATATATGTTCTTTATCGCATTAGAGTTATGCGGTCATGGCCAGGAACATCTGTGTTACTTGAGCTCTAACATTTTAAGATTTCCAGATCATTTCTTAAAGCTTAAGTAATCCTTGCTTAAATTTTTGTTTTTGAGATGTACTGAACGCAATCTCATGTAATTTATGACTATGATGTGATGTCATGGAATGTCGGATTACAAGACAGGCCTACTTATTTTGTTGTGGGTCACATGTTTACGAAATTTATCAAAGAGAATCTCAAACTAGGAAAGTTGGTTTTAACTTCTCAGTCAATTGCTAAAATAGTCACATCCGTTTCGTGTGGACATTCGTTGCGTGCCACTAATGATTGCATAGGCCATATAAATAGGTTAAACATTGGAAATGGTTCCGTCTTCCGTGACTTTGTGCGGTTGCTAATTAGACTAGCACTTGCACTAAAAGGAGGTGCAAGGAATAAGCTGATAGGTGTTTGATTTTGAAAGCATAACTGAAGTTTATTGCACCACTATGAGGAGGAGGAGGTTAAATATCAAGTTTGTTGAACTTTGCACCCAAGAAGTTTGACCTATCTTTTTGATATACAAGTTGATTCAACTTTCTAACTTACATGACTTTTAGGATATCTCCATACCCAGCCAAGCACTAGAAAAATGACTACTAGGGTTCATGAAGTGACAAGAGAATTTTCTAAACCATATCTTGTCCATTGTTACAAGCCAAATCAGACAAACAAAGAAATTAAATTGGTCAACCATCCTTGAACCATTTCACCATCTGTTCACAACCAATTTGTATTTTGATCTATAGCCTTTAGTTCACATTTAAGTTGTACTTCTTCTAGGTCATTCTTATGGTGTTGTGTTCCATGAGTTTACAATTGTCTAATTAATATTCTATTTTTAAAATCCTAATGAAAGTACATCATCTACTGAATCTAAAAATATGCAATGCATTTGTTTGTTGTTTATTAGCTCCCTCCAAAGAATTTATAATAGTATAAATTTGAGTTAATTAGAATTTGTTTTTAGATGATGATACTGAAATTTTAATGAGTTTTGTAGTGTTCCAAAACAAACTTAAACATTTTAATCCTTAAAAGTTTTCTTTCTTAGATCAAAATGTTTCTAATTGTACCAAAACGAACTTAAACATTTTTATCCTTAAAACCTTTCTTTCTTAGATCAAAATGTTTCCATTTGTATCCTTCTTCTCATTTTTGAACCATAGATACCACTCCATCCTAGAAGCCATAGAAGAGGGATGAAAGCTTCAAAGGAGATGTTGTCAATGTTAGAGTAAATAATTATTTATTAATTATTTATTCTTTTACTTAAGTTTACTTAGGTTAGTGCATTTAGTTAATAGTTGTAGTCTAGGAGTTGTTGACAACATGGGAGTTTGTTCCTATTTAAGTCATACTTATCTCCTCACCTTGATCAAGGATATTCCACCTTTCGTGGACATATGCTTAGTTGTCAACCTTATCTTCTAGCACTTTCTAGCTTGTTCTACAAGCTTCCTTGAGGTCTTTATGTTTGGGCTCTCTCATTATATTTCATAACTCATAACTCATTTTCAAGGCATATTGTATAGCAATACATTTTTCTTTGTTTGCAATATCTTTTCTCTCAGTCTATTTAGTTTTTCCAAGCTCCACCTCTTCCTTCTTTGGTTTCCCTTTAATAGGTTATTTGCATGCAAGTTATCTTAGTGAGTTGTGAAGTTGGCTTTCATCAACTTATACATGGTATCAGAGCCTCCCTGCTGCTTCTCAATTGAAGGATTTTTGAAGCTACAATTCAGAGACACAAACCTTAGTTTGTTTGTACATTTTTCTTCAATAAGGGGGAAGTGTAATTTTTTCAGGCACTTTGCGCCTAAACGGATGCTGCCATTGAGTACAAAAGGTTTGTTAAAGTTCAAATCCATATAAATTTTTTTTATTTTTGAGAAAGTCACTTTGGGAGGCAAATTTTTTTGCACGGGAGGCCATACAGACCGAAAAATGCATTTATTATGCAATTTTAAAAAAAAATCCATGTGCAGAGCTGCACAACTATAGAATTACCTAGCAACCACCACCATGCCACACAAGCCCCTCCCACGCACCACATATGTATCGCCGTCACTAGCAGCATAGCTGTGGGGTAGCCACAATGTGGTAGCCGCTCTGCAACCGCCACCGCTTGGCCAACCCACCACCCACACCACTAGTGCCTCCCTTTCTTGCCACTTCTGCCAAGGCTCCTCAGCTCATCCGCTACCACCTGCACCTATCACACTAGCAACCCACATGGCATATTTGACAGTTGGCACTGTTCTATAGCTACCACGTGGCACAGGTGCCATATTGGCACTTGCCACATGGCACTACCATGCCGTCTCTTTTTTTGCTGTGATGACCCCTTCATCATCAATTTTAATCTCATGATTTGCTCATGTCAATATTGCATCAAGACCTCTCTAGGGTCCTTTTGGACCTACTTGCAATTTTTTGGCCATATCTTAAGCATATCCAGGCATTTTTCTGATCTGTAAGAATCACCAGAAAGCTAGTTCCAAGATGGAGACATTGGTGCAAATATTTTGTGATTTTAATGTAGTTTTGTGGCTCATTTTTGTAGTCAAAGTTTGAATTTTTTTTCACTTCGAAAATCATATCTTTTGCATCCCAAAACCATTTTTTGAAAATGTTATATTTTTGGAAAGCTGGTTTTGTCATCTTTTTAGAAATGCTATCATTTTCTTTAGATTCTGCTCAATGTTCTTTCTATCATATTTTTGGCATTCTTACTCTATGGTGGATATCTTGGGTGTTGTAGGTCCAAGGATCATTTTGATGGCATGGGATCTTTTTTTTTGGGATGTATTATTTTTTGTATTAGTTCTTTTCCTTTTCTGATTATTATTGATATTATTTGTAAGCATCTTTATGCAAACACACTGAGATAAAGTGCCACTCTTGCATTTTGGGTTCATGAACGTTGTTTTGAGATAGTTGTACTTGCACTATTTTATAAAGCACCATGGGGGGGATAGTTGTTTGCCACTTTTGTGCCCTCTTCCTTTTTTGCCCCATGTAGCATTGTTGACCATGCCTTTATAGGTGTTTGTACCTCTACAACTCTCTCGTCATTCTTGGTTCTTTCTATAGAGGATTTTGGCCCACCTTTTCAGTTGCCTATCATCTCACCCCATCTAAATTAAGGTGGGGTTATTCTATTGTTCTAATGCTTCCTTGGTTCGATGGTTTGATAGTGTGAACTATGTATTTAGTACCTAATCCTATGTACTAGGTGATTGCAATGGCTGGCTACCTATGTATTTCGGTGAGATGGATCATCTACGATATATAGACATGCTTGGTTTGTGCCTTCTTCTTTCATGGAGGTTCTTCAGATCAATAGTTTCTTTCTGATAATAGAATTTGTAGCTTCTTCATGCTTTAGTGATTCTCTTCATGATCTTCTCTTTGTTCCTATTTTATGAGACATTCCTCTAGTTGGAGGCTCTTCAGTCCTTCGCTAGATTTTCTTACCTCTTTTTGGTAGAGGGTATTTCCCATGACATTTTCTCTCTTTCCCCATTTTTAGAGGTTGCATTTCTTTGCATTGTACATGGATACCTAACATGACTTTGTTGCTGGGACCCATTCTACATTTCATCTTAGTTTTTGTGAGCTTAAGGCATTTCCTTAAGTTGAACTTAAGGGGGGTGTAAGAGTAAATAATTATTCATTCTTTTACTTAAGTTTACATAGGTTAATGCATTTAGTTAATAGTTGTAGTCTAGGAGTTGTTGACAACACGGGAGTTTGTTCCTATTTAAGTCATACTTATCTCCTCACCTTGATCGAGGATATTCCACCTTTTGTAGACGTATGCTTAATTGTCAACCTTATCTTCTAGCACTTTCTAGCTTGTTTTACAAGCTTCCTTGAGGCTTTTATATTCAAGCTCTCTCATTGTATTTCATAACTCATAACACATTTTCAAGACATATTGTATAGCAATACATTTTTCTTTGTTTGCAATATCTTCTCTCTCAATCCATTTAGTTTTTCCAAACTCCACCTCTTCCTTCTTTGGTTTTTCTTCAATAGGTTATTTGCATCCAGGTGATCTTGGCGAGCTGTGAAGTTAGCTTTCATCAACTTCTACAGCCAATAAGGACTCAAGCACTGGATTTGGTAATGATGTGTTTCCTATGAGCTATTCTATTTAAATGTCATAGTTGACCTGTACTAAAATTATAAAAGAGAGTACTTCAAATATTCATTGATTGACGATTTATAATTAAACAACTATACTTTGGGAGGCTATACTTTTATGTAAAACACGTATCCACACGGCTTTCTAATACCCTGGGCTTTGTACCTATGTTAACATAGAAAAAGCCCACACATGTTAACATTGGGTGTACAACCTCATAGAAGAACATATGCACACACACAAGTGAATGAGAATTGCTAGTTGGCCTAAACTGCAATTATGGTCCAATAAATGTCACTTAAAATGGAAACTTTGGAACTGCATTTTAGATGTCCAAACAAAATGCTTAACTTTCTTGGTAGATTCCTTTAAATAATAGTCCAATGGTTGCCATGAAAGATGCATGAGTTACTTCATGATTATAAGATAGGTAGTCTTGGCCTATATCCTCACTATTTGCTCTGAATAGAGCAATTTTTTTCAAAGAATTTTATGGTAACAAACATAGGTAGATATATAAATTTAAAATAACAACCTTGATGAAATGTGATTTCAAATGTTACTAAACAAATGTTAACATTTAAATATATGAATTATTTAATTAATATTATATTATATATTGTTTAAATACACTTGACATATTCACCAATTAATTAATTTTATACTTAATATAATTAATGATGCTTATATTTAATACAAAAGGTATTACTTATTTAAATATCTCAATTGACATTGATACCTTTCCCATAATATCATTTGATGGGAGGGCATTTTAGTAAACCACTCTGCACCTACAGAGAGAACATGGCTCTTGACAAGATAAAAAGGAGTGAGAAGACTCCCAATGATTTGGAATATTTCATTTAGCTAGATTAGAAGTTGAATATGAAAGTTAGATCCATGCAATGGACAACTTAGATCAAAACAAGAAGAGAGGACAGATATCGACAATGTTTAGCAATCAGCATGGAGCAAACTCATCAAACATTGGAGGAGGATCGTCAACAATTCAATGGCGAATATGAGGGAAAGGAATATCACTCAGAGTGGACTGAATATAATATAAAACTTAGGTAAATAAGACCTAGATATGTGGTTGTAATACCAAAACTATGTCTGGCCACCCTTAAACATAAGATACTAGGGGAAGAATTAAGTTTGGAATAAAAAAGTTAGTTTTGGCTATTTAACATTTTTGGTCTAGGAATTAAACTTAGTGTATGATGTTTAAGTTGTTCCTACTTGTAGCTATTACATCACCATTCATATAATTGACTTCCACAACCTCAAATGAGTCAAAGGTGTTTGATGAGATGCACATTCCAGAAACAAAGACTATATTGCATCTCAGTCCATTCGAACAATCTTTCTCACAAAGTCAAAAGTTCAAATATAATTCTTTAGTTATTCAAATATTCAATCCTTGTATCAATCAATAAGCTTATGCATACCAAAATACTAAAAAGGGACATTACATATTCTATCTAAAATTCATAGATCTAAAGAAGCAAAAAATAATAATTATGTTGTCTTTTAACCATGGTGTGAATTAAGTTGCATAGTTTTAAGCTTCCAAAATGGTGAAGAAGAGTATCTAGAATTGTCATGGTAAAGAGAAAAGATACATAAAGCTTGTTTGTAACAAGAAGTTATGCTTATGAAATAAAACTGATCCAAATTCACACAAAGATGGATTGAAAATATTAACTTCTTACCACTGGGAACAATCTGTTGCTCTTCATTGTAATTTATTTAATAGAGAAAAGAAAACTAAGATGCAAATATAATTGTTAAGATTTGTTGAACCATTGTTACTCATCAACACAATAATGCAAAATATCTGAGTAATAGAGTATCATGAGAAAACTCTGGTAGGTATATATGCAAAAGTGGAAGCTATGGTTACTTCATTATCTCATTTGAATATAAAAGAAAAGACTTAAACAAAGAGCATTAAGGTGAAGACTCTTGATTCTACAACTTCTATTAAGAACAGGACAAAAAGGACTTGATCGCGAATTTGAACAAAGATATGAAAATTTTCTCATGCATTGGTAATAACTAGATCTTGCAATTCAATTACATTTTAATATTCATGGATATGCTCAAAGGGTGGACTTGTTTTAAAAGCTTCAAAATCAATTCAGGAAATACAATTTTGTAGAGCAAAGGCAGGTTCAACACACTTCCCATGCATTAAGGTACTATCTGTGCCAAAATAGAGCAAGGGATTTGAAATTTTCTGAGAACTACCACAGGTGCATAAACATCAAATCAAAAGTAACAATATATTATCTAAGAAACATGGTCATTAAGCTTATTTGGTAGATCACACAAAAAAATACATTTGTTTTAACAAGCATTAGGAACTCTTTCGCAATTCGCCTTACAAGCCTACGATGAAGATGAGAGCTTTTGAATCAAGCATGGACATCAGTCGAAGCATAATTCATGGTGTAGTAACTATTACGCTTCTTGTCATCAAACTTCTTTGACAGGACGCCTCAAAGAAATGGGTTTCATAGCGGACGATGAGTGTAAGCACAACTCAGGCACGTAAACTATCTGGCAAAATGAGTTAAAGACATCCAATAGATTGTAATTTAGTCCACTTCTGACTGAAATTAATTTGACATAAAGGCTTTGTAAACTTTAAGGAAAATTTCATTGATTGGCCTTAGTCTTATCTCTCATGCCATCCCCCTATTAATGTGTTGCAGTAAATGTGCAACTGCAATTTTATTTGACATAACTCAGTAAGTTTAGTCATATCATCTTTTGGCAAATCATGAACTGTAAACCATTTTCAGCTGGTGGTTTATCCGCGTGAGACAACTTCTGGTTGCAAGCAACCTTACAAGGAAAGCCTATCAGCTAATTATCGTTTGGGTATGAATATGAATGCAATGAGTATGTTGTAGAGTTATAAAAGCATTGTTTGTGCTTCTTCTAAATTTCCTTTATATTTCTTTATATCTATTCTTTTCTATCTTTTCCTCTCTCTCTCCCTCTCTATTTCCTTAAAATATTTTTATATATTTACATCTTAATTTATCTAAATCTATTTTTATTACATCATCTAACTTTATATTCATCTTATCTTTATTTTCCTCTACATTGTCCATATAATCTCTCTCTAGGACCCTTTCTATACCTTTAAATCTCTACATTTCTATGTCTCCCCCAATCTCTCCCTTTATCTCTATTCTTTACTGATATTTTTAACATATGGCTTTGCAAGAATTGAAAAGAGAAATGTCAAAAATTTCACCATGGATTTTTGTTGGCTTAACATTTTATGAATTTTCTATTGAAATGGTGTATATCAGGTAGCAGTCTATACAAGTTTCCATTGACAATTATAAAGGCACCACTAAATATTTGTCTGCATATCATCACTTTCATTTAAGTAATAAAGTTTTTGTATTTAATCTAACTATTTTCATTAAGTATTTTTTTATAGAAAAAATACGTTAAATTGTAAAAGATCTTTAGAAGTCTAAAACTACTTTAAACATCATGAAATAGCCTTGAGAAAATCATACAACTATTGTGTAATAGTCATATGTTCACATTCAAAAAATAATGTTCAACATTATATATTTATAATTTTATTTGAAAAAGTTATTGTTATCTATTTTTTATTAGTAAACTAATCATTGCTAATTATTTTTAATTAATAAATTTAGAATTTTAATTAAATAATATTATTATATTTTTAGCAGAAATAATATAATTAATTGTATAAAGTTAGAAGCTATTTATTTTGAATAAATAAGATATTTATTAATCAAAGAAAGTATTAAAAGCAAAAGTAAAATGATAGTATAAAAATCTTTGTATATTTTCTTGGTAAATGATAGTATAACAAGTGTATATCTTTATTAATTTAAAAATTTTATTATCAATAAAAGAAAAAATATGTTTAGTAAATATTATTTAATTAATTAAAATAATCATTACAAATTTACTTTTAGTAATTAAAAATAATAATATTCTTAAATGAATAGAATTGAAAATTATAAATTCAATGACAATATCTTCATATTAAAAAAAAAAAAAAAAACTTTATATACAAATTTAATATTACTTTTTATATTAAAAATTAAATATATATACATTCTCAATATTTTATTTTTTATAGAAAATATCATCGATTTGATCAATTAAACAAATCTTATATAACGTTAAGATTATTTTTTAAATTAAAAATGAAATAAATATTTTTTAATATTTTAATTGTCATAAAAAAATCATGTATTTAATTAATAAAAGAATCTAAATTAAGAAAAATAATATTCATAAATTTCTATAATAATGAATAAAATAAATTTGTATTAAATTAAAAAAATATAATTAACATTTTTTAAAATCTTGTTATCTTTTATTAATTAGAATAATTTTTATTTTTTTATTAGTAAATAGCCGAAGCCTAGATTCATTATTATTATTTTTTGGAATTAATTATTATTATATATTAAGCGAAGGTAGATTCAAACCCAAGACCTCCCACATAAGAGGCTCACAAGTTACCATTGTGTTGTAGGCTTTTGCCTATTAATTAAAATAATTAGTAAAATTCATATTTTAATAAATAAAAATACTACAATTGAGATTAACAATAATAAAACTTAGAATTTTCTAAAATAATAAATAAAATAGATTAGTTTTAAATAAAAT
Source organism: Cupressus sempervirens (assembly GCA_028749045.1). NCBI lineage: Eukaryota > Viridiplantae > Streptophyta > Pinopsida > Cupressales > Cupressaceae > Cupressus > Cupressus sempervirens. Next base: position 102,278,935 of record CM053784.1, read on the forward strand.
AGATTTCTATTAATTGAATACACATATTTTATATTTATTTGAATAGTATTTTCTAAAAAAAAAAATATTTTCTCTTAATTAATATAATCAACATATATATTTCATATTATATAAAAATATCCAAATTAGATAAACACTAATAAGATATCTAAATCTTTTACAGGACTAAGCAAGAGAAGGTATTCAGTAGGGATTCTCACATGGCAACAAATCTTGATCAATCTGTAAATTAATCCTTGTAAAAGATATTATTTTTAAAATATCCTTAGTTGTATTCACCAAAGAACTTCTGTGATTTCTTATCTGGGGTATGCCCTTTGGATACTATGTAATTTTGGGATGTATGTCCTACCAGTGCCCGTTTGAATGGAAGATATGTAAAATATTTTTTTATTAATAAAATATATTCAAAGGCTTCAACCATTTACCAATAAAAAAATAATAATAAATTAGATATCTAAATTTCTACAATAATAATAAAATAGAATTGTATTAAGTAAAACATATTTGTATTGAATTTAAAAATATATTTTTGATTTTTAATTCTGACAATAAAAATAAAAAATTATCTATTTTTTTAATAATTAAACAATCAATATAAATTGCCAATCTTTTTCAAAAAAAATCACAAATAAGAATAAACAATAATAACATTCCTAAATCTCTAAAATAATAAACAAAAATAATAATTTTATTTTTTGAGTATTTTAAATTTGCCTAAAAATCTATGCATAAATTTTCTCATTGTTGAACTTCTTCCTATAAATATAGGGTTAGAGTATTTCAAAAAACCAAAAATTAAAGAAGACTCACACACTTAAAGGTATTTGATATATTCATCTGAATAAGGTTCAAATTGGAATTCCAATTGTCCAATTTTTAGTAGTTATCTACTTTGTATAGTGTTAAGTGTCAATTGTTGATTTATTATACTAACTGTTGTCTTTGTTGGCTTTTATATAGCAAGAGATTGCATTTATTGAAGTACAAATACAAAGAGGTATGTCTTTGTCATTCAACTTTTAAAGAAAATATTTATCTTGTCATTCTATTATTTCAATGACATCCTTTATGTGTTAGGGAATATTTTCATATTTGTTATCCAATGCTCTCCAATTTTTCTTTGTTCATCTCTTCTTTTATGTATACCTTTTGATATTGTACTATTTTAAATTACATCCTTCAATATTTTTTGTTGTTGTGAAAAGAGTATTTTCCATTCCTTAATAGGTACACTTAGACTAGACAATTCCTATTCTAGGTTATTATGTATTTTTTTACTTTATTCACTATCTTCTACTTCCAAGTTATGGAAAATAATCAACTGTGTTAGCTAATTATAGACATTTGAAGTGATCACTCTAAAAATGATGTCCCAACGCTGACTGAAATGTCCATATCTATAAATTGGAGGGGAAATGACCAAAACAATATTATTGTTTTGTCAAACAACCTTCTAGAAAATTGGGTTGAGATATTTGATTGTGTGATTCAAATAAGTAAGAATGCACCTAATCTACAACACATTAAAGTTACTGCTATTGGAGAAGCATTGTGCTAATTCCACATTACATGTAAATGAGGCATTTTATGATCTTTTGTAGGAGTTAGCTTACAACAAGTACTACAACATGGAAAATGCATACAAAAGTTTATAAGTCTATATTCTATAAGATTTTTTGATGAATCTTAGGCCACCAAAGTCTTCATAAATGGTTTAATGCTTTTCAATGAATTTCCTAGTTTTTTGGATGTTACAAGGAAGTGAAATTTCATAATAGTCTATTTTCATTTGAGTTCTTTCCCTTTACCCTTTACTTCAAGATTCCTTTACTATATTCCACATGTGAATTTAGCTTGTATAGGGTTCCAAGATCCCTCCAGAACTTGATATCTATATTTATTGCAAAGAATGTATATTTATTTTTTAATATAGATTATGATGACTCCATATTGGTAGCATGCTTCTACTAATAATATACATACATAGATTCATAAAACTTAGAATACTTGCATTCAAGAAATAGAAATGAAGAAATGAACAATCTAGATGATGTAGACATGAATGAATTAATTGGAGCCACTATCTCAAATAGGACTTTCAATTAGTGCCGACCTAAATGATCTTAGAATGCTAGATTGATGTGATTTTGACAATAATAGTAATGACGAAAACCATAATTGTCCAACTACTTTTGGATGAAATTGCACCTAACTTTGTAAGCACAAACAAGATTTGTGAACAACATACACAAAAAACCATAGCTGTACACATTTAGAATAACACATTATCTTTACAAAAATAACATGCACTTACTATCATTAGAAATCATTCGTTGCCTATGTCTTCCAACCAACCAGTATTTATGATCATACAAGGAACAACAAAACTAGAAAATCCTATCTCATGAACTACATAACAAAGAAACTACAAAGAAATGGTCAACAAGAAGTAAATCCACTCCTTTCTCTTGCTCAAACATGAATAGGTTCATTTAATACAAGCCTCAATAATACATACATCCCTAAGGATTCGAATCGAAGACATGCAACCTCTCCAAGCACAACCACTAACATCTCTCCAAGAAGAGATAAAAAATATAAAATACATTCTCATCAATGATATGAGCTTCATTTGGCCAGAGATACTTCTAAAAATTGATATTAGGCTCTGTGAAACAATACCCTAAAATCAACATATTTTCTCATGGGGCATTAGTATTGTACTTGTAGGCGACTTTGCACAATTACCACCTGTGGTGAATGTGTTTACCTATCTATGCATCTCATACAATTGCACAAAATCTATGGTGAAAAATTTAATATAGTTGTAACATTGCAAAAAATTTACATACAAGTGGGTGGTGATAGAATGCAAGTACAATTTTGATAAACCTTACAAAATATGGGCAAAGGAGAACCAAAATAATTAGATTTGGAATTGTAAATGACATTCAAAAATAAGAACCTAACAAAAATTGAATAAGAAGATTTTGAACTATTTGTTCACTTAGTCCAAAAAAATGAACTTATAACAATACACAATAGAAAGAGGTTGTAACAACTAAATATACCTATTGCACTTATCCTTGTAACAAACACACAATGTAAATTAGGTAATATAGATAAAGATAAGTAACTACCCCAAGAAATAGTAATAAGAAAATTAAAACATTTAATGCTAATGAAAAATATATGGGTCCATGTCAGCCTTGTGAATGGGTCACTTTGAGAAGTCAAAGATATTATTTAGTACATAGGACTAAAACACCATAGTTGATAGCATATGTAACTATGACATTTAAAAACTATAATAGCCCACTGTGGAATAAAAAAAAAATCCAAAAATAATACCAATACAACCAATGACATGAGGGAACCATAGGAAAATTCCTCTATCAATGACATTGGCTATCACTATACAAAAATTACAAGGCTTTAGATTCAAGAAGGAAACAATTAATATTGGTAAATTTGAATAAGAAGACCTCACCTTTACTGCAATATCTTGGGTAAAAAACATACAAAGGCTTCGTATAAAACAACCATTATGGAAAGGCAAAACTCTGAGTAGTGCAGGTAAACTGCAACTTCTGATCTCCTCTCTCCAAGGATTACCAATGTAATTCGTATCCTTATTTACAATTATTCAGTGTATGGCTAATAAATTGGAGAAAATTCAATGTAACTTCCTTTGGTCTGGGGAAAGCGAGAAGATAAGATTAAACTTGGTTAGTTGGGATACAGTCTATAAACCTAAGTATAGGGGAGGATTGGGAATGAGGAAGATGACTAATTTGAACAATGTGCTTCTCACAAGATGGGGTGGAATCTGAAGAAGGGAGATTCTAATTGGTGTAATATTATGAGAGCTAAGCACCTAGATAATCTTAATCTCTCTCACTATACCTAGAGAAATGATCTTCCTATGGGCTCTAAAATCTTGGATAACGTCATGAGAAATAAAACCCTTTTGAAGGAGGGAGTTAGGTGGCTTGTGGGGAATGGTAACCAAATCAATTTCTAGGAGGATCCATGGCTTATAGATAAACCTTTGTCAAAAAAAAAAGTTTGGGTCTCTCTGATATAACCTCCAAGACTTGGGGGGTAGTATGGTTGTAGATTATATTGGCCCAGGAAGAAAATGGAAGAAGATGAGGTTGCAAAAAAAAAATTTGATAGGAAGGGCCCTTATTGATGAGCTGAATTCTTTGTTGGAAGAGTACAGGATCTAGGAAGAGATATGATTGATGAGTTCATTTGGAGGGCCCCCTCAGCTGGGGAATTCTCAGTTAAATCTATGTACTAGCTAATGTTCGATAAATCTCTTGAACCTAATGACTGGGGAAATGTTTGGTATAACCATTTAATGCCAAAAATCAACATTTTTTGGTGGACCACTATCATGGGAACATTCTCACTATTGACAACTTGAGGAAGAGGGGGTTCCAAATACCTAATAGATGTTGTATGTGTAAGAGGGAGGAAGAGAGTATCAACCACCTATTCCTACATTGCAGCTTTGCGTCTAAGGTGTAGGGGAAAATTCTTCAGAAGTTGGAGGTGAATTAGATGTTCAATGAGGATATGGGGCATTTGGTGAACTGGCAGGGTTCCTTCACCCACCCTGTACTTATCAACTTGTGGAAGATTATTCCCCCTAGGTGTGTTGGGGTATTTGGAAGGAGCAAAATAGCAAGGTGTTCAAAAATGAGGAAAGGGAGGTGAAGGTTGTGGTTGATATGGTCTTTAAAATGATAGTTAAAAACATTAGATGCAGCAATTGGAGAAAACCAATGTTCCCCCCTTCTACCCTAGAGGTTAGAATTGTGAAGTGCTGGTCATTGATGGATGGGACTATGGAGATTGACAACTCTAACCTTACGGCTAGAAAGAGAACTCAATGCAAACCCCCACCTGCTAACTGGGTCAAACTTAATTCCGATGGTGCTACTAGAAAGGAGGGATTAGTAGGGGGAGGGATTATAAAGGACTGTAAGGGAAGGATGTTGTTGGCCTATGCTGGTCTGCTAGGGAAAGTTTCAAATAATGTTGCAGAAGTGATTTCTCTGTACTGGGGTATAAAGTTTGTCTTAAGTGTGGGATGGCAAGATGTGCAAGTTGAAGGTGATTCTAAAGTCATTATTGAGACTGTTAAAGGCAATATGCAGGAGGGATGGGCTATCAAAAGTGTTATTGACGATATCAAGTACCTATTAGCCACCCTCAATAAGTTTGATTTGAATCAATTTTTTTGGGAGGGAAATAGTGCAGTTGATCGTATGGTGATGACTGGCTTAAAGATGGAAGGGCTAAGAGGTTGGAGGAATTTGAACACTCTACCATATTTGGTGAGGGAGTTAGTGAATAAAGAAATAAATAATGATGAATCCTAGCTAGTTACTTTGTATAATGTTGTTGAGCTAGCATGGACAAAATGAACTTGATGCTTATGTGGTAAGGAGAAAAGGCTTGGGTACGGGCAATAATTATAACTCATGGCCTGAAAATTGGAAGTTTGAAATGGGGAATTTTTTATTCATTTCCTTTTATGGATCATCATACGCCGTGTAGAAAAAAGATTTATTTTATATAGATTTGTGGCATGTTGGGAATGATGGAAATGATTGGGGGAAAGATCATGGCAGCTGACACATGATCTTTCTCACCAATTTGGTAGGATTCATTATTACTATTAATTTTAATTATCATCTTCGTTTAAGGGTTTATCTTTCTAAGAGTGAAGTATTTTTTAGGGACTGGGCTTTGAATGGAGAGAGAGGAGAGAAAAAATTACAGAGATGGGAGGTAACTTGATGCGCATTGAACCAGCTATGATTGATGATAGTGTGAGGAAGTCCTTGGTCTGGTACTTACTGAAGGACGGTAGTTTTGTCTCATTTATGGAGGCTCTCAATGGTCATGATGAGAATTGTTCTATTTAGTTTGTTAACTCATGGAAGAATCACAAAGTGATAATTAATGGTATCTCATTTCACCTTTCATAGGAGGTGATTGCAATGGCGATGGGCTTGGCGATGAGGGGAAGAAAATGGTAGAAGGTGACATGGGTTACTGATGAAACAAGTCTACAACATTTCTTTGTGGAGGGTGAGGAACCAATTCGACACAAAGGAAGTTTCATGAGGGAGAAATTTCTTGACCCATGGAATGAGGTTTTTCTGATTCTAATGAAATATCTTACATTGGAAGGAAGGTATGGACTTTTCTACTACTACAATTTTCCTCTTCTTAATCATTTTTGACATCGTGATTTTCTTTCACTTCCCTTCTTCTTGCTACATGATCTTGAGGATATTGTTGTTGATGTGAAAGATAAAATGAGAAGGGGGGTTAATTTTACTATTTTACACCATCGTCTTCAAAAAATTTTTTTTTGGGGGTATGATCATCATCTTCCATGGGAATATATTATCTTCAACTTCAACATTCACACCTCCATGTTCCTCCACTTCTAAAACCACATTCTCTGTGTTTTGGTGGTGCATATTGTGTACCCTACGGAGGTCAACTATTATAAAAATGATCAACATAAATAAAACCATGATCATGATTGCATCATCAATATATTTATTATCTCTATAAAGTGTTAGATCATGGATCAATGAGTTTGACTCAAAAACTACATAGTTAAATCCTGATAGAAATATTATAATTTGACTTGGTGTGTAAGATATCTCTTACTTACCAATATATGAAAAATAGTACCAATAGATGATAATCGATTCCCCCTTCAATATGACCATGGTTGCTCCAATGTCTCTTTGTTTTTTTTTTCTTATGTTTACTTTTCTAATCTTTATGTCCTTGAAATATTTGCAAGGGCAATAACAACTTCCGTCACCTCTTCATTTAAAAGACAACAATATAACAAGCTTCATCTTATTTTGTTATTGTATTACATTAAGTGCCATGATTCAGTGGGTCATAGGAAAATAAAATTGAGATATCAAAACTTTGGCCTATAATTGTCACAAACTATTCAAAATGATGCCACAAATACACTAATCATCTTATACCTAGTTATGTATGAAACTTGAAATATTAGTTATGAAATGATATTTCAGTATAATATACCAGATCAAAATACTTGAACATGGGAAAATTGCAAAGTGAACCAAAAAATTAAACCAAAACCACCTTAGACATGAAAGAATAGATGACTAATTTATATAAAAATAGTTTGATTCAAAGAAAATTATATGTCAAGAACTATATCAAACTACAAAAGGCCAAGGGAAAGACGAATAACATCATAATGAGACACTACAATCAAAAGTATAACATGCAATAGCTCATTTTATTATGCAATAGGTGTTGAGAATTGTGTCTCAACTTTGCAAACTTTTTCCAGAAAATTGTGAAAAAATTCTAGAACTTGTTTGTGGTAGTTTTCCACATGTTTATGAGTTGGAAAAAGGTGTATGTGTTGTTAAAAATGCGTCTAGTCCCTAGTATAATATAGGAGGGCTATTTTTAGAGTATAAATAACTCATTATATGACTTTTATGGGGTTCAAAACTAGAGGACAAAATTATCAAAGAAAATGCTATTCTTGGAGTTACAAATGACAAGTGGGTAACATGTGGCATGGTTGTTTTGCCCATGGTTTTGGCTGATGGTTTTGTAAGACCACAAAAGGTTTTCAAGTTGTCAATCACTATAAAAGGATGGCTTGGGGAGGTATTTGAATCACCAAGTTCTATTTTCTAGACTAAGTGTTAGAAGGAGTCTCTCTAAGTCTGAGTCTGAGATTGAGTTGTGGTGATGCTCTCCTGTAAGAACTTGCATTGCAAGTGTATTGTAATCTTCTTGATTTGAGAATACATTGTGCAGGTTTTATAGGGTGGAGTTTTTCTCCTAGAAGGATTTCCCCATGGTAATCATTGTATTATGTGTTCATTGTTGTTTTGATTATATTATTATGCATTTCTTGAAATTATTGTAATAGTTATTTGAATTTGTATAATCATCCTCTCAAAGATTAGTGTAGGAAGTGATTCCACATGCCTTTGCTTCCTTACAAGTGGTAACAAAGCCTGGCTAGTTTTGGTTCTATTTGCTGGGTATATGGCTTTTTGAGCTAATCAAGGTTTGAGTGGGAGCTTGTGCAGAGGTTTTCATTTCTATGTTGCAAGATTGCAAAGATGACAAGTATATCAGGGAGGACTAATGTAGGGAAGTTTTTTTGCACAAACTTTGAGATGTGGAAGCTAAAGATGGAAGATCTATTGATTGATAAAGATCTACGGGATGAGATTGATGCGAAAAAGCTAAGGCCCACAAATCTGACTTTAGCCACACAGTATGATGTGATAGAAAAAAAGCTAAAGGTCTCATTAGATTGTGCCTTATAGACTTAATTCTAATTAATGAAAATGAAGAACCTATTGCAAAGAAGCTTTGGAACAAGATAAGTGAGATCTATCAAGAAAAATCACTTGTGAACAAGATTTTCTAGAGGGAGAAGTTGTATTCCTTGATAATGGAAGGTTGAAGGATTTCTAAGCATCTTGAAAGTTTTAATATGTTGGTGACTCAGTTGACCTTAGTTGGGGTGTCGATGGATGAAGAAGAAAGGTGCAAAATCTTGTTATGTTCATTGCCAGACTAATGGGACAACCTTGTCATGGCCATAGTGAGCACTTTAGTTGTCATGAAGATGGAGGGCATTGTTGGTTCTCTACTTTTTGAGGAGATGAGAAGGAAGGTCTCTCTGAATGGAAAAGTGGCTCTGAGTGTTAGAGGAAGACCAAAATAAAGAGGAAAGAAAAAGAAGTAGCATGACCATTCTAAGTCCAAAAATAAAGGGAGATCAAGATCTCCTGGTAAGTCCACGGTGATCTATTGGAATTGTGGCAAACCTAGACACTTCTGAAAGGACTGCAAAGAGGAGAAGAAGAAAAAGAAGAAGAAACAAGATTCTCATTTTTAGTCTAAGAAGGAAGATGGAGATGTTTTCATCATTTCCTTGGCCACTCATGCTAGTGAAAATGCATGGTTGATAGATTCAAGTGCATCTTTCTACATGATTCCTAATAGAAACTAGTTTAGTAAGTCTGAAAAGTTTGATGGTGGTAAGGTGTATTTGGGTGATAACTTAGTTCTTGATATTGTTGGTTGTGGAAGTATTCGTGTGAAATTTTATGATGGAAGAATTAGAAGATTTGATGGTGTCTTTCATATCATGAGACAAGCGAGAAATTTGATATCTATTAGCAAACTAATAGATGCAAGTGTGCATGTATAATTTTCTGAAGCAAGTGTGAAAATGGTGAGAGGTGCTATGGTAATAGAAAGAGGAAGCAGATTGGGTACATTGCACCAACTTGATGCATGTATGGTTGAGTGCAATAGTACTTCTAATAACATTGTGAAGAGGACCACTCTATTGGAGAAGGGGAGGTTTCTCTTTCAAAAAATGGTCATGGTTTTTGGGTACCCAAAGGTGCTCTATCTACTGAATCAAAGTTACCTACAAAGAAGACCATTTTATGGCACCAGAGACTCGGCCACATAGGTGAGAAGGGTCTACTTTTTTTATGGGTTGAATGACTACAATCTTGAGTTTGATTTTTATGATCATTGTATCTATGGTAAAAAAAACCATGCTCAATTTTACTCAAGTTCTCATAAGTCCTCATGTATTTTGGATCTAATCCATTTGGATATATTTGGTCCAGTTGATGTTCCTTCTATTGGTAGATTATTTTATTATGTTTCCTTCATTGTTGATTTTAGTAGAAGAAGATTGGTTTATTTTCTCAAGAGTAAAGCTAAAGTTTTCAATCATTCCAAAGAATTTAAAGCAATGGTTGAGTTGTAAACTAGAAAGAAGATAAAGTGTTTGAGAATTAATAATGGTGGTGAATTTTGCTCCAATTATTTCAACACATTTTGTAAATATTGTGGTATTAAAAGAGAGAAGACAACTTCGTATTCTCCACAGTAAAATGGAGTTGCAGAAAGAATGAACAAGACCTTGATGGAGAAGGCTAGGAGTATGCTAAGTGGAGCTAGACTAGAATAAAATTTATGGGTTGAAGCTATAGCCATTGCTTGCTACTTGATAAATAGGTCTCCTACATCAACTCTTGTTGATAAGACACCAATGGAAGCATGGTTGGGCCATAAGTCTTTGCTTAGACATCTAAGAATTTTTGGTTGTGAGGAATATGCTCATGTACCAAAGGAGAAGTGGAAAAAATTGGACAAAAATGTTGTCAAATTTATCTTTATTAGATATGGTTAAGGTGTGAAAGGATACAAGCTTTGGGATCCTATTGCACAAAAGTTATTTTATTCCAGAAGTGCTATATTTAGAGAAACTAAGCCTTCTTCTATTACAGTACAACTAGAACAGATAAAAGAAAAGAAATATGTGATTCAAATTCTTGCTACACCTAAGAAAATTGAATTGAGGCCCTTAGAAAGATGAAATGTTGGAGAGATCTCTACAAGTTCAAAATCATTAGAGGAAGAGGATGAACCTGAACATAAACCTAAACCAAATCTTGTTCAAAGCTCTAGTAGATAGAGAAAAGCACTAGAAAGATATGGATATTCTCCTAATGATTAGAGGTGTATAATTGCTTTGAATGCTAATATTGATGAACCAAAATCTATAGAACGGGCTCTTGGTATGAATGATTCGGAGTCTTGGAAAATAGCCATGCAAGAAGAGATGATAGCTCTTAAGAGGAATGACACTTGGGACCTTGTACCATTTCCTAAAGAACATAAGCCTATTGGTTGTAAATGGGTGTTCAAAAGGAACATGGGTTTAGATGGAGGCATTGAGAAGTATAAAGCATGATTGGTTGTAAAAGGTTACTCCTAGGTTGTTGGAATTGATTATGATGAAATTTTTTCTCCTATAGAAAAAATGACATCCATTTGATTTTTACTTTCTATTGAAGCAACTTATGATCTAGAAGTTGAGCAGATGGATGTAAAAACAAATTTCCTTGATGGAGATTTGGAGGAAGAAATTTATATGACACTGCTAGAGCACTTTGTGGTGAAAGGTAAAAGTCATTTGGTTTGTAAATTGAAGAAATCCTTGCATGGTTTAAAACAAAATCCTAGGATGTGGTACCATAAGTTTGATACATATGTATTGATTTGAGATTTGTGCGATCCAAATCTGATCATTGTATATATATTATAATTCTAATGGTGATTATTTCCTAGTTATTTCCTTATATGTTGATGACATGTTATTTACTGGCAAAGGAAAAGGTGTGATTACATAATCAAAATCTCAGCTCTCAACAAAGTTTGAAATGAAAGATCTTGGTGTAGCAAGGTACATTCTAGGAATGGAGATTATAAGAGATAGACAAAACAGAATGCTTTGGCTAGACCAGAGTAACTATGTTGGTAATATTCTAAGAAGATTCAATATGCAGGATTCCAGACCATTGAGTGTTCCTATTACTATGGGAGAAAAGCTTTCTAGCTCATAGTGTCCTTCATCACCATTGGAGATGGAGGAGATAAGCCAAGTTCCATATCAATTTTATGTTGGAAGTTTGATGTATGCTATAGTCTATACAAGACTAGACATTGCCTAAGTAGTGGGAGTACTTTCCTGTTACATGTCTAATCAAAGAAGAGCACATTGGGATGTAGTAAAATTTTTTTTTAGATACTTGCGGGGTACCTCAGAGTACTCTATATGTTTCCATGCAACAGGAAATGAGTATTTCTTGCATATTCAAGGCTACGTGGATTGAGATTGGGTTGGCAATGTTGATAGAAGAAGATCCACAAGTGTATATGTGTTTACATTATTCAGTGGTGTAATCAATTGGATGAGAAAGTGAGAATCTATGGTTTCTTTGTCCACTACAAAGGCAAAGTATATGGTAGGTACTCACGCTTGCAAGGAAGCTATCTAGCTAAAGAGACTCTATTCAAATATAGAGTTCAAATAGGGTGTAGTGACAATTTATAGTGACAATCAGAGTGCAATGTGCCTAGTGAAAAGCCTAAAATTTCATGCTAGGACCAAGCAGATTGATGTACAATACCATTTTGTGAGAGATATAGTTGAGGACAACAAGGTGAAGATGGAGAAGGTGGAGACTTTGGAAAATGTTGTTGATATATTAACTAAGCTCATGAGTATAGAGAGATTCAGATGGTGTTTAGAGTCTATGGACCTCTTGCCCCCTAGAAATTAAGTCCATGACACTTTGGATCGCCTGCCTCTTGCAAGATGTTCGACAAGTGGGAGAATGTTCATAATTCTGTCTCAACCTTGCATGCTTTTTTCAAAAAATTGTAGAAAATTGTAGAATTTGTTTGTGGTAGTTTTCGACATGTTTATGAGTTGGAAAAAGGTGTATGAGTTGTTAAAAATGTGTCTAGTCCCTAGTAAAATATAGGAGGGCTGTTTTTAGAGTATAAACAACTCATTATATGAATTTTGTGGGGATCAAAACTAGAGGCCAAAATTATGGACAAAAATGCTATTCTTGGAGTTATAAATGACAAGTGGGTAACATGTGACATGGTTGTTTTTCTCATGGTTTTGTAAGACCACAAATGGTTTCCAAGTTGTAAATCACTATAAAAGGAGGGATTGGGGAGGTGTTTGAACTATTGAGTTCTATTTGCAAGACTGGCTGCTAGAAGGAGTCTCTCTAAGTTTGAGTCTAAGTTTGAGTTGTGGTGATGCGCTCCTGTAAGAACTTGCATTGCAAGTGCATTGTAATCTTCTTGATTTGAGAATACATTGTGTGGGTTTTAGAGGGTGGGGTTTTTCTCCTGGAAGGGTTTCCCCATGATAATCATTGTGTTATGTGTTCATTGTTATTTTGATTATATTATTATGTATTTCTTGAGATCTCTGCAATAGTTAGTTTAATTTGCATACTCATCCTTTCAAAGATTAGTGTAAGAAGTGATTTCATGCACCTTTTCTTCCTTACAATAGGTCTATATAAGATTTAAGATCTTAGATGTATAAATGTCGATGCTATATTTATGGTCAACTAGTAAGCTAACAAACTATCCAATTTGTTAACTAACCTCATTATTGACAATTGAATGGATGTTGTTGTTTGATTCAAAATATAAAATAGAATTTAAATTACATATTTATAAGTAAAAAAAATGATAGAATGTTAAAATGTGCTATTAATAATGCAGTAATATTATCAAAATTGATGTTCAACAAAAGAAAAATACACAAAATTAAATAAAGAACAATACACATGATTAGTGTATTTTTTAATAAATTTTCTAAGGACTCTATTGTGGATTACAGTGGACACCAACATTGATATGGTCACAAATTCTATGAGGGCATATTTCAAAGTGAGGGACCATGTTTCTATTGATTATATTTCCTTTCTTTATCAACATCATGTTGACTTGGGCTATAATGGTTTTAGTTATGAACATGACAACCCATATTAGGAGCAATTTTAACATGAGGTTTGTGGAAGAAAAATACATTGATTTTTAACTTTTAACATTTATACTTTTACTATCAAAGATAATAGGTTCTATAGTTTATGTCTTGCTTAATTTTAACTATGTATATTTTATCCATCAAAAATTTATAATCACGATAATGAGCTAGAAAAGAGGGAAAGAGAAAAATGAATTACCATCAAAATGTAGAGAGCTATCTCAATTTTTAATCAATGTTTCATCTATCAGTCTGATAAGAGATAAGAGTTAGTATGATTTGAAACTTTTATTAAAATATTAAGATACAATGTAATCTAGAAATAATATGAAATTTATTTATGTTTGGAATTAAAAAATCTCATATCATTAACCTTAGATAAACTATGTTATAGACAAAAATCTATAATCAAACAAAAATATATGTGAATGTTATTATTATATTTCTAGAAATAGAAGTAGCACCAAACAAGTTGTTTGATGTGTTTAGGGTCATCCCGTTGTTTGATATATTTTCCTTTGGGCCCAATAAGGTCATGTGAACCAAGAGTCAAGTCCATGAGTCAACATTAGTCAAAGGCCCTATGAGGAAGTCCCCAAGGTCACTCTTTAATAACTTGCATCAACATTTGGAACTAATATTCTACAATAATCATCATTTAGCATTTCAACTTAATATGTCCAAATGATTATTATTCTTAACATTTAGAACTAATCCTCTAAAATAATTATCATTTAGAAGTTACGATATGAACAAATGGGAAGAAATCATTGAGAGATTAGTTTGACCCAATTTTTAGATGATCATATGAAATGAAATGTGCATGTGAGTAGAAAGAAACTAGGAATAAATTGTGTATAGATTAAGGTTTGAAATGGATGATTTTGGTGTACTCAATAATGACACTTAGTATTTAGTATGCACACATCCTCATTCAAGATCAAATGAATGTATGGGATTATACACATAGTAAACAATAAATGAGGGAATTAAACATACTAGGGAGGTCCTAAGGCTCACTTGTTGAGGTCCACTTCAAAAATGATCCCTTTCTGTGAAATTGTTGTCTAAAACCTTTCTCATGAGATAATGTGTTATGAGCTCTTCATTAGTGGGATGGAACCTCAACCTAGAAGGTAGTTGTGCATCATTTTTATCATGATTGTAACCAAATTTAAGAGCATCCATTATTGAATTCTCTTTTGAATCTAACCACATAGCCTCTTGTACAATTAGATATGTGGATTGTGGGGAGATGTTGTGTTGACTAATTATATGGGTGTTAGGAGAAGTGGGAAAACATGATGGGATGGGTTGTATGGAGAGGCACATATCAAAGATGAACACAAAGGAATCCTATTGCTAGTCTAAAATGTATTCCCTCATCCTAGTGTGTACATGTGTACAAAAAGCATCACCATAGACATGCTTGCTTGGTGCCAGCAGAGTATGTGTATATATCATTATCATTGAAGGAGAGGAAGGAGAGGTTTTAGTTTTGTGGGGTGGGAGGGGGGATATTAAAATCTCCTCCTATGATGTACCTCAAAAGCCTAAGAGAGATTATGCGTGTGTGCATGAAAATGTGTGTTGTCATTAATGACAAAAAGTAAATGAATGCAAAATTAGGTCACAAGGGAACATAAAGGAGTTTGTGGGGCTGTACCTAAGATTGATAAAGGATTATTTAGATTTCCTAATTCATGATCATATGATGGACATGAATAGGCCTAGGCCTAGCTATTATTTATGATCATAGTTAAGGAACTACACTATGCAGTGGTTGCACATTCATGACTATTTACATTACTAGCTACCTTGGAAAAATCCCATGTTTTTTCATCAAATCCCACCTAGCTTTATAAATCAAAATCCCACAAACTAGAATTTAAAAAAATCCATAATCAGATATACTAAAATAATATATGAATACCATGGGAATGGATGTGTTTTATGGTTGGGGAAGGAGGTTGCACTCATGTTGCAACTTAGTCTTGATAGAAAGTCATCCCAAAAAGATTGGTGCCACAAATTTTGTTGGTCAAATGTGAAAAGGGTTACAATGTTCTTAGGGTATAATTGATGGTATTTTAAGACAATTTTTTAGTAGTTTCAAGCAATTTCATTTTCAAATAAATTCAAGTTTCAAGCTAGGCAATGCCATTTTCAAATCACATAAATCGGGTTTCAAACAATTTCATTTTCAAATCACCTAAATCAAGTTTCAAGAAATTTCATTTCAAATCACATAAACTTGAAATTGTACATGTCCTTACCTAAATAGTGTCAATGATATAAGGGCTTGCAACATTGTGTGACTCACATGGGAAGTTGGGGCTCAAACCTCACGCTGGTCGAATCATACCTTTCCCCTGTGGTCATTGTGAAAATAATTTTATCTTTGTCTTTTTTTATGTTAGCACTTGACCATCAAAATTTTGATGGCTATGAAATAGGTAGTCAAGATTCCTACAATATCAAGGGGTGAATGAAGAAAAAACATCAATTTCACATAATATCCACCAGTACCTTTAGAGACTGAATTATTTCAACCAATGAAGTAGAAATTCGCATGGCCAACATAGGGCTCACTAGTAGGGCTATTACTAGGCTGTTCATTATATTCTACAACTCTTCCTCCACCATCGTCACCACATTCACTCCAACTGATGAACTCATCAAGAAATGCTCAATCTGTTAATCATAATTCTACCATGGAGAAAAGCTCATGGTTTTGCCCAAATGCAACCATCATTCCACATGGATTCCTTTGATCCTTGACCCAGTTCTCATTCATTGTGCCCCACCTGTCAAGGAGTTGTGCTTGATGGATATTCACCATAAATTCAGGTGCACAGTGTTGTGGATCATGATTAAGACCGTAGTGATTTTCTAGCATTTCATCACAATGAGTTTGGGATCCTTTAGTCCATCGGCTTTGTTCTGGATCTTAGAATGTAGAAAATTTAGAACTTCCAAAAGAGATTTGAGAAACAACTTTGAATTATTTTGATTGCTATTATGTTATAAATTTTATGTATTTTAAAAGAAATTAGATTTTTCATTGCTCATACCAATAAAAAATAAGAAAATGCACATTTTAAAATTATTTCAAATAAATATTAAAAATTAACTATTGTATATTAGTCCAGCAAAATTTAATTCTTAATTCTTATCGATCCATTTACTTGATCAAATAAAAAAATGCAGCAAAATTCTTTTAGTTTAGCTACAATAGAAACTAATAAATTGTCAAAACGCCCCCCCGTCCCTTCAACCTCTTTTGAGCTATTGGCTCCACATAAAATAAAATATACTTATTTAGGCTTTCTCATCCTCTCGCTTGCATTTTTAAAATCTTTTCCTACTTTTTCTTGGTTGAATTTTACATTTGAGTGTTGCAGGAGAGCCTAGAGGAATACAAGCTAAAATGGAATGGCTTGCAAATCTGGACCATTGTTTTTTAGGGTCTGTTTGGTTGTTGGAATAGGAATAACAAATTTGTAATACGTTTCTTTTCTCTGTTTGGTTCTGGTTCGTCAATTAGAATAGGAAATAGAAATACATATTCCCATTTTGCCTCTAAATGAACTTAAACACATTCCAAAAAATAGAAGTTATTAGAATAGCCATTCCTATTTTCAATATTGCATTAGTATTCTCCATTCCTATGATCACATGCGTAACAAATAAGCAGAAATGCACATTATTTTAAATCCACGGTCTCATAGTTAACTGAAAAAAACAAACTAATTTATGATTTCATTCGTGTGGGGAATCGGGAATCGCTATCTTTCATAATAACGATATTAATGATCAGGCAAGATTCTTTCAGGAAAAGATATCTTTCATAATATATTGTATGTTCAGGCTACGCATCCATGTAATCGAAAACTGTATGCGTCATCGCGGTGCATTTAAAGGATAATGCAGCCCCATTTGAATATCATAATACAACCGTCCATGACCTCACCATTTCCGCGCCCAAATTCCAACTAATTCGCAGCATTTAATTCCAAATTAAACAAATTTATTCGAAACTTCTCATTCTCTTGCCTGCGTCGTTTTTTCCTTCCGCGTTATCCACTAACGACGTCAACAAAGTATATTTTATTCTAATTTAATATGCTCAAGTTCTTTCAGTGTTAACAACGGGCTGATGCTTTGCAGATGCGTATAGGTGGACATTATTTGAAATCCACTTCTCAAGGTTAACAATAAAAAACCAACTGTTTCAGGCTCTTCTTCCATGTGATGATCGATGTTAATAGCGATGATGAACATGTATGATTCTTTTCATACACAAAGCTAAGCATCTACGTTCCTTTAAATGTACTCTGTATTTAAGCAGCATTGAAAGCATCACGCACAACTAGCTGTTAGTGGCAGTCGACGAATCATAAGATTTATATTATAATAAATGATTGGGAAACACAATTATTACAGCTTTTGGCTGACTATTCTGGGTAACTTCCCATTTCATATATATTATGATGTAAGTTAAAAAATTATAACCTAGATAAACATCTTAATCATCTCTAAGAAGAACCAATGTAAAAGGTAATTCGTCTTGTACCTCATTACTTAATAGATACATTCATTTCATTCTCTATATTTTTTATGTAGCTTCTAACATTCCATTCAAGAACTTAAAAGAAATAAATCTAGCAAGTTACAAACTTTACAAAACTATTTTTTTATTTTAATTTTTTTTTAAACAACATCAAAGTAACAACGCGGAAACAACTTACACATACACAATATTTACACAAATGCAATTATTGTACAGATTTCATTCATGAAGGGTTCCTTCACATTGAGTCATGTTTAAGAAGTTTATAATAATTAGTTTAAGTCTCGAGGACATACTCATGGATCATAAGGATATAACATATATATTATCTCATAAGCAAATACATAAGTACATCTGACACAATACATCTAATAAATAACATTCACTACACATGTTACAGGATATGCGAGAATAGATACAAATACAACCAAATATAAGATGAAATGTTAACATAGAACATAACCTGAATAGATGTCTCCAAGATATGAATAAGAATGATAAATGTACATCTCCTGCAACAAACATCCAATAGCTAGCGATGTTAGGGGGACACAAATGGTAAGAAGACACTACCTCCCGATCATGTGGTTACTAGTCGGGCTTCCATTCCCACCATGTAGATCAAGAAGATAATGAATGATCCACAAATCATTAATCTTGATCACAAAAAGTTCCTAGGAAAGGAATCCTAATAGCCAAAACTATCTCAAAGGTGACGCAAACTACTCAACTAGAAGAAGAGATAATCAAAATCGAAAGGACACTCATTCTAATACCAACATCACACACTAAATCAACATCTAGATACTGTAATGCCCCGCCAAGGGATCCAAAGAATTAACCTAGAATTTCACTAAGTTTGGTAACATTTTTTTTTTTAATTACATGAAAGTAAATACCACATATAACTTATCCACAATAACAGAAGCAATAGCAATGTCCATCAAGAGAGTAAACATAATATGCACAATAGGTTACATTCTTTAAGATCCCTTAAAGTGAGTTACATACATGATTATAAAATCCACATGAAATAATAATGGTAAGTCCAATGTTCAATTATTACATATCCAACTGCTCATTCATCCACTGTACATGTGACAGGGTATGAAGGCTTAAAAGAATATACATATGTAGAATAAGGTACATCATCCTATTCTAATCCATGATACATCAAAGTAAAGATAATCACATGTTACTCATGATACAACTTCATAAAAGTCATTTACATCCATCATAAAGATCAAATAAAATAAACTAAGTGCACGGTTCCTCCCAACCGTTAATAGCATCATTAGACCATTGTGGGCCCTAGCCATCCCTCCGTGCGTAACATCCCAAATCACCGAAGAGGTCATCGGTATTAACATAGTAGGAATGTCACCCCTAATAAATACAACATCATATGTAGAAAGTAATCTAACATGCAGATATAAGCATAAGATAACATCATCTAAAATATGCTAATCATCAATGAAAGGATACATATCCACCATCACGAAGGACGCATCAGCCACGATGTCTCAATGAATCTTAAATGATAAGAGTGAAAAATACACTACCAACCGACCGCGTGGTACCTAAGTGGTCCACTCCCACCGTGCTGAGGAGATAATCTCAAGTCCCAAACAGGCTATCAAAACCACATACCACAAGTCTCTAAAGTCCAAGAAATCTAAAAGTATACTAACTCAAAGGTTCCAATCACAAAAAAGACATCTACTTCCCAGAGGCACACAATGACATGTAAGAACATACTATGCAAGCGATAAAGTGTCATCGCATTTATCTCGTACAAGTTACCTTGGAAGTTAGCTAAACTCCACGGGTCCATACAGATCTCATGTGGCCACTAGTATCCTTTCAAACTGACAAGGCATACTATGGAATGCAAGGTCGCAACCATGCATTCTCTCTACTCCCATCCTAGCCTATACAAGCACTCAAGGCATGGGCGAGAACCAAAACTCTTATCTTTTTAGGTTCATTCAGTTAGTGTTAAGTGTGAGTTACCCTATTAATCCAACTTACAATGAGTTACCCTAGTAACCTCTTAGGGCCTCGACCCCCATTGCAAGCCACTTTCTGACACTACATGCAGATATCCTACCCTAATGCTCATGGTATCATAATCATAAAGAAAGTCCATAAAATCATCAAATAACCACAATAGGAATCATCAAATATCCATGATAAAATCATCAAATATGCATAAAAGAATCAAATCTCCATGAGCAATATCCATAAAAAATCATGACTACAACAACTCTCTATTGGCAACTGAAGTATCACTGATAATCAAAGTATCCATTGCTTCTCAATAACCAAAATATATCTCAAAATAGATCATCATATCCATTGGTTCTCAACAAGAAACCAAGAATATCTCAAAATCATACTGATCGAAGACTCCAAATGGTTGAGTCATACATGTCACAACATGACATCATCAAGAATAAATCCACATATTAGTCCCATCATGGCGACTAGAATATAAACAAGGATAACTGATCGATGACCAAAAATAATGGTTAAGTCAAGGGTCTCAAACATAAGATTCTCAACTTTAATAATCAGTAATCGCAACCAATACATAGAGCATTCCATCATATAATCATGGTTGGGTTTATAAAGATCGAGAAATAAAACATCATCATGACATCACAATCACATAATCCCCCAAGCCTCTGGTAGACATCCTATACTAGTCAACACTAGTCAACCCAAAACCCAAAACATTAGCATAAGGAATAAACAATGTAAACACATGTTTTGGTTTTGCTAAGTTTCAAATTTAAATTCAAATGCCAAATTTCAGTTTATGTTTCCAAGTTTAGAGAAAGAATTTAAAGAATCCCTTATGTACGTTTTTCCCCATGCACTATTTTGAATAGATTAAAAGTTCCCTCTAAACTTCAGTTTCCAATTATAATATTTAAAAACATTTCCACCAACTTTGATTTTTCATGTACTTTATATATTTTATAATCTTAAACTATTAATTAAATCTTAATAGTTAAAATTATAAAATTACAAAACTATTCATCATTATAAAGATGAATTCTTAAATCTTTTATCAACAAATTTAAATCTTTTAATAACATATTTATATATTACATATATACATATACATATACATATACATATACATATACATATACATATACATATACATATACATATACATATACATATACATATATATATATATATATATATATATATATATATATATAAATATATACATACATACATATCTAATATATAATATTTATTTTTCGCATTTTATAAAAAAAAACCAAATTTTATTAATTTCGATTCATATCACATAACAATAAAAATCGAACAACAAACTTTCCTTTTAAAACAAAATCGAATTGAACATGCCGTCGGCTGTCACTGATGTGACTCTTGCCACGGGTACCCTGCGACCAATACTGTCGCGGGTACGCTGCATAGCAGGTACCGCGCAACCCCTTTGAACACAGGTACGGGGTGCAATTCCGCCCCCACCAAAACATGCATTAATATATATTTTTTAAACATACAATCGCAGCGCGATTTTATTAATTGCAAAATACGTTTATTAAAACGTTTCCGCCCACAGTAAGGGTATCCAACTTTAATTCATATGAACATATTATATATATACATATGTATGTATATATATATATATAATAAGGTATATGTATATATATATATATATATATATATATATATAATAAGGTATATGTATATATATATATAATATACAGAATCACAGTATATTTAGAAATGATAATACAATCTTTCATTTTCAGAATCTCTCTATGAAACTTGTTCTTTTAAATTTTTTTTGATAACTAACTCTAATGGGTTTGTCCATGAATTGCAACCCTAGCCCGTGCCATTTTCAGATCTAAGCATATAGAATCCTGACATAAATTTTATTTGCCCAAATTGAAAATGCATAATGAAGACATATGGAAGACACGACGAAGACAGGGGAAAGCAAGAAGCAGAAGTAGCATAAGTGAAAACACAAGAATCTACTCGGATTCTGATGCTAACTCGCTCTTCCTCAGATAACCCACTGAGCAAGCTTCCCTTCTTCAGAATTTCCAAATCCTCCAATGCTTCAACTATTCTCCACGCTTTCCACACTATCCACTCTCTCCCCAAGCTTCTAAGGAATGCCCGTATATAAAGAGCTCTCAGGAAATCCCTAGAATGCTTCTAGAACCAGTTGGAAGGCGTCGCCAACTAAGCATGGGCCTTTTCCAACCTTTTTGATAAGCCCTAGGGTTGTAGACACCATGTGCTCAATTGATGCACTAACCCTTGTGTTGTTGACACATAAAAAATGGAGAAATACGTTAATTTCCAAGCAAGCTTATATTTCCAATTACTTTTTAAATAATTTCCATTTAAATATTTATAACTGCCATTTAATTTTGATAACTCTTATTTTAATTTTTATAACTTTTATTATTATTATTTGTTTATTAATTTATTATTATTTATAATTATTATTTATTTATTTTAATTTTCTAATTTCCTCTTTATTTAATTCTTTTCTCTCAATTAATTCTCCTTGAGTTAATTATAATCAAAATATCAAAAATCATGATATTTAATCTTCTCAAATAATTAATTTATTAATTAAATCTATTTGTTAAGACTTAATTAATAGAAAATTCACCATAGACCTTCAAAACAAAATATGAAAACCCATCATAGGATAATTCATACAAAATTAGTCTAAAGGATTAAAAATCACAAAGTATGTCATCCAACACATTCAGTGGGTGCTCAACTCTGATACTTGTCCTAACTCACTAGGACAAATGGTTTTAGGGTTTGGGATTCGAACTTGAGAACTTACCTCCCTTCTCTTATCATTGAGATAGTATAATACGGTATGCTCATCCTGGCAATTCAGGGAAGTCGATACCCGGTACCTGCAACCTGCAGAAGAACCATGCATGTACATATATAGTGCTAAGCTAAATAGGCAATGGCAAGAAGTGGTGCATCGTGTAGATCCTGACTAAGCAGGTGACTACGACTCCCTTCCTTAACCACATCAAAAATGCCATACAATAAGAAAACACTCACACCATACACATGCAAGTATGGGGTAAGTATCCATAATAAAACACATGAAATAATAACCATCTAATTAATCATCATCAATAATTGAAAAAAATATAATGACCATCATACATACATGAAATGTAAAGTCTAAATGATCTCATCATATAAAAACTAAATCCACCAACATAATACTAGTCCATCAAAGTCTGATAATAATACCAACAATGAGTCTAGAAAAGATGTGAACGAGGGTAGGCACTACATCCACCCCCCCTTGGGTTAGGCTTACTCCTGGAAGCCTACAAACAAGTAGGGATATAACTCCCTCAATCTAGCTACGTCCTCCCTAGTAGCTGAAGAATCATCAGTAGGGTCCCATTGGACCCTTACCTGCTCGATGGTTTGACCCCTAAGGGTCATCTCCCGCTGCTCCGAAATACGAATCGGCTTCAAAGCTAGCTTCCCATCCTCTACCTACAACGCATTCCAATCAAGGACATGCACAATATCAAGAATATACTGTCTAAGCACTGAAACATGGAAAACATCATGAATGCAAGCTAGATTGGGCAGTAGAGCAAGGCGGTAAGCAACCGAGCAAATCCTCTCTAGAATCTCAAATGGTCCCACAAAATGAGGTGCTAGCTTAGAACCCTTTCAGTAATGGATTAGACTCTTTCGTGGTTGAACTCTCAAGAAAACCTTATCCCCCACTGCAAACTGCTTATCAGTCCTATGAGCATCATCATACTTCTTCTGTCTATCTTGTGCCGTAGTCAAATGCTCGCGGATACACACTACCTGTTGCTCCATATTATGAAGCATCTCAGGACCCAATAGAATGCGATCCTTAAGGTTGTCCCAACTCAATGGTGTACGACAAGGACGACCATATAACGCCTGAAAAGGTGCCATGCTAATAGAACTGTGATACCCATTATTGTAAGCAAACTCCACTAGATAGAGATAGTCCTCCCAATATGTTTGCCTATCCATCACATACATCCGTAACATATCCTCCAAAACCTGATTCACCCTCTCTGTCTGACCATCAGTCTCTGGATGATATGCCAAACTGAAGTTTAACTGCGCTCCAAGCTTATGCTGCAACGATGTCCAGAATGTAGATGTGAATACAGGATCCCTATCAGAAATGATCTTTCTAGGAATACCATATAATCTCACAATGTCATGCATGAAAACATTAGCTACAGAAGCTGCTGTGTAGGAAGACCTGATAGGTGAAAAATGTGCCACCTTAGTCAACCGATCAATGGTGACCATGATAGCATCATGTGACGACGAATGGTCATAGGTAATCCTACAATGAAATCCATGGAAATGATATCCCACTTCCAAGAAGGAATGAGATTTGGTTGCAAAAGTCAAGCCGGGTGCTGATGTTCTGCCTTAACTCTTTGACACTCAAGGCACCTAGCCACAAAATCAGAAATATCTCACTTCATCCCAGACCAAAAGAACAAATGTCTAAAGTCAGCATGCATCTTCTTGACATCTGGATGTGCTGAGTATGGTGTATGATGGGATTCTGCTAGAATCAAGGTGCGAAGCTCATCCAATAATGGCACATAAATCCTCCCCAAATGTCTCAAAAGACCATCTGATTCTCGAATGTAACCTGCAAACTTTCCTTCCAAGGGTCTTCCTGAATCTATCTCTCTGCACACTTCCTGATACCATGAATCCGTAGGAAGTGCCTGAAGAATCCGACTCCTCAAATTGACACTAAGAGTCATAGATGTTACCACATGTCTCCTGCGACTCAATGCATCCGCCACCACATTCTCCTTACCTTCTATGTACTTAACCTCAAAATCATATTCGCATAGAAACTCCATTCATCGTCTCTGACGAGCATTCAAATTAGGCTGAGTAAAAATATACTGAAGACTGCGATGATCATTGTGTAGCTTGAATCTGTGCCCCAACAAGAAATGTCTCCATCTTGTCAAAGCATGAACTACTGCTGCCAACTCAAGATCATGCATAGGATAATTTAACTCATGATCCTTGAGCTTGCGTGATTCATATGCTATCACCCGTCCATTCTACATCAACACTGCCCCAATCCCTTCAAGAGAAGCATCTGTACACACCATGAAATCTCCTTCTGGATCAGGTACTGCTAAAATCGGTGCACTAGTCAGAAGTTCTTTGAGCTTCTGAAACGCTTCCTCACATTTCTCTTTCCACACAAACTTCTTTCCTTTCCTCTGAAGAGAAGTGATAGGATGTGCTATCCTAGAGAAGTTTTGGACAAATCTGTGATAATATCCTGCTAGTCCCATGAAACTACGAATCTCTAACACGTTAGTCGGTGTCGGCCAATCTATTATTGCCTAAATCTTTGCAGTATCCACTGAAATACCATCACCTGAGATGACATGCCCTAAATATGGAATCTCTGATTTAAAGAATTCACACTTAGTGGCATTAGCATAAAGCTGGTTGTCTCTCAAACACTGCAATACCAACCGCAAGTGTTCCTCATGCTCCTTCTGATTCTTAGAATATATCAATATATCATCAAGAAACACAAGTACAAACCTGTCAAGATATGATTGAAATACACCATTCATCAAACTCATGAACACCGATGGAGCGTTAGTCAACCCAAAAGGTACCACTATGAACTCATAATGCCCATAGTGAGTTCGAAAAGCAGTCTTGTGAATGTCAGCTTCCTTAATACGAAGCTGGTGGTATCCTGACTTAAAGTCAATCTTGGAGAAAATTGTAGCCCCCTTGATCTGATTGAATAAGTCATCAATCCTAGGCAAAGGATACCTATTCTTAATGGTCACCTTGTTCAACTGTCTGTAGTCGATACAAAGGTGCAAGGAATCGTCTTTCTTCTTCACAAAGAGCACTGGAGCTCCCCATGGTGATACACTAGGTCGAATGCTCCCTTTGGCCAGAAGTTCCTCTAACTGAAGACGTAGCTCTCCCAGTTCATGTGTAGTCATACGATAAGGAGCTTTAGAGATAGGCTCCACTCCAAGAACTAGATCAATGCTAAAGTCGATATCCCTCTTTGGAGGCATGCCTGGAATCTCACTTGGAAAAACATCTGCGTACTCTTGCAAAATTGGGTGATCTAAAGTCTTCCTCACAGGGTCTTCCTCATCAAGATCATTTACCATAACAGCAAATATTTGACATCCCTTATGAAAACTTTGCTTCATTTGCATAGCATAAATAATCCGCAGAGATATAGGCCTTGGTATCCCAACTATCCTCACATCATTCCCTTGGTCATCTTGGCACATAATAATCTTCTTCCTGCAATCTATACTGGCTTTATGAGTTCCAAGCCAATCCATGCCTAATACCACATCATAGGAACCAAGGGGTATGACTCGAAGATCCACTATGGATATAAATCTTCCTAAGCTAAGCCCACATCTATGAACTACAGAGTTCGTGGAGACCTTGATACCTAAGGCTAGTTCCACTTTCCAACCATGATCTTGCTTCACCGCATCCAGCTTACACTTAAAAACTATAGATGGTGAAATAAATGATTCTGTAGCTCTTGAATCAAATAATACTGAAAGAGATATACCTTGAATAGCACCTGTGGTCTCAACCACTGTACCCTAATGATCCGCCTAATGGTGATCAACTGCTGCAAATACTCTGTGAGCTCTACCTGCATCACCAACCGTAGGCTCTGAAGCTGTAGGCCTAGGTCCTGAAAACTGAGGTGCTCGCTATGGACACTGAGCTACTAATGACCAATCTGTCCACATGAAAAACATTCTGTATTCCTGCCAGATCCTCTACCCATAGGGGGTACATTTGATTGCTGTCGGCTATTCCTACTGACAATTGACTGACTACTTTGAGCTAGTTGATTGGGCTGATTTTGTTTATTGCATTGTGTATTACGGTTGTTCTTAAAGTTAGAACCTTTGCCACCACCTTGAGCCTGAGAATTTGATCCCTTTTGTTGTTGTGTCTGTTGAGACTACTGCTGAAATTGTTTCCCCTTAGTAAAGAAAGGCTTCTTGTTACCACCTGAATTGAAGTTGCCTTTAGATCCTGATGCTGCTGGCACCCCTACAAAACCACCTTGACCAAGGCTGATGCTTTGCTCAACAAGGATTGCTCGATGAACCGCATCCTTGAGGGTTTTTGGCTCAAATACTTTGACACCCCCAATAATACCTTTGTTCAAACCCCTAATAAAGTGTTGTGTCAACTGAGTTGAATTTTCACTGAACCCTGAAAAAGACATGAGCTCATAAAACTTATGCTCATAGTCGGTCACTGACATAGTGTACTGCTTGAGATTATGAAATTCATCTGCCCTTTGCTGTTTCCATTCCTCTGGTAGGAATCATTCACAGAAACTCTCCAAAAATAGTTCCCAAGTGACACTATTCATATCGATTCCTAGCTTCTTCTCCTCAATTGTCCACCAAGTGGCCCCAAAGTTCTCTAAATTGGTGATCGCAAATCTTGCCTTAACATTGCTGTCAAAGTCCTGCATAGCAAAAATCCTGTCGAGAGAAATAAGCCACTGCTCAGGCACATAACCAGAACCTTGCCCATTGAAAGGCTTAACCTTGGACCTTGAAAGATCCTTCATCTAAGTGAACATAATTGACCTTTGACGATCCTTCTGAGGACTTCTAGATCTAGGTCTATGCTCTTGTTCAGTCTGGTGTACTTTAGGCTGTTCTTGAATAGGAGGAAGACGTTCTAGTATAGTCTGCATCAATTGTGTCAGACCAACCTCTTCAGACTCAACTTGGTCCTCTCTACGGCTCTCTTCCTGCTGCCTAGTAGAGTGCTCTTCCCTGCTCTCCATACGAGCCAATCCCTCATGGCAGACTCATGGGCACTAACAGTTCTGCCATGACCACAGCCTCTTCCATGGCTCCTACCACGGCCTCTAACAAAAGACCTAGTCCCAGATACCATCCTGTAACAGTACAGAGTACTATTATAATCAAGAGACACATGTTAAAATAGACTAAGTTTAGTCTATGTTTAGGTCTAAGTAAAATTTCAGTTTTGACAACTAAGTGTTGAAGTATGAAAAAAATGCAAGTAACAATTCAAGTACTGGTTGTTCCAAAATACCCAGAGCTCCCAATGTAGAAACTCAGGCTTTGATACCAAATGTAATGCCCCACCAAGGGATCCAAAGAATTAACCTAGAATTTCACTAAGTTTGGTAACATTTTTTTTTTTTTAATTACATGAAAGTAAATACCACATATAACTTATCCAAAATAACGGAAGCAATAGCAATGTCCATCAAGAGAGTAAACATAATATGCACAACAGGTTACATTCTTTAAGATCCCTTAAAGTGAGTTACATACATGATTACAACATCCACATGAAATAATAATGATAAGTCCAATGTTCAATTATTACATATCCAACTGCTCATTCATCCACTGTACATGTCACAGGGTACGAAGGCTTAAAAGAATATACATATGTAGAATAAGGTACATCATCCTATTCTAATCCATGATACATCAAAGTAAAGATAATCACATGTTACTCATGATACAACTTCATAAAAGTCATTTACATCCATCATAAAGATCAAATAAAATAAACTAAGTGCAGGGTTCTTCCCAACCATTAATAGCAACATTAGACCATCGTGGGCCCTAGCCATCCCTTCGTGCGTAACATCCCAAATCACCGAAGAGATCATCGGTATTAACATAGTAGGAATGTCACTCCTAATAAATACAACATCATATGTAGAAAGTAATCTAACATGCAGATATAAGCATAAGATAACATCATCTAACATATGCTAATCATCAATGAAAGGATACATATCTACCATCACGAAGGATGCATCAGCCACGATGTCTCAATGAATCTCAAATGATAAGAGTGAAAAATACACTACTAGCCGACCGCGTGGTACCTAAGTGGTCCACTCCCACCGTGCTGAGGAGATAATCTCAAGTCCCAAACAGGCTATCAAAACCACGTAGCACAAGTCTCTAAAGTCTAGGAAACCTAAAAGTATACTAACTCAAAGGTTCCAATCACAAAATAGACATCTACTTCCCAGAGGCACACAATGACATGTAGGAACCTATTATGCAAGCGGGAAAGTGTCATCGCATTTATCTCGTACAAGTTACCCTGGGAGTTAGCTAAACTCCATGGGTCCATACAGATCTCATGCGGCCACTAGTATCCTTTCATACTGACAAGGCATACTATGGAATGCAAGGTCGCAACCATGCGTTCTCTCTACTCCCATCCTAGCCTATACAAGCACTCAAGGCATGGGCGAGAACCAAAACTCTTATCTTTTTAGGTTCATTCAATTAGTGTTAAGTGTGAATGTTATCACTTATTAATCCAACTTACAATGAGTTACCCTGGCAGCCTCTTAGGGCCCCGGCCCCCATTGCAAGCCACTTCCCGACACTACATGCAGATATCCTACCCTAATGCTCAAGGTATCATAATCATAAAGAAAGTCCATAAAATCATCAAATAACCACAATAAGAATCATCAAATATCCATGATAAAATCATCAAATATGCATAAAAGCATCAAATCTCCATGAGCAATATCCATAGAAAATCATGACTACAATAGCTCTCTATTGGCAACTGAAGTATCACTGATAATCAAAGTATCCATTGGTTCTCAATAACCAAAATATATCTCAAAATAGATCATCATATCCATTGGTTCTCAACAAGAAACCAAGAATATCTCAAAATCATACTGATCGAAGACTCCAAATGGTTGAGTCATCCATGTCACAACATGACATCATCAAGAATAAATCCACATATTAGTCCCATCATGGTGACTAGAATATAATCGAGGATAACTGATCGATGACAAAAAATAATGGTTAAGTCAAGGGTCTCAAACATAAGATTCTCAACTTTAACAATTAGTAATCGCAACCAATACATAGAGCATTCCATCACATAATTATGGTTGGGTTTATAAAGATCGAGAAATAAAACATCATCATGACATCACAATCACATAATCCCCCAAGCCTCTGGTAGACGTCCTATACTGGTCAACACTAGTCAACCCAAAACCCAAAACATTAGCATAAGGAATACACAATGTAAACACATGTTTTGGTTTTGCTAAGTTTCAAATTTAAATTCAAATGCCAAATTTCAGTTTATGTTTCCAAGTTTAGAGAAAGAATTTAAAGAATCCCTTATGTACGTTTTTCCCCATGCACTATTTTGAATAGATTAAAAGTTCCCTCTAAACTTCAGTTTCCAATTATAATATTTAAAAATGTTTCCACCAACTTTGATTTTTCATGTACTTTATATATTTTGTAATCTTAAACTATTAATTAAATCTTAATAGTTAAAATTATAAAATTACAAAACTATTCATCATTATAAAGATGAATTCTTAAATCTTTTATCAACAAATTTAAATCTTTTAATAACATATTTATATATTACATATATACATACATATATATATATATATATATATATATATATATATATATATATATATTTAAATATATACATACATACATATCTAATATATAATATTTATTTTTCGCATTTTATGAAAAAAAACCAAATTTTACTAATTTCGATTCATATCACATAACAATAAAAATCGAACAACAAACTTTCCTTTTAAAACAAAATCGAATTGAACATGCCATCGGCTGTCACTGATGTGACTCTTGCCGCGGGTACCCTGCTAATGCAGGTACCCTGCGACCAATACTGTCGCGGGTACGCTGCATAGCAGGTACCGCGCGACCCCTTTGAACACAGGTACGGGGTGCAATTCCGCCCCCACCAAAACATGCATTAATATATATTTTTTAAACATACAATCGCAGCGCGATTTTATTAATTGCGAAATACGTTTATTGAAATGTTTCCGCCCACAGTAAGGGTATCCGACTTTAATTCATATGAACATATTATATATATACACATGTATGTATATATATATATATAATAAGGTATATATATATATATATATATATAATATAGAATCACAGTATATTTAGAAATGATAATACAATCTTTCATTTTCAGAATCTCTCTATGAAACTTGTTCTTTTAAAAATTTTCTGATAACTAACTCTAATGGGTTTGTCCATGAATTGCAACCCTAGCCCGTGCCATTTTCAGATCTAAGCATATAGAATCCTCACATAAATTTTATTTACCCAAATTGAAAATGCATAATGAAGACATATGGAAGACACGACGAAGACAAGGGAAAGCAAGAAGCAGAAGTAGCATAAGTGAAAACACAAGAATCTACCCAGATTCTGATGCTAACTCACTCTTCCTCAGATAACCCACTGAGAAAGCTTCCCTTCTTCAGAATTTCCAAATCCTCCAATGCTTCAACTGTTCTCCACGCTTCCCACACTATCCACTCTCTCCCCAAGCTTCTAAGGAATGCCCGTATATAAAGAGCTCTCAGGAAAACCCTAGAATGCTTCTAGAACCAGCTGGAAGGCGTCACCAACTAAGCATGGGCCTTTTCCAACCTTTTTGATAAGCCCTAGGGTTGTAGACACCATGTGGTCAATTGATGCACTAACCCCCGTGTTGTTGACACATGAAAAATGGAGAAATGCGTTAATTTCCAAGCAAGCTTATATTTCCAATTACTTTTTAAATAATTTCCATTTAAATATTTATAACTCCCATTTAATTTTGATAACTCTTATTTTAATTTTTATAACTTTTATTATTATTATTTGTTTATTAGTATTTATAATTATTATTTATTTATTTTAATTTTCTAATTTCCTCTTTATTTAATTCTTTTCTCTCAATTAATTCCCCTTAAGTTAATTATAATCAAAATATCAAAAATCATGATATTTAATCTTCTCAAATAATTAATTTATTAATTAAATCTATTTGTTAAGACTTAATTAATAGAAAATTCACCATAGACCTTCAAAAAAAAATATGAAAACCTATCATAGGATAATTCATACAAAATCAGTCTAAAGGATTAAAAATCATGAAACATTTCGTCCGACACATTCAGTGGGTGCTCAACTCTGATACTTGTCCTAACTCACTAAGACAAATGGTTTTAGGGTTTGGGATTCGAACTTGAGAATTTACCTCCCTTCTCTTATCATTGAGATAGTATAATAGGGTACGCTCATCCTGGCAATTTAGGGAAGTCGATACCTGGTACCTGCAACCTGCAGAAAAACCATGCATGTACATATATAGTGCTAAGCTAAACCGGCAATGGCAGGAAGTGGTGCATCATGTAGATCCCGACTAAGTAGGTGACTATGACTCCCTTCCTTAACCACATCAGAAATGCCATACAATAAGAAAAAATGCACACCATACACATGCAAGTATGGGGTAAGTATCCATAATAAAACACATGAAATAATAACCATCTAATTAATCATCAACAATAACTGAAAACAATATAATGACCATCATACATACATGAAATGTAAAGTCTAAATGATCTCATCATATAACAACTAAATCCAGCAACATAATACTAGTCCATCAAAGTTTGATAATAATAGCAAGAATGAGTCTAGAAAAGATGTGAACAAGGGTAGGCACTACAGATACCAAATACAATACCGTATGTAATCAAGATAAAGTCAATGTAAGGTATCCACCTTAAGTCAAAGGTCACATGTCCAAGAACATTACTTAATAGATAACAGCCTCCATCAATAAAAGTTAATCACCAACAACATCCAAATATAAGTACACTAGCAATAAATAACTAACACCAATAGAGACATATAAAAAAGAAAATCATGAGGAAGACTCAAACTATATATACTAGTGCATGACATCATCTTTTAAAAACTACTTGAGTTACCTTGGATTGATCTCTCACTAGACCTTAGACCCTCAAGTGTTGACTTACTCTAGACTTGTCACTCTAGACACTAGACCCTCAATGTGACACATGCACAACCAAAATACCCTCTCATGAAGATGAGGAAAATGTAAGAACTGTACACTAAAAATATGCCATGTACACATAACATCAATAAAATGCAAAAAGTCTAAGTTGAAAAGTTAATTATTGACTTTATTCACACAACTACTTGATTTATTTTCAAATTTCAGATGAAAAATTTAACATAATGAAATTTAGTGAAGAAGAAACTGATGTCACAAGTTATTATTATATAAACAACAAAATCTCTAAATACATCTAGTAATACAATGTCAACCACATGTCGATGTCATAAACTAACAAGCCATAAAGTCTACACATATATCAGCTAACGTAAGTAAGCCAACCTACATGTCAACCATAATAATCATGAATACATCATATAATATAAAATGTATGATAATATAAACACAAAAGTTAACACATCATCGGACTGGAGAGCCCATTTGCATGTAGTCTTGAATCCAAGCCATCAGATTGCTATCGATCCATTATCATAAGATAAAAGAGTGGTCAGGATGCTTTTACTGCCCAACCATGGAGTGGTTAGCTCCCCTAGGTTCTCCAGTTAAGAAGAACTACCTGACCTTGACACAAGAAGGTTAGCAACTAGGCACAATTGGAATAGAAAGATTTGGTGCAACGATGTGATCTAATTCTGCTTTCACTTATGCCTAGTAGAAAATATACATATGAATGTGGAAGAGGGAAAAAAAAAAAAAAAAAAAAAACCAATGCATCTCAGTCATATGCATAAATATTTTAATAAGCTTGGCCATTCATCAAAAACTAGTGTAACGTAAAAGATTGGTAGGTAGCATTCGAGGAAAAAAAATTACTTCACAAATTTTCCTTTCATTCTACCCTCCCCTTTATATCCACATTTGGCACCCTTTCCAAAAGTTAAAATAAAATTTACATCTCTTAAATTTAGTAAACAATTTATTCTATATACTTTCCACTCTATTGTTTAAGGAAAAGAAAAGAATTTTTATTTTTACCTTTTTATTGGTTTAAGTGAAACAAATTTTATATATAATGATTCTATAATAGATTATATAGTCAAATCTATTGTTAATTTTTAGCACGTACACATAAATTCAATAAGTTTACTTGCTCCAATGATTTTTTAAAAAACTAATCCTTACAAAACAAGAGATAATTCACACCCATCTTCACATAGTATCATTTAAAAGAACTATTTTCAATCTAGATAACCTACAGCCATAACTATTTAATTCTGAACATAGCAGGAAATAATAATAATAATAATCAAGAGACACATGAGGGGCATTAAAGCTATTATTTAATTCTCCATTAATTTACCAGAATATTAGCTATGAAGATCAACATTAACAATTCTTATACTTTCAACATGAAATCAATAGATTTAGAATTATTCTAATATCCAAGAAAAATGGTTTTAAACTATTCTTACCAACAACCCAAAAGTCTTTTGATTTATATGCAATTGTACAACCAAATATTTTCATAAATTAAAATGATTCGTTCCAACAACCCAAACATCTTTTGATTCTTGAGCAATATAACCTAACATTTTTTTCTAAATTAATAATGTGAATAAACCATAAGTCTTCTATCATGCAATATGTAAAATCCATTTCCATAGATCTCAAAAATTCTCCATTAAAAATTTCATTGCAAATAATCCACAATAATAAATTTACTAATAGTCATTTTTAAGGAAGAAATAATGTAATAACCTGGTATAATTTTTGTGAAACACGCAGGGTCTAGAGTTTCTATATAGCAGTCTTCTTCACCTCCAACCATTGCCTTCCTTCTAGTGACACTTCCCAGCCACCGGCTTCCTTCTGCACCTCCCTTCAATCACTATCCTTCCTCCCACTTCCAAATGTTGCTGACTTCTCATGATGGAGAGAAAATTATAATATATAAAGCTTTAACCCCCACTTACTACCTGCATTTTTTTCCTTCTCCTTTCAGCTTATAGTGATCATCTTCCCTTCTTAAAATTTTCTTTTCCTTAACTAGTGCTCCTTTTTCTTTCTCAAAACATGCCTTTTCTCCTAAATTCCATCCACACATCTCCCCTTTTCTTAAATGCTACTTCCACTTTCCCTTTCTAAACAACTCCATTTCCCCCAATTTTAGTAACAAATAGGATGATTCAAGCTAAAAGATTACACTTGGCTTTTTGAAAAATAATTAAACTTATAGTTAAAATAAATGCATCTAATACCAATTCAAAACTATATATTTTTTAATTAAAACTATTAATTGAAAATTAGTAAATGAAGGAATGTTGGAAATATAAGATAGGCTAAGTTAGTGAGAGGGGAGGGGTGAATCAGTAACTAATAAAATTTAATCTTAATTCACCAATTAATCTTTGATCTAATGCATGCATGAAAAACTAAAAGAATTAAAACATTCATAAAATTTTGACACACGATATGGTGACCCAAAAACCTTACAAATAGAAAGTGAAAATGGGGTGGGGATGATGCTCACAAGCTTTAGTACTACAATATAAAGTTGGCTTATTAAGTCTTACAATGATCACTTCTGATGATCTGTGTTGTTAGGAGCAATAAGAACTACTAGGTCCACCTTACAAAAGGATTTACAAACATACAATCAAGTATGCACTTAGTAAATAGACTTACAAAAGACTATTAAGTATACATTGTGAAAGAATTTAACTATTACACCTATTAGGATAAACTAGTCACTGATATTTGATCTACAACCTTGATTTATTGAATGATATTCATTTGAGTGTAATGATCACCTTGTTGTGATAGATAATTTTTTTTTGCTCCTTATACTGTTGTAGCCCTTTTACTTCACACTTCTACTCTATATATCTTCTATATATTTTAATATTCTATGCATACTAGGATGCGATACAATACATTACATATATACCAATCCAATTTACAATTCATCAAAGTTGGCTACAATACAAGTTTCACCAAAATACACAAAGTTGGCCCAACTACTGGTACTCGAGTTTTGAAGACAAACTTGGTGAGGTTCTGACACTTGAAAACCATTATCAATGCTTGGCATTATAGTTTTTTAATTTCCTAGTAGGTTATTTATTTTTCCCTATATTGCTAGGTTTTTCCTACACTTTTAATAATCTTGCTTAGGTTAATAAAACATGTCTTATTAGGTGAATGGTTGCGAGGTGTCACCTTCCTACATGTGAGTATCCATTAGCTATCTTGGGAAGATACTTTGCTATCTTTAATCTGATAGATGGTTGCTCCTCATTGGTTGGTGTTTTCACCTCCTCCCTCTTCCTATCCTATATAAGCATGCTACCTGGCTTGTATTTGCATCTTTTGGTTTTGCATCCTCTTAATGCTATTTTGCTTCTAGAATTTGCATTACTCTCTTGGAGACTAACTCTGTGTTTCTATTTTAATTTTGTATCATTTGCATTCATAGTTTAGATATCTATTCTTTGCACTAGTTTTCTGGGTTATTAATCTTTTCAGATTCTAACATGGTATCAGAGCCATTCTATGTGCAAGAATAGATTTTAGTTTCCTTATTTGAGAGATTCAAGAGGTGGGGAGGGGGATAATAAATCTTATTTTAGGTTTTTGAGAAACCTAGTATGCTATTCTCTCACATCTTTGGATGATCTTGAGAATCAGAAAAATTTGACAAAAACATTTTTAATCTTTGGGGTTTACACGTCTTTTATGAAATCTAGGTGATTGCAACATTTTTAATTATACTGACAACATTTCTAGTTGTTCCAATGTGTCTAGGACACTTGATAAAGTCATATTTTGGCTTTCATTTCACTAAGATTGGAGATCGTCATACAAGTTGTGAAACTGGGTTTCAATCTCAAATATGACAGCCAACTTGCATATTTGGTGTTTTCAATCAATATTTTAGGTTCTAGCATGCCATTGATTGACTTAGGTAGCGGATTCAACCTATTCATGATGTCATTTGGTTGCTACAGTAATTTTTTAGTTGTTGGAGCCATTTTTTATTGTTAAAGGCATCTAATTTACACTATAGCTAAATCATTTTGTACATCAGCAAGAAAAATGCTTTCTTGGTTTTGTTTGCAGCACCAAAAACCTATTTGGGTATCTTTTATTTTTTGTATAAAATCTATATATTTTGCAGAATTGAGCATAGAAAGATATAGCTATACCCCTCTCTGTTGGCAGTCGCAGATTTGAATGCAGTTTTTAAATGCCTAATTCTTGCTCATACAGACTCCAATTTCAACAATTCTTGTTATGATCTTGGCTTTTTTTTGTACTCTATCCACTAGTGTGGTAGTTTTTTAATTTTCATGAATAAATGTTTCAAAAAAATTAGATTCTCTGTTGTGACTTTGCACAGTTGTCATTTCGAAAACTTTAGAGGATCATAACTTTCTCATATGACCTCATATTGAGGTGATTGTTTTTTTGAAAGTACATGATTTTTTTAGTAGAGCATAGTGATGCTATTTTTTCCTTGAGTATTGTGCCCAAGTTTCACTTTTAGCATATGCTCTTTGTGAGGGATTTTCTAATGCATTGAAATCAAGACCACTTAGTATTTCTTGCTAGTGGTAGTTATAAATGCACTAAAATAAAGTTCCAAATCATATTTCTTTAGGGGGGATCTTTGATTGAGTAAAAGGGGGGAAGGGGGGGGGGGGGCGGGCATTGTCGTGGATGGGTTCTCTTCTTTTTAGCATTTCTTCATCATGGATCACACAAAAATGCCCATCCTAACTCCATACAATTACTTTGAGTGGAAATCACACATGACAATTCACTTAAGGAAAGCTGAATTAAATAGGAAAACTATGGGACTTGAAACTAAACCTGATAAAAATGAAGATAAGCCTACGTCCTTTAATAGATGTGATGAGGCATATAGAACATTGTGTTTGTTTGTTTCTCTTGACTTACTATTTCACATTGAGTCTTTGGAGACACCAAAAGAAATATTGATAGAGCTAGATCCACTATTTTGCATACAAGATTCAATGAGGGGTCATATGCTGGAAAATGAACTAATTAGTTTAAGCCCAGGCGATTTCAACACAATTTAGGATTTCTTCACCAAATTGAAATTACTAAGGCTGCACTTAAAGCAATGTGAAATTGAAAATAGAGATAAACAATTGATTCTTAGTATTCTCTCTAAGCTAAGTTTAGAATATTTTGTGTTTTTCTCTACCTTCTATGCTACTAAGGGTACACTTGGTACTCAATTCACCATGCCATCTTTAGATTATTTTGCTGTCAATCTCACTCAAGAATAGGTCAAGCTAATCCGGATGGGTACTCTTAAGTCATCTAACTCACATGCCTTGGCTACCAACCAAGGCAGAAAAGAAAAAAAAGGACAAAGTAGTAACAGTAATAGTAAGGATGAGAAACAAAATAATAGCGAGTAAATGAAGGAACAAATACCAGTTGCTTCAAAAGATACTATTGATACCTGGGTAAAAGTACAAAGTTGTGTCACCTTTTAGGCTAAATTATCAAAACAATGGAATTTGAGTATTTCTATTTAATAAGTAATATGCTCAAACATATGATCTAGATAAATTCATTCTAGCTAAGTTATATATGGTCTTATAGTTTTCCAAGTGGAAATGTCTATTAAATGCATGTTTTATACTAGTTTGTATCCAATTACTAAAAAAATAAAATTATTTCAGAAAAGTAGCATTTCAATAACTCTTACTATTTTTTATAATATTTTTAAAATAACATAAAAACACCATTTTATAGAGCTCAAAGTCAAGAACATTCTCATATAGATTTTATAGTGTTTTAATTAGATATAGTATATTGTAATTTAAAAATTCTACAAGAACGTTATAGTATATATATAAAAACTTTTAAAATTATATGGTGTTCTAGAGGAGAGAATCCTCTTCTAGAATATATAATTGTTTCCTTGGTTAGAATAGATTTGTTTTGAAAAATGTAGCGGGAGATGAAAACTATCGATTTTAGGTGAGTTGAAATTTGAATCATTATAAAAGAGAAAATATAGGTCTAAAGAATTTTTTCATTTTTGATTCTTCTAGCTATGTATGTTATCTATAACATAGTTTGATATCAAAGTTAAATAAATTTATTTCCATATAATTTTGTGGTGGGAACTAGACCCCTAATTTTCAGTGTTTTTCAACAGCTAAAAAATTATGTATGAAAATTAGGAAAATCTATCAATTCTTATTCCAAATAATTATTAAAAATTATAATCCTAAAATTCATCCATTTTTTTATATTTCATAAGTTTACTTCATTTCCAAATTCAAAATAATAATACCAATTTTATGACATTGAATGTGAACAATTATACTTTTGTTACCCATTTTCTTTAGAAAAGGGTGACACAGGTTTGTGCTTTTACCCACCCCATCTTCCAAGGGCAATAAGCCTAAGAAAGAGAAGGTCAAATGTTCCTATTTTAAAAGACTTGATCATGATGAACATAAATGTTTGAAGAAACAAATTGATCACTTGAGATGTATTCTTGAGAAGAATAGTATCGGTGTTCCTGAGTCTATCAAACAAAGTTCTAATGAAGGGTCTAACAAGGAATAAGAAAATAAGGGGAAAGGAAAGGGCAAGGCCCTTGTTGTAGTTGCTTCCTCACCATACACTTGGGTTCTTGATTCAGGTGCTTTGCACCACATGGTTTCATCTAAGGAAGAACATGCATCCTTGGAGCCATGAACTATGCCTTCTATTTTGATGGATGAAGACACTCCTATTGAGGTGTGTGGGAGAGGGTCTATTGATGTGAGGGATGGCATATTCCATGATGTTCTTTGTGTACCCTCATTATCAGCTAATCTCCTATCAATATACCAGATCACTCACATAGGTTTAAGCAAGTAGGTTGAGTTCACTCATAATTCAGTGGAGATACGTGAGTTGCACAGTGATTCTATAGTTACAGTTGGGAGAGCAGATCATTAGTCACGAATCTATCTATTTTTTCACTTTGTTCCTAATCCTCCTTCGACTATTTTGATCACTCACTCTAATGATGTGAGTAAATTATGGCATGAGTGGTTTGGCTATCTTAACTTCTGCTATTTGCATCAACTCAACTAGCAGAGCATGGTCACAGGGTTGCCTTTCGTTCAGTTCTTAGGTGGTGTTTTCCAAGGTTGCATTCTTGGTAAGCATCCTAAGGAAAATTTTGACAAAAGTAAGGCATGGAGAGCTTCATAGATACTAGAGTTAGTTCATAGTGATTTGGTTGGTCCATTTCAGCATCCTTCTTTTAGCAAGGCCCGATATGTCTTCACATTCATTGATAACTTTTCTCGATATACTTATGTGTACTTTCTGAAATAGATGTCAGAGGTATTTGATCATTTTCAGGACTTCAAAATTTTTGTAGAAAAACAATCCGATAAAGCCATCAAATTTTTGTGCATAGACAATGGTGGTGAGTATGTCAACCATCAATTTGAAAGATTTTGCACTTAATAGGGGATTTATTTATAGCATGTAGTTCCATACAATCCTTAGTAGAATAGTGTTGTAGAACAGAAGAATAGATCCTTGAAGGAAATCGAAAACTACATGATTCACTCTTGATCTCTTGCACCATAGTATTGGGCAGAGGCCATTGACTATGCTTGTTATATCCAGAACCCTGTTCCTCACCAAGCCTTGAAGGGAGTTACTCCTTTTGAAGCTTGGAGCAGTTGGAAACCATTAGTTAAGCACTTTTGTGTTTTTGGCTCTCCTGCATGGGCCTACATTCCTGTAGAGAAATGCAAGGCCTTGGATCCGTAGAACAGACCTTGCATATTTGTAGGTTATCCTAATGGTGTGAAGGGTTATCAGTTGCTCCACCCTACTACACATGAGTTGTTCATTGAGAGGAGTGTTCAGTTTGAGGAGGGATCTTCAAGCTCACTTTCTATTACTTCTCCAACTCCTTCTACTTTGACATTGGAGTCACTTGGAATACATGACAGATCTCCCAATGAGTTAGATCCACCTGATT
This sequence comes from Cupressus sempervirens, assembly GCA_028749045.1. Classification (NCBI taxonomy): domain Eukaryota; kingdom Viridiplantae; phylum Streptophyta; class Pinopsida; order Cupressales; family Cupressaceae; genus Cupressus; species Cupressus sempervirens. Next base: position 102,319,978 of record CM053784.1, read on the forward strand.
AATCTTCTACCTCCACTTCCAATGTAGAGGGTGATTAAGAGAACTCACCTCCTTCCTCTCCTAGTCATCATTTAGAGGTTAATGAATCCCCTCTAGATTATCCATCCTCTGGTCGACTTTTTTTGCTAGATAGACCTTGCAGTCAACAGGTGATTGGTTTGGGGATCCATCAGACACTAGGAAAACTGTTTCACAATTCAAAGATGCTCCATGTCTTCATCACTACTGCCTCAAATCCATAGTCTTTTTGTGAGGCTTCTGGTATTCCTAAGTAGGATACAACTATGCAGGAAGAGTATAGTTCCTTGATTAGCAACCACACTTGGGATCTTGTTCCTCTTCCCAAGGGAAGAAAACTTGTTCGATGTAAGTGGATCTATTAGAAAAAAATTGTAGCAGATGGGTTAGTTGACAAACACAAGGCTGACTTGGTCACTAAAGGATCCTCCCAGGTTCCTAAGATTGACTACTCTAAGACTTTTGTGCCAGTTTCCTGAATGAATTCCATTGTTTTTTCCATTGTTGCAGCTAATTGTTGGGAAGTATATTAGATTGATGTGAAGAGTGATTTTCTTCATGATGACCTTAATGAGGATATCTACATGGAGCAGCCATAGGGCTTCCTTTAGGATTCTTCACTTGTGTGTCATCTTTGAAGGTCTCTCTATGGCCTCAAACAGGCTCCTTGGGCCTAGTATGCTAAGATCGCATGTCTACTTTAGGTTACAACTTCGCACTTGGTTCATGTCATGTTTTTTGGTTGAGAAAAAAGTAGTCTATTATTTCTCTATCTTCTACCAAGGTTGAGTAATAGGGAGTTGTAAATATCGCCACTAAGGCCATTTGGCTTCAACATCTTCTCACTAAGTTTGGTATCTATATTAGACGACCATTAGTCATATTTTGTGACAACTAGAGTGCCATTTAGATCTCACAGAATCTGGTCCATCATCAATGAACCAAACACATAGAGGTCCACATGCACTACATCTAGGAGCTCATCCATGGTCACATCAGTGACCTTCACTATTGTTCGACTTCTGAGTAGGTTGTTGATATCTTCACCAAACCCTTCACTAAGAGCAAGTTACTTCATTTGTGAGCTTTTTTGGGGGTGTAGGATGCTTCATCTTTTCGAGGGGCCTCTTCCTCTCACTCGGAGTCCTATTTTTTTTTGTAGGGTCTCTTTTCTCTCTCTTTTGGGGGAATTTTATATACATGGGTACCTCATTGGGCTTGACTTTTCAGGACCCATTTCTACATCCACCTAAGCTTCGCTTATGGGGGGGTGTTAGTGTAGTTTTTTAAATTTCCTAGTAAGTTATTTATTTTTCCCTATATTGCTAGGTTTTTCCTACACTTTTAATAATCTCACTTAGATTAATAAAGCATGCTTTATTAGGTGAATGGTTGCAAGGTGTCACCTTCCTACATGTGAGCATCCATTAGCTATCTTGGGAAGATACTTTTCTATCTTTAGTCAAATAGATGGTTTCTCCTCATTGGTCAGTTTTGCCACCTCCTCCCTCTTCCTAGCCTATACAAGCATGCTACCTAGCTTGTATTTGCATCTCTTTTTTTTGCATCCTCTTAATGCTATTTTGCTTCTAGCATTTGCATTACTCTCCTGGAGACTAACTCTATGTTGCTATTTTGATTTTGTATCATTTGCATTCATAGTTTAGATATCTATTCTTTGCACCAATTTTTTGGGTTATTAATCTTTTTTAGATTTTAACAATATACCAATCCAATTTATAATTCATCAAAGTTGGCTACAATACAAGTTTCACCAAAATACACAAAGTCAGCCCAATTGCTAGTACTTGGGTTGTGAAGACAAACTTGGTGAGGTTTTGACACTCAAATCCATTATCAACGCTTGGCATTGTCATTCACTCAATAGAGATAGAAATTGGGTTCATACTAATCAATTCCAAGTAGTCTAAACTTAGTTTGCATTGGTGGTTCAGTGATCACTAGGAAACTCATCATATAAACTAAATCACTTGGTTGACACTACATACCTCAGTCAACACTATTAGTGTGAGCTTGGTAAACTTTGGAGAACTCAGTTTGCACTGAGAAACTTGGTAAATATTATGAAGCTCAGTTTACATTGATAATCATCAACTTGGCAGATACTGCTTGGTGTGAATTTAATATTGTTCATGGGACTCAGTAGCAACTATAGAACTCATTAGAGCTTGAATTACTTGGTTAACACTGTTAACTTTACTATAAGCTTGGTAGCTACTAACCATCTGAATAAGTGTATGTGTCACTAGTAAAAAAATTTGACTGTAATGCCAACAATCTCCCCCTTTGGCATTAGTGAAAAAATCTTATCAATCAAAACTGAATGTCTCAAAAAGTTTAGTACAATATTTAGTCTCCATCTTGTGTCTTTAATTTGATAACATACTCTATTTGAAATTTTACAAAATTGCTTTTGTAAGAGATGTTTATCTGAATATCTGTACATGTATATGTATAATATTATGATGCTCCCCCACACATATATATTCAATATGCTTTACACATTATATACATCTTCTCATATTTTCCCCTTTTATTTCATCATTACATATTATCCTCTTTTACATATTGCATGTTATATTACATCTTCTCCCCCTTTTTGACATAAATGACAAAGGTGTATGCTATACAGTTATTGCAAAATATGACAAGAAGTTAGAATGTAGTTTTAAAATTAGCGACATTGTCTTGTCCCAATTTTCTTGCAACATATTGCTTGCATGCAATGTAATCTGAACTTCTACTGATAATTCCATCATGTGATCAACTATGGAGAAGTTGTTATCATGGATGAGGGTTTTGGCATGTGCAATGTATTTCTACAATGCATCCATGTTTGGGAGAATCATGCCTTATATATCTACAAGTGTGGCTCTTATCTTGGCTTTTTCCCATAGTAATTCTGCTTCCATATCAATCATAAATTTGATTATTGTGTAATGAGTAGAACTGTATCTTAGATCAAGTGACAGCTAGTGCGCACTTGCCTTTAGATCTTTATCTATCTTGGAGAGTTTATCTTTGATTTCTTGAGTAAAGATAGGTGTATCACATAATTTACCAAATAGAGAAGTGACTTGGTTGGTAGAGGTTTCCAACGAGCTAAGAATAGTAGACAAGTCTACTTGGTATATTGCAATCTTCTATGCTACTAGCTCCAATACTTTGTTTTCAAATTTCTTCTCTTCTCTTTGCAACAATTTTTCTTGCCCATTCAAATCGTCATTGAATTTCTGAACCACTTCTACAAATTCAGCTAAAATGTGTTGAGAAGTATCAACCTCGGTGCTGAATGCATCTGCAAGAATGTTCTTTGCATCTTCAAGCACTTAATTTTCTCTATTTCTTTCTTCTCTAAGCCTCAGTTGCTTAGCTTTCTTGTACAAAATATCACTTACTATATGCATTTGATCAGGATTCAAAGTAGAGATATCCCAATTTAGAATAACTATTTCATTATCAAGATCAATGTCTTCTTCCTTATCTTTGTCTTTGCTAGAAATATTAGTACTCGGTTGAGGCTTGCCCCAATTGTCTTTGTACTAAATATTTGCATACTCAGAATAGTAAGAATAGTGGAAATGGAAGGACTAGAAACAAAAGTAAATATTGTACTAATTGAAGAAATACTTAGTTGCTGAGTAGCCAAAATTTATGAAGGAGAAAGCACTAACTAATCGGTAGATGAACTATTGGTCACTTCAGTCAGTGAGGCACTGAGCTAAACAAGTGCACAGATTGGTTGTGTACTTAGATTTTGGTAGTAGCTTTTTCTAAGCTTGAAAGATTTAAAGATTTTCTTGGAGAGTGAGGAAGTGAGACTATAACAATTGTTGCAATCTTTTTGGGGTTGGTTTCCTCAATGTTCTAAATCTCAGGGATATTCTCCTCAGCGGCTTCTTATTCTTGTTCCTCATCGTCTACATTGTCATAATTTTTAATTCTTCATCATCATTTTTGTTTCCTTCTTTATAATCTTCCCCATCACCATCTTTATCACTAACATGAAAAACAAAATTACTCTACTTATGAAGATTGTATATATTCTTCCATCTATTAGTAGCATTCCTCACCACATGTACAATGTCATTAACTAGTATCAAGCAGGTGATAAATTCAAAAGTGAGTTTTACTTCATTCTTATTGATGGACTCTTTTACCTCTTTGTCATTAAGACTTATCATGAGTTGCCTTAGAGTGTTCTCATATTTGTACTTTGCAGTTTGTTTGGCATGTTCCCATCTTGGGTTAATTTTCTCCATCAATTCATTGGGAATTTGTTGTGCAAGTTAGTTAGGTGAATATTTCCATTTACCTAGTTTAGACATAACCATGCCTTCAACATGCTACATTTCTTCTGCATCATCTTCTTCCATACAATCTCCTTTACCTTCTGTCAATAGGAGAGTAGAACTAGTTTTTCTTAGTTTTGCTATCCTCTTCTTTCCTTTGCTGACATCCTAAGGAACTTTTATCTCTAGTTCTATTTGGGCTTTGGCTTCATCATATGTACCAAAATATGTGGCCTTGGTTTCTACAAGTTCATTCAAAAATGTCTTGATAATATCCCTAGAATCATCAATATTAACCTCATAGCCTAGAGGCTTGACCCATACTATTCTCGATCTGACTGCTTATATATACACTTTGTCACAATCTATCATAAAATAAATATCATCCTTGTAATCTTCTACAAGTTTTTTTGGAATTTTGAATCTATTATTCATCATCTCTTTGAATCAATCAAAATAATTGTTTATGATACTAAAATATTTTTCACCCATTTCTGCTATATACTCATTGATTTCATATAGTACAAGTACAGATTTTCTCCATACAATTGTACCTTTTGAAGGGAAAGACTTTTGTACAAAGAAGAATAAATAGGTTAAAAGTTAACCAAACTTACATAGGTTATTCTTTGATGTCCTGATGCTTTCCATGTTTTTGTTGAATTGGTTCAACAATAACTTAGCAAGGTCAAAGGACATGTTGCTCTTCACTACCTTGAAAGTGAGATCCACTGCTTCACATGATACACTGCTGAGTTGACTAGAGCTATATATTTTGTATGCAATTACATGAATTCCAAAATTTAGCTCCATGTCAGCTACACAACTAATCTTCATACCTCTTCCATCCCATTCGACAAGAGTTTTCTTTTCCTATTCTACCCAACTTAGGGTTTTGTTGGTATTTTCCTTAGTCAACACTAGGAGCCCTATAATTTGATGAATAATTTTCTTTGTTATGAGAATAGGCTGCTCCAACCATAACTTCTTATTGTGCACATGGCTAAGGATAAACCTTATCCATTTTATCTGAAAGTCTCATGGCATGTGTGGGATGTGGGTTAAATCCTTGGTTTCCAAGTGTTGATGTTTGACTTTCAATACACCATTCACACATTACATTTCCAAAGCTTCATCCATTTCTAGGGTTTCTATATCTTGAATTGAATGACAAAAATGTGAGAAATATTGTTAACTAGAAGAACCTTAGGTGGAATATGTGCTTGAGCTCTGGTAAGATCAAGTGTTTCCACAATTGTCAGACTCAACTTGAAGTCAGGTGCTTTCCATTCAACTCCTTGAACCAAGATCTTGGATCCCTTTTTGGTGTTGCTACTAGAGGATGCTATTGCTTGGTATGGTTTATGAAAACACATAAAACCTCAACAAAAAATTGCATAGATCACTTGGATGCATAGAAATCACTCTTCGCATAAGTTCTTGAAAATTTACAATGACAAATGAATTTGATTTCACCCTTATTAACAAATTTCACTTTCCTATCACCATAAATTCCTAGTATGTTTTCTTGCTTGATGATAGATTGTCTTCCACATGGTTTGAATTAATTGCTTGGTAGATCTATTCATGATTCAGTGTCTGGACAATGACTTAGTTGCTCTTGACCTTGCTCAGTATAGTCTTGCAACCCAACCTAGCTTAGTAATGTCTCAAATTTCCTTAGATACTTCATGATCCCTTTGCATGTTGAATGTTGGTATGGATCTTTCCATCTGACTGAATGGAATTAATGTAAGATGTCTACTTCAAAATCTTAGTTCTAGTTATCCTTGTGGGAGATCAACTAGAAATGCTTGAGTAACCCAATTCTTGAGTGACATCTACTTCATTACTTGGACTTGCATTCTCAAAAGCTTTCAAAATCCTTTGCTATCTCATTTATTTTCTGATGTTATTAGTCGTGGCTTTTTTCATCTTCAATTCTTTCAATGTTCATATAGTTCTTGGTAAGATGACCAAGTTTTGTACAAATGAAACATCTTCTAGTGGTTTCTCTTGTCCTCATGTGATGTTTTACACCATTTATTCTAATGTTTCCAAATTCTCCACAGTATTGACATCTGCACCAAGTGTTGTAGTCCAAACCAAATATATCATTTACAATTTGTTCTACTAGATTCTATATCTTAGTTTTGCATTCATAAGATTTGTGCCCATGCTTCTTATATTTGACTTCAAATTTAGGTTTCTCTTTGCAATTCATTACCTCTATGACCATGCTTATTGCAATTGTAGCATTTTCCATTGAATTAACTGTATCATTGCTCCAACATTTGTTTTATTTATGACCTAACTTACCATGGTGATTAAAAGTAGCTCTATGATTCATTTGAGCTCCTAGCTTGAATGATTCACCTTCTTCTATATATCCAATTCTTGCTTTGCCTTTTTGTCTATATTAGATTTTCTCATTTAATTGATCCATGTCTACTTGAGATTTCATCATCCTCTCATTGGTTTTCTTTTTAGTGTTTAGATCATTCTGTAATATTTCATTCTTTGATCTTAGATTCACGATTTATTCATTTCCATTAGTAAGTTGATCAATGAAGTTTTCCTGTTGAAGGGATAGATGCTAAATTTCATTATTATTTCCTTCTAATTCTTCTTTTATCTTGTTTTTCTCTTCCATGACTTCACACAATCTTACTGACTAAATTTTTGGTTATCTTTTCAGCTTCCTTACTTCTTCTTGAAGTGTACTATTATTTTCTAATACTTCTCTAATTTACTCATTAGATTCATCTAAATTACTTTCTAAATGGATATCTTTAATTTTTTCTTCAATGTAGAGATTTTCATTCATTTGTACTGCAAGATCTTTTCTTCTTCTTAGGGATTGAGAGAGGTTCTCCTTTGCTTTCTTAAGTTTTCCAATAGCCAATTCCAAATCTAGCTTTTCATTGTCAATAGCCTTATCAATTCTGAATATCTCCATTGCCTCTAATCTTTTCTCAAGCTATTAAACTTCTTCTTTTAGAACCAAAAAGGTCTGATACCAAATGTTGGAAATATAAGATAGGCTAAGTTACTAAGAGGGTAACTAATAAAACTTAATCTTAATTCACCAATTAATCGCTAATCGTATTGCATGCATGAAAAGCTAAAAGCATTAAAACATTCATAACACTTTGACAAACAATATAGTGACCCAGAAACCTTCCAAATAGAAAGTAAAACTGGGGTGGGGATGATACCCACAAGATTTAGTACTGGAGGATAAAGTTAGCTTGCTAACGCTTACAATGATCACTTCTAATGATCTACCCTATTAGGAGCAACAAGGATTGCTAGGTCCACCTCACAAAATGATTCATAAACATAAAGTGAAGTATGCACTAGCTAAAGAGATTTACAAAATATTTTTAAGTCTACCTTGTGAAAGGATTCAACTATTCCACTTGTTAGGATAAACTAGTGGCTAATCTTTGATTTGTAACCTTGATTTGCTGAATGAGATTCCTTTGAGAGTAATGATCAACTTCCTATGATAAATAAATCTTTTCTTCTCCTTATATTCTATAGGACTTTTACTTTACACTTCTACTCTATATATCTTCAATTTTTTTTATATTGCATGCATACTAGGATGTGATAAAATACATTACATATATACCAATCCAATTTACAATTCATCAAATTCAACTACAATACAAGTTTCACCAACATGCACAAAGTTAGCCCAACTGCTAGTACTCGGGTTCTAAAGACAAACTTGGTGAGGTTCTGACACTCAACAACCATTGTCAATGCTTAGTGGTTCATCATCATGGAATCGATAGACATAGAAGCTCAATTCATACTAATCACTTCCAAATGTCTAAAATTGATTTGGACTAGTGACTCAATGATTAGTGCAAAAATCGTCATATAAACTAAATCGCTTAGTTGACACTGCATACCTCAATCAACACTATTACCATGAGCTCCGTAAACTTTGGAGAACCTAGTTTACACTAAGAAACTTGGTAAACATTATGAAGCTCAATTTACACTGATAATCACCAACTTGGTAGATACTACTTGGTGCAAACTAAATATTATTCTTGGGACTCGGTTGCAACTGTAGAACTCGGTAGAGCCTAAATTACTTAGTTAAGACTACTAATTATACTATAAGCTTGGTAGCCACTAACCATATGAATAAGTGTGTGTCTCACTAACAAAAATCTTGACTGTAATGTCAACAAGGAATACCTTTTCTTTCAAATTATACTTATTTAAATGTTTGACTAAATTAGATAATAATAATAAAAACACACTTTAATTCATCTATGCTTCTTCATTAATGAATTTATAAGTTGAACTTACTTTGGAATTAAATGATAATAAATTTACAACAAAATATAGTAACTATGTGTGTGTGCATAACTACACCTTACAAATTCTGAACCAACCTTGCTAAGGAGCTAAGCTCCTCTACGTCAACCACTCTTTTGCCTTCAATACATGGACACTCACAAACTTGACATCACCCATTGAGTTTGTAACGGCATCACCATGATAAATAAATAATGTCTTATATATGAAATTTAAACATTCATCATACATCATATAAACATGTAAAAACAACAACAATTTTAACCATCATGTCAAAATCTCACATCATCAACATATAACAAAATCACTATATGGATAGCAAGTAAAATTTATCCATCTAATATCATTGACTAATGAAGTCTAAACAAAAATATATGAAAGCATTCGAGTCAAGTCATGTCAGACATAGTCTTATTAAAAAAAATCAACAACATAATAAGTCTAAATATAAAGCATGTCAAAATTTGAGTGATGACATCCCTCTCCACTAGGAAGAGTCATTGACCCGATGTCCATCAATATGCAATGATCACTATAACATAAAGGAAACTAAAGTACTAATGACAAGCACTAATCTGAGTAAAAAAATGTGGAAAAGACTGATGCATATCATCAGCATCCTCCCACATAACACTGTCAATAGTGAACTAGTCCCCTTGGACCTTATATTGCAAGATGTCTCTATCATTCATTCTAATAGTGCACTCATCCATGAGCTAGGTAGGTAACATGCACCACCCTCAGATCTTGAACCTAAAAGGTACGCCAATCAAGAATATGAGATGCATTAGGATGATATGGCTTCGAGAAAAAATATTATGGATACGGGCTAGAGTTGGTGGTAGAAAAGGTTGATAAGCCACATGATTTATGATCTCCAAAACATCAAAAGGTCCAACATATCTAGACCCAATATTAGAAGACTTTTCAAAAGATATTGAACTCTTATGCAAATGCACATGCAGGAACACCTTGTCCCTAACCTAAAACTGTCTAAAAGTATGCTTCCTATCTGCATAGCTCTTTTGCATGTCTACAAATTCCTTTAGATAACCACAAATCATAACCATATACTCATCCATCTCCCTGAGCATCTCAAGACCAATCACAATTTGATCCTTCACTCTATCCCAACTAATAGGTGTGCAATATTTATGCCCATACAATGTGTCAAAAGGAACCATTCCAAGAGATACATGATAAGAATTATTATAGAAAACTCAAAAAAATGAAGGTATTCCTCCCGTTTATACTGATGCTCCATGTAATACATATGAATTAAATCCTCAACAACTTGATTTACCCTCTCTTTCCATCCATCAGTCTATGGGTGATAAGCAATGCTCAAGCATTCAAGGTCATCCAAAACCTTGATGTCTTTTTCATTGTCTGTATCAGAGATGATAGTCTTAGGCACACCATGTAACTTGAATACCTCTTGTACAAATTTCTTGTCCAACACCAATGATCCATCCTTCAATCTCCTAGGTATAAAATGTGCAACCTTGGTCAACTTATTGACCACAACTAATATACCATCGTGTTGTCACCTAGTCATAGGTAAACCCTGTATAAAATCCATAGAAATCACTTTCCATTTGAACTATGGTATGTCACCAGGATATAAAAATCCTATTGGATGAATATGTTTAGCTTTAACTTTTAGAATTCTAAGCACTGGACAAAGAAACTGGTCACATCATGCTTTAGTCCTAGCAAAAAATAAAGTGGCCTCATAACTGCAATTATCTTAGTCACTCCTGGGTGACCCGAATAAGTACTATGCATTTCCTCCATCACAATTTTCCTAAACCCTACATGATCAAGAATATACATATGACACTGATATCTCAAAAGACCCTCTATGTCAATACTACATCCATCAAAATGGTGATCTAATGGATCAGTGTGCAATGTTGTTTTAACCATCTCATAATGGTCGTCACTTATGAGGTTTTCTACAACATGTTCTCCCAGTCATGTTCTGGTAGTAGATATAGTGGAGATATGCCTTCTTCTACTAAGAGAACTAGCTAATTTTTTCTCTTTACCCTTTATGAACTCAATACCATAATCATACTCACTGAGGAATTCAAGGCAATGCCTCTATCTGGCATTCAAATTCAATTGAGTAAAGATTGTTGGAATTCTTTAGAATAATTGAGAGGGGGGGGGGAGGGGGGTGAATCGGTTATCCAAGGTCTATATGTATAAATAAATTTTTTCATGACTTAATAAACCCATAAAACATTTATCATCGTGCATGCATCCATAAGATTATGCATTCACTTAAAACTTCTAGGTTACTGCCAAATGAATTTGCAAAAATGTAAACATGAAACATATCAGATTTAACAACATATTTGACACAATGATTTACATGGAAACCTAAATTGGGAAAAACCCACTAGTAACATGTTACTCTTTTTCACTCTTCTAAATTAATGCCTTGTTCAAGGTTACAACATACACTGTTAAATGTGACCCTATTAAAGGATTTCAATCACCATGTTAGGAGTGAGCCTTTTTAGAGGACTTTAGACCATTCACTTGGAATTTCACTTGGTTAAAGGATTTACAAATGACTATTAGGTCAACCTTAATCCAAAGGATTTACCCTAGACTAATACAATTATTTTAGAGTAACAATAAGGCTTTGATCTGATAACAACTTATGTACAACTCCATTTGTAGATTATAGATCTCTATTTTAGTCCTCCATTCTACTTGGATTTCACACATTTCAGCTTTGATAGCTTGTTCACCCTTCGAGCATTCACACCCTTAAGCCTTCTTGCTTAACATGCTAGTGCAGACTCTTCGCTTAGGTCACTTGATGAAGCAATACCCTTGACTCCTTATCTTCCTTAGGTTCTCCCACATGACAACCCTTGCTTCTAACTAGCCATCCCTATAAATAGAAAATTAAGATCTTTTGTCATTCATTCTCCATCATCCAATTTAGGGTTAGGACAGATTAGGTAGGATTCAATGAATATACTCCTCTTTCCATATTATTTCTAGAAACTTCTCCTTCAATCCTTTTTGAATTCACCTTAAAATGGTTTACCATGAATTTTGTGCCACCAACTCATCAATCTTATCTTCCACCTAGTTCACACAATCCAAGAAAATAAACTTGTCAGCTTAGATCCATCAAATTCATAATCTATCTAATAATATTGGCACTCAGCATTAATTTTTTTGATGCTCAACACATACTGCATTGCTTGATATCCTCTAAAAAATTACTCAGCATCAACTAAAGTTTACTGGTGCTCAACCTCAACCAAACTTTACTCAGCATCCATTTTTTTGCTCAGCATACACTAAAATGAACTTTTACTTGACTCCATTTGATTTTTCTTCTCGGCTTGCACTAACTTTTCTTGACACCTACTATCTGTTCAGTGAATCTTGGTAAAAAAACTTTGAGCTTGTTGTAGTTGTAGTTAAATCAATCAAACAAGTGATAGTACTTAAATCATATAAGTAGTTGTACTACTAGCAAAAAGTAGGTTTGACATTAGTGAAAAAACAATGATTGAAACACATTTATCATACTTGTATCAATTTGTTTTCAACAAAGGTATATCTCAAACCCATGTGATCCATTTTCAGCTCAAAAGGTCTACTAATGAGATAACACCTCCATGTTTGCAATAGATGAACAATGGCAACCAACTCAAGATTGTGATATGCATAATTAACGCCATGTTGTTTTAGCTTTTAGGACTCATAAGCTACAACTCTACCATTTTGCATCAACACTCCACCTAGACCATCACCTAAAGCATTAGTAATCATGGTGAAATGTTTGTTGGGATTGGGAATCACAAGAACAAGAGTAGAGGTGAGCTTTTGTTTCAATAACCAAAAAGCCTTCTCACACTCATCAAGGCACACATATCTCTTCCCTTTCCATTGTAGTGAGGTAATAGGTTCGACAATCCTAAAAAATCCTTGTATGAATTTCTAATAATATCTTGCCAACCCCATGAAGCTCCAAATTTCACTTACATTTTGAGGAACCAGCCACTCAAGAATAGCTCTAATCTTGGAAGGATTTATTGACACTCCATTAACAGTGATGATATGTCTGAGATAGTGAATCTGTTTCTGATAAAAAGTACATTTTATAAGCTTGACATACAACTTTTTTTCATGAGGACATCACAAAACAATATAAAAGTGTTCTTCATGCTCCTCCATAGTTTTTGAATAAATCAAAATGTCATCATTGAAAATCTCAACAAACTTATCTAGATAGTCTCGAAATACACTATTCATTTGATCAATAAATGTTGTAGATGCATTTGTAAGACCAAAAGGAAAAACCCCAAATTCATAGTTCCCATACCATGTCCTAAAAGTTGTCTAAGGAATATCTTCATCCTTGATCCTAAATTGATGATATCCAAATCATAGATCTATCTTGGAAAACACCTTAGCTCCCTTGATCTAATCAAAAAGGTCATCCATCTGTGGAAGTGGATATTTTTTATTTATGGTAACCTTGTTTAACATCCTATAATCAATGCATAAATGCAAGGTTCCATCATTCTTCTTAACAAAAATCACTAGTGCTCCCCATGGTGACACACTTGGATGAATAAACCCTTTGTCTAGCAACTCTTGCAACTAAACTTTGAACTCATACATCTCAATGGTGGTCATTCTATAGGCAACCTTAGATTGTGGCTCTACACCTGGCTTAATATCAATGGAAAATTCAAATTCTTGCTTAGGAGGTAACTTAGGCAAATCTTCAAGAAAGACATCTCAAAATTATTGCAATATTTGGCAATCATCTATGGAAGGTATAGGATCTTCAAGATCTTTCACATGCACAAAAAAAAGTTGACAACCCTTCCTCTTAGCCTTTTTAATCTGCATAGCTGAAATATGCCTAAGCATTACTGACCTTTTAATCCCATTCACTACTACTGGACTTCCAAAGTCATCCAAACATTCACCTAGCTTATCTTTGCAATTTACTATCACCTTATGCTCAGTAAGCCAATTTATGTCAAGTATGACATCACATGACCCAAGTGGAGCTACATATAAATTTACTTGTGTGTGAAAAGTTGGAAGTTCTAACTCACTACAGGATAGACATTGCTCTACTTATCACTCTGTTTGATTTTCATACTCAACTAACCAAGGTTTATCAATATAACCAACTTTAATTTGAATTTTAGCTACTACACTAGGATTTGTACAAAAGAATCAGTAGCACCAGTATCTATCAAAATGGAAACTTCTCAATTGTAAATCTTAGCAATCAATTAAAAAAGAGGTACCTAAAACTTTGCTTGCGTATGATCCAAAACTGCATGAATTGTTATTGAACCTTTGGTCCATTTCAAGGTCCACTCCTCTGAGGATAGCTAGCCACATAGTGATTACCTCCACATACAAAAAAACCATCATGAGGTCCTGATTAAGCTATTGATTTATCATTCCTATTATAGTTCTTGTTATTGTTATTATTAGTTTAAATAATTAATTATTATTAGACTTTACTTAAGTTTACTTATGTTAATGCATTATCATATTAGTTGTCATATAGAAACCTAGGAGTATGCGTAGTCATATGAGTTGTCTTTTTAACAACACAATTATTTGCACTCCAATTGAGAACATGTCATCTACTACATCTCATTAAAAGATACACATTGGTATTCTTATCCCTTCATTGTTGCACATATATTCATGGACAATGGAGGATAATCCACTCTTGGTGGACATGTGCTTAGTTGTGATGCTTATTACTTTTTTGACTCCTAGTCATTCTAGATGCCTTTATATACAAACACTTCTAGTGTGTATTCATATGATATTCATTCTCATTATTGTTATTATGATCATTCATTATTGATCCATATTGTGCTAGTGCTTGAGCTTCTTGAGACCATTGGAGACTATTTTTGCTTCACTTCTCAGAGGGCCATGATTCAGATCTGGAGTATCCAAAAAAATTGGAATCATTTTGAGCAAGATATGACCTCACCATTATGTTTGGAGGATCAATTTGACAAATTTTGACTATAAATTTGCCTACCCGAGGCTATAGTCAAATCTAAGGCAAAAAAATTTTGCAAACTGAAACCCAAAGGCCTAATTTGCGAAATTGGTATGATCATTATAGATCTGTGAAATTGTTTTTTCAGCTCTATATTTTTATTTGCTTTTCCACACTTGTTTTATTTAGATTTTCATTTTGTTTCTATAATTTCATCAAATTTTTTGGCCATCTAGCGAGTAGGAAAGCAATTTTATTGTAGGAAGGCCAGGTAGTCAAACCCTAGCCCCCTATGGCTAGCATTAACATTTTGTAGACCATAAGAATATTGGGAATCACACACCACAACCACTAACAACTCACACAAACTATTGGTGATCATCAAACCACAAACCAGATAACAAACTATAGTTATAACCACTAATACTAAAAGAGGAACCACTTATCAATGACTTTTAAGTTGATTCAATCATTGCGGGGTCCCACCTTTATCCACCTCTATTCCCATAGATACGGTGAATGTGGGATTAAATATCCCACAATAGCCAATGATATTCACTATTGCTCCCTTTGCACCACCGACCAGTCTCCTCCCAGCACCGCTAGTACTCCACCATACCACCTACCCTTCACCGATGCTTAACACCACCACTCCCATTGGCCACTCCTACTCCATTGGTGTTCAACACCACCACTCCCTCCATGTCAGTAGTAGGTGACTTGATTGCACATCAACTACCACATCAACTTGCAACATAGACGACCATGTCCACTACCACATAGACACCACATCAGTGACCTGTAATCTAGTTGTATTACCACATCAATGTTATCACAAGTAGATTGATGAATTGAAAAACATCATGAAGAAGCACAATGTTCCATTTCTTAATGCTTATAAGGAAAAAGGGTCTTCACTCATAGTTTCTAAGAGCAAAGGGAAAGCATTACTCACAAACATTGTTAGTTAGAGGGAACATATTATTAACTTAGGTGCCACACATCACATGGGGGCTTCAAAGAGAGATTTTTCTTCAATGACACCTTCAGAGGTACCTCACATCTTTGTAAGGGATGATACCAAAGTGGAAGTTGAAATTGAGATGGAAAATGGAGGGTTCAAGGATGTTCTCTATGTTCCTAATGTTACCTCCAACCTTCTTTCAGCCTACCAAGTCACTCACTATGGAGGTGGAAACAAGGTTGAATTTCTTCCAGATTCAATTTTTGTGAAAAGCATCAAAGATGATTCTATCCTTGCAATAAGTGAAGCTAAATGTGATTCAAGGCTTTACACTTTCTCTTCCTTTGTGCCTATATCTAATGCACAAGCCTTGTTAATTCATTTGGATATAGAAAGAAAATTGTAGCATGAGAGGTTTGGACATCTCAACTATAGGTATCTTCAATAGCTTAGCAACAAGAACATGGTTAATGGTCTACCTCAAGTCCAGTTCTCAAATGGTGTTTGATCAGGTTGTACACTCTAGAAAATTTTTTTGACAAGGGGAAGTCTTGGAGAACACAAAGTGTTCTTGAACTAGTTCATAGTGATGTGGTGGGCCCATTTCTAGTTCCATCATTTGGAAAGTCACACTATGCACTCACTTTCATTGATGAATACTCTCACTATACTTGGGTATTCTTCATGGCTCATAAGAGTGAAGTGTTTGAATGATTTCTCACCTTCAAGGCTTAAGTAGAAAAGTAGTTAGAGAAAGCCATTAAAGTTCTTTGACATGATAATGGAAGGGAGTATGCGAACTCAAGACTTATAGATTTTTGTACTCAAGAGGGAATTGAACTTCAACATTCAATACCATACACACCACAACAAAATGGTATTCTTATCATATTAGTTGTCATATAGACACCTAGGAGTATGTGTAGTCATATGAGTTGTCTTGTTGAAAACATAGTTGTTTGCACTCCAATTGAGAACATGTTATCTACTACATCTCTTTACAAGATACACCTCGATATTCATATCCTCTCATTGTTGCACATACATTCATGCACAATGGAGGATAATCCACTCTTGGTGGACATGTGCTTAGTTGTGTTATTTATCACTTTGTTGACTCCTAATCATTCTAGATTCCTTTATATACAGACACTTCTAATGTGTATTCATATGATATTCATTATCATTGTTGTTATTATGATCATCCATTATTGATCTATATTGTTGAGCTTCTTGATCTTGGTGGCATTTTGTCATAAGGAAAATTCTTATAGTTACCACTATTATTCCTGTTGCTGTTACCTCCTCTACCCCTATTCTATCCTTTGAAATTCCTATTATTACCCTTTTGTGATTCTTATTGTCCCTTTTCTATCATATTATTCATCTTTTGTTGACCACCCTACTTCTTGTTATCATCCTAAAATTTTCTCTTGAAAGATCAACCTTATTGTACATGCTTTTGTTGGAGCTAAATCTTTCAATCATTATTCCTATTGAACAATGCCTTTCTCAGTGCATAGTCCATAGATTCTAGCTCATGCATTTCCACTTCATTATAAATATCTAGTTGTAGCCACATGAAAAACTTGTGAGTCCTAAAAAAGTCATCATTCTGGTATTGAGGAATGTACTTAACTAGATGGAAAAATTGTTCATGATATTCTATGACTAACATGACTCCCCAAATTAGCTTATAGAACTTTGATGCCTTCTTATCATAAAACAACTAAGGCAGTCATCACTTCCAGAAATGTTGCAAGAAGTCTTCCCATGATATCTCACCATGCTATAACTTCTTCTTAGCCATAACATTTTCCCACCAGGTTGCACTTCACCAACTAGTTGAAAGCTAGCCCATACTGCTCTAGATTTTCTGGTGAAATTACAATCATGGAAATACTTTTCCATGGTGGCTATCCAAGATTTTTTCTCTTCACCTATAGTCTTACCATCAAAGATAAGAGGTGTGACCTTTTTGAGGTCCTCGTTGCTCGATCTTCTATGGTTTGGACCCT
The DNA here is from genome assembly GCA_028749045.1 of Cupressus sempervirens. Classification (NCBI taxonomy): domain Eukaryota; kingdom Viridiplantae; phylum Streptophyta; class Pinopsida; order Cupressales; family Cupressaceae; genus Cupressus; species Cupressus sempervirens. The sequence goes on from CM053784.1 coordinate 102,337,660, forward strand.
ATCATGAAGTAATCTAGACATCCTATGGGTAGATTCTACCTTCTATTGCTCTTCAACCCTTTGATCATCCTCTTGTTTCTTTTGAGCCTCAAGCAGTTGGTCCTCCTCTCTTTTCTTTTATGCTTCCCTATACTCATCATCCTCAGCCTATTGTTCTCTTATGGAAATTTCCATGTCATCCATGCACTGTCCTTGCTGAGTGATGAGCACCACAATTTGATCCAACCTTTGGTTTTCAAGCTCTTCTTAAGGACCATTGTTGCCTCTAGCTCTAACGCCTCTATGTGAATACATGATGGTAAGACTACCTGATTTAGACATCAAAATTAACACTTTTAAATTAATGCAAATATAATTTAATTAATTAAATATTCTCATATTTTAATATTTCTTTTAATCAAATAATATTGATTAATTCTTAATATTAGATGATTCAAAAAAATATTATAATTAAATCATTTACCAAGTAAATCACATAGCCAAATCTACATAAAAGCAACATTACCAAAACTGACCAAAAATCAAAATTAAACTTTCAACGGAAGAAAAACTCGTGGGTTTAAAAAGGGTGAAAAGTAAGCTATGAGTCCTCCTTGTAGGACAAGTATTTAAGCTATGACTAGAATTGGCCCTGATCATTATCTCCCCATTCTTACCATCAAGTTATTATGATAGGGCCCGCTCATCCTGACAATTCAGAGAAGTTGACACTCGATACCTCCAAATCTGTATAAAAGATGAGCATGTACATGTGCATATATATCTAAGCTAAATATACAATGGTGGGGAACATCGTGTAGATTGCAGCTAGCAAGTGACTATGCTCCCTCCCTCAACCATATCAGGCACACCAAATATAAATGTAAAACTCACACACACACACCATACACATGCAAGTATGAGGTATGTATAATAGTAAATCCTAAATATAAATAACATCATTTACTAACTGTAGATACCTAAAAACTTTTAGAAAATAAAATATTTTTATTTTCTGAAAAAGTCCTGATGACATCATCATTTATTAATTAATTATTTAATTAATTAATTAATTTATTTTTATGCCATTAAATCCCTTTATCTTAATTAAAAATATTTAATTAAGGAATCCCTCCCAAAAATGTTTAAATCTTATTTAAACATTATTTCCTTATTTATTAATTATTTAATTAATAAATTGACCAAAAAATCCAAAATAAATAAAAAATTTATTTTTTGCCCAAAACTTGGCCAATTTCCTTAAGACCACTAACCTCTTCCAAAATCTTTTAATCCTTCTTTAATTTTGATTAAAGGCTAATCCCATCATTTCCTACCCCTAATCCCAACTCAAAATATTTAATTAAGATTAAATATTAATCCTCATGTTTATTAAAAAAGTTTTAATAAATATCTCCTCAATCCAAACCCTTGAAATAAATAAAACTTTATTTATTTCCTAAAAATCTAATTTATTCTCATCCTAAGAAGTTCTAGACTCTTCTAGAAAGTCTTCATCCTCATCCTAGGAAATTCTAGACTATTCTAGAAAGTCTTTATCCTCATCCAAAGTCTAGACTCTTCTAGAAGATGTCTTTAAACCTAATCCTAATCCCCTCCTAACCTTGTCACATTCCCTAAAAATGGATTAAGACTTACTAACCCAAGCCAAAGTTAACAAATATCTCCTCCTTCACCCACCCTCATTAAATGCCATCCACTTGCCTATCCCTAAGCTAATCCTAAACCATCCTAATCCATCCTCTAATCATTTGCACAATCCTAAGCAAGCTTAAAACCCTCATAATCAAGCCCAAGTCAAAATTTCTCTCATCTCCCTCAAAATATCTCAACCATAAAACTTTATGAAGCCCACTAGGCCATAAATGACTCTTCCAAGCCGTTTTATTGCTCTTACAAGCCATTATGAGGCTCTTTATGAAGATTTTATCCCTTGAGCCTCCTTTGTTGACTCATCCTTCCCCTTTCCTCCATCCTCTCACCTTGTGACATGTGTCACTCCCTGATTGGTTGTAAGGAAGCACAATCCATGTGCTCTCCTCTCATGCAATCTGAGCCCTCCATGAGCTTTTTTCCATCCTTGCATCTTAGCCCTCAATCCCTCAAGCCTCTTGCATATAAATTGGACCCTTCCCCTTTGAAAAATAGCACAATCCATGAAGTAAAGTCATAATACCATTTTAAGAAGCCATTTTACATCAAAACCATACACTCACCCAAATTCCAACTCCATTTGAAGCCCTTTTTGAAACATAAGCTTGAGCATACATCCTATCTATTTAGACAAAGCCACTCAACAAGAGAGCTTCTTATTGAGAGAGCCCATTAATGGCTCATATTCTCAATTGAGAGCTCATCTTAGTCTATCTTGAAGTTTATGAATTTTGTTTAGTTTGTAGAAGCTTTATTTAAATTTGGTTTCTATTAGCATACTAACATTGCTCATATACACTAACATGAACATCTCATCATTATGAGGACATAATAAACATCTTTTTAAGACACACCATATGACATTATGATAAAATTAATTTCATTAACTAACCAAGAGAAATTAAAGCATCATCACTACAAGTAGGAAATTGTTACAACTTAATATAATCAATTACTCAAGATATCAAAGTATTGCATTGCAAATATGAAATAAGGGCTAAGACATCTATAGAAGAGCCATATAGAACTTTAACAACTAAGTATAAAATGATAGCAAAGGAGGGGCATTTCATAGCTAAAATATGAGTCATGAATAGTTAATATGTGTGTGTGTGTGTGTGTGTGTGTGTGTGTGTGTGTGTGAGAGAGAGAGAGAGAGAGAGAGAGAGAGAGAGAGAGAGAGAGAGAGAGATTTGTCATTATAGAAGTGTTTTTAAAGAATCACATCTTGATTGCTATCAATAATGATAACAAGTTTAAGTTTTAAATAAATATTGAAATCACATAAAATATTTATCATCACTCTTAAATTTTTTTATTCTTATGCATTATTATTCAAACAATTTAAAGCATTTAAGTCTTAAAATTGGGTTACAAAGGTATATAAATGTAATGAGAATATTACATAATTTTGTAAAGCTTCCCATAACCTATATGTATATGATGAATGTTTGGATAAATCGTGTAGACATATAAGATACACATTAAAAAAATACATATATTTAATAAATTTCAGAAAATAAAATAATATATACAATAAGAAGATGAAGAACTAATGTCATAATTAACAACCCTCATCTATTGGATAGATGAAGAACAAATGTAAATGGTTCTTCAATTCATCAAGTGCATAGAAATAAAGGAAAAAGGGATAAAAAAATGCCCACTTTTTAAAAAATCAATCAAACTTGAACATAGAAAAGTAATAAGAAAGCAATAAGCTTAAAATTTGAGATATGGACCAACCTAAAACTAGATCTTGCACTTTTGAGTGTGCAATGGCTATGTTGATAATAGTACATGTATATCAATTTTAAAAATATTTATGGATCTCTATTGCTCTCTATTTCTATATCTTTTTCTCTCTCTTCAAATTTCTCAAACTCTTCCTATTTACTTCTGTGTCCCTATCTATCTATCTATATATATCCATCTCTCAATTTACTCCTCTCTTTATCTATCTATCAATCCATTCATCCATCTATTTATCTACTATCCATTTATCACCTTATATATCTTTATCATTTGATCTCTTCATCTTTTCCTTCTCCTCTTCCTATTCCCCCCCTCCCATGCACTCCCTCTTTGTCTCTCCTTCATAACTATGCCCTACTTTCATATTTATGCACATGATATCCCCCACTTTCGTACTTTTGTATTCATAACTATCCCCTACTTTCATATTTATCACTAAAATAAATCTATGAAATAACAAAACTTTTAAATTTGAAATGTTATTTTCATATATAGTCATGCAATTTTCAAGATGTAAAATAAAAGAACTATAATAAATTATGTAATAAAAAACATTTTTATCATTAATGTGTAGAAAATATAAGCATAAAATGTCCTTTTTAAAGAAATCTAAAAAAGATAGAGTGGGACCATAAAATTTATGCATTAACAAGCACACCTTACTCTTAAGTGTTCAAGGTTTAACAAATTTGTTTAAATATATTCAAGAATATTAAATATTTTAAATCAATATTATGGAGAACAATGAAGGCAATGTTTGGTCTAATTTTTTGAGGAGCACAAATGACTTAGCATGACATGTGTCTTATTAATAAAATATTTATCTTTAGGTATGCTTAAATAGGCTTATGTTGTTGTGTTGCTCTTGTGATAGAGAACATATACTCATGAAGGGGAAATCACAAGTTCAAATCCTATATAAGTAGGACATCTTTTTTAGCATTTTAAAGTGTGTTACATTGAATATATTCTTTCAAAAATTAAACAAAAACATATAATGAACAAATCATATGTATGTATTTCAGGGTAAATTTATTGTGATAGTAATTAAATGTGGAGCCATATCTAAATAAATAAGCTAAGTTTGCAAACTATCTATGCAAAATGAGTATGAAAAAAATTGTACAAAAACTCTATATAATCCAATTATTTTATATGTTAACTCTTGTTTTATTTTGTATTTGATCCCTCCATAGTTAATTCAAAAAAAAAAAAACCCTACGATATTAAATTTTAAGATCACAAATATACGTATGGGAAAATAGATATAAAGAGAGTTTCTTGCTTCATGTGAACTTCCAATTTTCTTGTGCATGACTCTTTGTCTGAGCTTTCCTCCTGTAGGCATGACTTGTCAAATCATAATTACTACAAGAGCTTTGAGGTTAGGATATAATGGCTCTGGCCAGCAGTGAACCAGTTGTTTTTGGTTCTCATGCTAATGCTTCAGACTGCCATCGCACTGTCTTAGAACAAATGCCCACGCAAGTTTGTCTCGAAGGTCTTTCATGAGGCAATCCTAACATTATCCTTCCTTTACAAGAATTTGATGCTACTTGTGACTGGTTAGAGCAACATACCTTGATAAGTTATTTTGTTGGTAGGACTCCTCCTGAAGCTATGCTTTGAGACTAGGTTAACAAATGTTGGACTCCTCATGGAGTCCACCTTGATGCTGTGCAAAACCTTACCAAAGGTTTTTTATTAATTTCTCTTCACTAACCCGTCGCAAGCAGACGGGTCTTTAACAATGAACCTTGGTTTGTGCATTCCTCTCTACTTGTTTTCCAAAAATGGTCCTGAGACTTCACAGTCTCGAATGATAAAAAGCTTAGAGTTCTTGTGTGGGTTGAGTTTCTAGGTCTTCCCTTGCCATGTTGGCCTTTCATTGAGTCCATTACCAAAACCCTTCGCAAAGTTGTCACCAAGGAGCTTGAGAAAATTTTTAATGCCTGCCCTCAGCGACATGTTTGCATCAAAGTTGATCTTTCCAAGGATCTCAAGGATTCTATGGAAATCTAGATTGGAGCTCAAACCTTCTCCTAGAAGGTTGTTTACTTTAATTTTCCTAACACTTGTTATAGGTGCTAGTCCACAAAACACAAGATCAAGGATTTCCCTCTGGCTATGCCTAGGGTCAAGCCCACACCTAAAGAAGTGCTTGCCAAACAGGCCGAAGAAAAAAAGGAAGAATGGGTTATTGTTGGGTGCAAGGGCAAGGGTCCCTTGAATCCCTTGTCCCTCAAGCAGTCTTATGTGGTGGTCACCGTGGTTCCTCCTATTCCCATAGAAGCATCTGCACCGGTTAGCATGGGGACACAAGCAACTTCCACAGCAACTATTCCAAGGGTTTCATAGGTTCCAAACCCCACTAGTACATAGGAGATTAAGGCGTCTGCTAGGGTTTCTGCCTCGGCTAGGGTTTGCGCTCCTCTTACAATTTCTTCCATCGTGCCATCAGTGACAAGGCATTCTCGTAGTCCTCCTGGATGTGCGAAGAAACTAGAAGTGAAATGGCAAGTTGTTAGGTTAGAGGATTTCTTGTCTGACTTCCACCCAATTTCTACTTTCTTGTAGAATAGCTACTCCTCTCTTGAGGATGAGGATGGTATGGAAGAGTTCTCATGAACTTCCTCTGGACTAGAATGTTTGAGCTCTTTCAGACCTCCCCAAAAAATTCTATGTCCGAGACACCCGTCATAGACTTGGTAATTTAGATTTTCTTTGCCTGCAAGAAGTTAAGATTTCTAGTTTCATGCTTTTTGCTGCATGCTGCATCATTTGGCAAGATGGCATTATGTTTTCCTCTCAGCATGAACCTAGCCAAGGTGGTGTAGTTACTCTCCTATCACCTCACCTTCATTTTGCTATTATTTCACACAGTTCTGACCCAACGCATAGAATTATCTGGCTTTTTCTTTCCATTCACAATAATTCTTTTGGAGTCATTAATGTTTATGCCTCCAATGATGCTGTGGAAAGGTCTCAAATGTGGATTTGGCTAGTTGACAACTTGCCTCCTGCTACTTGGGTCATGTGTGGGGACTTCAATATGGTTGAAGTAGCATCTGACAAAGATGGCATTCTGCCCCTTTGGTGGATAGCTAGGGAAAGAGAAGCCTACTACTACATGTAAAATAAATTGGGCCTTTTTTATCCCAATACAAACTGCAGCTAGGGTAGTGGGGTTTGGCACACTTGGTCCAACTTTCGAGCTGGCTCTGACCGCATTTTAAAATGTCTTGGTCATGCTATGATCTATGTGCAAACTTTTTTCTCTTTTTCTGAAGATTGAGATTTGCCTCTCATTCCCGTGATAGATGTGACATTATCTGACTACTATCAAATCTATTTTGTCATTTCTTGGCAAACAGCTGTCCCCAAGGTGGCCAAGTCTCAGTTCTTCCTCAACACATCTGTACTACTGCATGCTTCCACCATCTCACAAATCTAATGTGTCTGGAATTTGGAGCCATGTCCACCATCCCAATGGGGATGGATTCAATGGTGGAATGATGCCATTGCTAGAACTGCATGGTTTCTGTGCATCTATGGGTGCCGGCTGGCAATTTTTAGGAAATGCTCTTATAAAGCCAACACCCTTGCCCTCAAAAAAGCCTCTAAGGCTCTCACCTTCAACCCCTTTGATGTAGATTTGCAAATTCATCTTTCCAAGCTTTGCCATGACAAGAAAATTGCTAACAACTATGCCGCCTGTGGAGCTCAAATCAAGGCCCGTTTCCACTAGTTGGAGGTTGGTAATAAAGCCTCGAAGGAGTTCTTTCAGGCTCTTCAACCCCGTCATACCAATGTTGGGCTTAAAAAGATCAAGTAGGGAATGATTGTTTTGTCTAGTCTCTCTGACATTCTACAAGCATTCGTTCATCATTATGAGAACATTTTTGCTTCGTAGGAAAATTTGATTGCTCGGGAGGAGGCTCTCAGAAAGTGTATATCTGTTACTCCAAACTACCTTGCGATTGAGCAACATGCTTTCTGTGAGCAACTTCTTTCCCTTAGAGACCTTAAAGAGACAGTTTACTCCATGGTGGATGACAAGTCTCCTGGGTGTGATGGCTTTCCCTGTGAAGTTTACGAACACCTTTGGGAACAAATAGGTCTTGACCTGCACAAAGTCTATCTCGGAGCATATCATACTAAAATATTAGGAGCAATAATAAATAAAGGGAATATCAAATTCATACCTAAAGCTGGTGATCTTGAGGACATATGCAATTGGAGGCCCATTACCCTTCTAAATGTATCTTATAAGATCATTGCCAAGGCACTCTCTCTCAAATTTAGGCACATGTTGTCTTTAATTATGTGGCTTGAGAAAACTGGCTTCATCAAGTCTAGATATATTCTTGACAACATCATTGCATTTTGGGAAGGTATAGAATGGGCTCGCAAGTCCAAGCAGCAAGCTATCTTTTTAAAGATTGATTTTGCTAAAGCCTATGATTGCATTGAATGGCCCTTCATCTTGGCTATGCTTCAGGCTCTAGGTTTTGGCCCCAATTTTCTTCAGTCCATGGAGATGCTCTTTGGTGATGCTAACGCTTGCATTACCATCAATAATTCGCAATCTGAGGCTTTTGGACTTTTTCATTCCATTAGGAAAGGTTGCCCTGTATCTCCAGTGCTTTATGTCCCTGTTGCTGAAGGTTTTGGCTATTTGTTAGCTCATTCTATGTCTTTAGGGCTAGTTCGTGGCATTTCCTTGCCCGATTCTTCCTCCCAGTTAGTCAATGGTCATTTTGCTGATGATTCCTTGCTTACACTTCTTGAGGATGAAGAAAATATCAAAAATGCTTTAAATTGTCTGGACACCTTTTGTCAAGCCTTTGGCTCTGCCATCCAATGGCATAAAACACTCTACTACTGCCAGTCTTTTTTGCCAACTCCACCTTGGCTCAGCCAGTTCTAGTGAAAATGGATTACTCATGGGAAAATCTTCCACTTTCTTGGCATTCCCTTTGCCTTCCAAGCCTCTCCTATGGAGCTTTGGAATGTTGTGCTTGCAAGGATTAGCAAAAAGCTCAACTATTGGATCACCAAGCCGCTTTCTCTTGCTGGTAAATTTCAGATTTGTTCTAACATTCTGACTGCCACTCATGTCTACTATTCTACTTATTGGGCACCATCCAAAGCTTCCTATCTCAAGCTGGAATGTTTGCTCAGAGATTTTCTTTGGGCTTCTAGTTTTGACCATCATGGTTTTCATAGAGTTGCTTGGGATTTTTGTTGTCTCCCAAGGGAGTCTAGTGGTCTTGGCCTGCTTTCCACTCAGAAACAAGGCCTTGCATTCTGTGCAAAATGGATTATCTAAGCTATCTCAAGGGACAAAGCCTGGAAGATTCTGGTAAGGCACTGCATTTCTTCCGGCTTCCCTGTTAACAAGCCCGCGTGGAAGGGGATTGGTTTTCAAACCCTTCTCATCATGCGTGAACCAGTGGCCATTCAAGAATCATTTATTATTAAGAGTATCTAGAAAGCCTAGGAAGCTCTTAAGTCGTGGCTTCATTGGGCTGGAGATGAGTTTCACAATGGGATTTCCTTGAATCAACAGAACATTTGGTGGTCTCCCCTATTTGCAATTCAGGGTACTCCTCTCACCAAGATTCAAGGTGCCAGTGCTCTGTGTTTTTTCAAACGTGGCATCTGAACTCCTAAGGATCTCTTTTCAAGAGTCACCGTGAGTTTTAGGTCATGGGAAGATATGCAAGTTCAGTACCGCCTTGTTAGTATGGATCAATGGACTTTTGACCTTTTGTTGTCTTCCATCCCTGTGCACTTAATTTATAAGGTGGAGATTCAGTCCGGTTAGCCTTGGTGGCATGACTAGAAGTGGTATCCTACCACTCCATTTGCCAATTATAAGCCTAATATGGGGTACCGATGGCTCTTGTCCCATCTTCTAATGGTTGACACACTTAACCAGTGGTGACATTAGCAATCTTTGCTTTCTCAATGGAGAAAATATTTTGACACCATTTGGAGTGCTATTACAGAACCCAAGATTGCCCACTTTGCTTTGTGCCTTGCCTTCCAATGTCTTCCCCTGGGGCCTCGGCTCAAGCACATTGGAGTTCCTAATCCTAGATGCCCCTTCTATGGTCAACCTGAGTCCTTTTTGCATATTTTTTTGTTTTGTAAGCGTGCCCAAAATTATTGGCACTGGATTCATAATTTTTTCAAGCCTTTCAGGCTCGAACCATTTTCATGGCACATGATTCTATTGGGTGATTCTCCTAGAATTCTTCTAAAATTCACTCAGATTTGGCATACCTTCAGGATGAAAATTTTGTTTTCTCTGTGAAAAGATAGGAATGTTGTTCTGTTCATTCACAGTTTTTTAGATGTTAACATTGCTATGTACACTAAAGCATGCATTTGTAACAATGTGATTATGCAGATCCAAGTGCAAGCTAATAAAGTTTCCCTAGAAGTTTCTCACTTATAGGAATTGTTAAATCACTGGGGTAATGCTCCTTGTACCATTGCAAGAGTTCCTCCAAATGCCTCGGCTAATACCTCTATGCCTCGTGGCCACAGTTCTTGCTGCCAATCCTTAGGCCGTCACTTGCACATGCCACGCTCCCAAGATTATCGCCACCGCTCTCCCAGAGGTGGTGATGGCGGATGGAGGCGCCGCTCTGCTTCCCCACCCCGTGGTGGTTCTGGCTGGTCCTCGGCTCTGCCTCCTGGGCCTCGACGGGTGTATTCTAGGAAATTTCCTCGCCTAGTTTTGGCAATTTCTCCTCCACAGCCAGAGGTTAAGAATATTGAGGTTGCCCCTGATCCTACTTCTTCTGATGACGGCTGGACTATTCCTAGTCCACCCCACAATCCCACTGATACATGAGGATTTTCTGATAAAGATGATCCTCCTCCTTCGGTTGGCACTGCCTTGGCAGCCTGAGGTGGTTTATTCTATTTTTTTTTTATGAATAGTTGTTGTTTCCGGTTGAGGCCGTGTTTTTAAGGTCGGGTTCGGCCATGTGAACTCTTTTACGGGGTGATCTTGTATCCCCTAACCCCTTTTTTGTGAATTGTATTTTTAGTATATTTTATTAATAGAAAAAGACTATTCATAAAAAGAAATAGATATAAATATAATTGTAAATATGTAAATAAAAAACAAATAAAATCATTTCATATTCAACAATTTCTTTTGTAATGTAATGATAATGGCTTAAAATTTGAAGTAAAATAGACACTTGCATAAGAGCCTATCAAAGTAAACCAAAGACCTCTAGACCTGTCCAATATGGGATAAATAATGAAAGAATTTGTGTGTTCTTATCCTAATATGCTCTTACAATCAATTGTGGAGAATCATATCGATATTACTCCATGTCATAAGCAAATTAAAACTGAGAGAAGTGCCTACTCCCATTAACAACAAACTCAGAGTAGCCAAAGCAAAGGTGGGTCTAGTGCTCATTAACCACCACTGCAAGACTCCGGTTGCCTGAGAAATAGTGGAGTAATATTCAGTACTAATGTTTTTCTCCCACTCCATCCATTCCTCAGTAGGAGAACGGCAACAGTTTTTCTGCAACTTTTGCTCGTACACTCGCCGTCTCAGAACAGACATATTTGCGTCTACCATGCTCGGCCCTTCTCCACAGTCATTATAATCTCCATATCTTGCTTTGATGCCCATCTTGTACTTTCTCCTCAGATTCACCCCTTTCTTTTGTGTCTTCAAGCTCAACAAGCCTGAAGGAGTGGAGTTAACAACAGATGCAGCTCTCATATAAACCTCCATAGCTATTCAAATATATGACTTGTTCTTCACCGAAGAAAACAACAAGAAACTAAAAACTTGTGGATATCAAGGACTCACCAGATTTTTGCAAAGAAGGGTAAAGAAAGACAAATTGAATTGAAGATCGTAGGCGTGATCATCCTGCATTTAAAGAGTAATTCTCATTATGTTAAACCACCGTCCATGACCTCATCATTTCTGCGTCTTCCGAGTTCCAACTAATTTGCAGCATTGAATCCCATATTAAACAAGTTTATTCCAACTTCCCGTCCTCTTGCTTTCGTCTTTTTCTCTTTCCGCGTTTTCCCTTGACGAAGTCATCAAAGCCTTTATCTAAATTAATATGGTCAGATTAGATCGGTGTTTATATTAGTGATATGCATTGCAAACGAGTAGCGGTGTTGTCGTTGTGAGAAAAAAACAACTGTTAGTAGCGTTTCTTCTATGTGGCGAAGACGTACAATTGTTTCCCCGTATATGCAGGCTAAGCATCTGCGTTATATTGAATGTTTTTTTTAATGTGTTTGAGCACCATTGAAGGATCAACATAAACTGGCTGTTCGTTCCGAGTCAGAAATTTTTTAAATAAGTCTTTTCTTTCAAAGTTTGAAGAATAGTTTATAATGCCGAGATGCATCTTCTGCCATCGCAGAGCGGATCCCTGACAGACTTAATCGCAAGTGGAAACAGAAAATAATGAAATGAAATTTCCGATGAATGGCAATTGTGAACAAGGTCGGTTGGCATAATACGATCTTATTCTTCTTTTTTTATTGCATTATAATCCACTGGCATATAAATTATTGTCAGGTGCTATCCTCTACAGAATGTACTAAAAGTTAAACTTTTCTTCCAGATCTCAGAAATTAAAGCACTTTTTTCAATTTTTTTTTGCTTTTTTATTATAAAACATACAAATCATGAAGAACAAATGATAAAAATTTCAGAAAAATCTGTTGTGCTTTCGAGTTTTTGAATTTTGGTCAAAGATGCATTTGTCTTGGACCATAGCTGCATCCTAAATGATTTATATTTATTAGTTCGATTGAAATGTTTTATTCTTGAATAAAATTGAAAACAAGAAAATAAATCTATTTTAAATCTTTAATTAGAGTATATAACAGCTAATTATTATTACACTGATAGATGTCCTACATTGGAAGATTGGCCATGAACAAAATCTTGTCCATTGTTATTCAGCCATAAATACTTGTTGATACAATTGCACTTTGACTTTTGGATCATATGAAATTGGGGTCTTCATGTGACCTTGTCAACTGGCCACACATCACGGTTGGATCCACCTAATTGCACAATTTTTGGCATTAATGATCTTTGTTGGATACTGCTAAAGCACACAATGTTTATTAAATGAGGGAGTAACGTAGACTACATGATTGGATCAGGGTTAATTTTTTCATTGGATAGGGATGAAATATGTATTTAAGCAGTGGAAACATGAATGCTGGGGAAACTAGTGATCGCCACACTTAGAAACCCATGCATTTTGTGTTTATAAGGTTCATTTGAAGTCCTTTTCGAATCCACTAGGGCATGGAGGGGTTGCAACGATTCATGATTTTGCGATAAGTATCATGGTTATTCAACGAGAAATACTTGTCGATGACAACTGCAATTTGACTTTTGCATTGATCTTTCTGCAATAAATACCAATTATAGTTTGACACTTTGTAATGATCACTTCAGGTTGACAATTGCAGTTCTTCATTTTAACCCTTCATAGATTTGTATTCTATCATCATTTTTCAACTACAACTACAGTTTGAAATTAAATACTTGTGGCTGACAACTCCAAAATTCATTTTAACAGTTCAACTACTTGCAGTGCATCATCATTTTTCCACAAAATTAGAAACATCATTATTGAAAAAATCTTATAAATGGTAAATCTACCATTAACTCTTCACACACAATATCCTCACAAAAATCGAGTGCACAAGTTAGTGAATTTGTTCTTTCTTTTTATTATTCTAAATAAGTTTTGTTGAAATGTAGCATTTTACAACAATTCCTTTCAACAATCAAATCATCTAGTTTTTTTATTTTATGCTCTATTATATATGTATATAACTTAAAATGCTTTATCGTATATGTTGATTTGCTAATTTATTCTATTCTCCTTCTTTTGCAATTCTTCTCCTAAATAAAATTCAAAACAAAACTAATTAGAATATGGATTGTGTGATTGAATCAATCTAACTATTGTTTTCCTTATACGATATGCTTAGCCAGGACCTTAAGCTCTTTTGGCACACCTTGTTCTCGCATTACCCGCCCCTGGCTTCCTCCATTGACCTATGCTCCCTCATCTCCCACACCACCACCCTTTATGACATCCCAAGCCAGCTGCCTCTCCACCTCATCGCGCCCCTTCACTATCATATCTTTACCACTTGTATCATCCACGAGGCCATTAGATCTATGATATGTAGTAGGGTTGCTGATGAGTATAGTTTCCAGGTGGAACTATTCAAGCTTGGTAGTTTAGTGATTGGCTCTTATCTCACCAAACTCTTTAATAGAGTGGTTTGTATTGGCTTTCTAGAGGCTTGGTTGAGGCACATGATCTATGCCATTCATAAGTTAGGGTCGATTTCTGACAATTATAAGACCATCATGATTGGGCATTCTTTGCCAAACTTTATGCCACAACACTAAATATTATTCTTTCCAGGGAACTAGATAGGATGAAGTGTAGGGCTAGAGGTCAAGCTAGTTTCTAAGTAGATTACCAGACTACGGATCATATCTTGACCTTATGGGTGGTCATTGAGGAGGCTCGTCATCACTTTGCGAAACCTAAGGTGTTTGACTCTATTCCTAGAGTTGCCCTTTTTCAGAGGCTCAAAGACGTTGGGATATTAGACATCCTCTTGATGACCATTATGAGACTCTATGAGTGGGCCGAGGGTAGATTCAAGACTCTAGCAAGGCTCTCTAATCCTATTCAAAGCACTATTGGGGTGAAGAAGGGGTGCCCCCTCTCCCCCACTCTTTTTTTCATCTACACCAACAAGCTTGATAGATTTATCAAAGACTTGTCCCTTCTAGGTGATGGTTGTTACTTAGATCAGGTTTTAGTTTCCATCCTTCTTTTTGCAGATGATGTGATTCTTCTTGCCTCCTCACCCAAGAGCCTCCAAAGAAATCTTGATAGCTTAGCCTCCTTTTGTGACTTGAGACAACTTGTGGTTCACTTGGGGAAGACTCGGGTCATGATCTTCAATTGCTTGAAGACCTCACACTTACATATCTACTTCCAAGGTCAGGAGATTGAGATCGCCTCCTCATACACTTACCTCGGGGTCAAGATCTCCAGTCATTGTTTTAGTTTGAGACTTGTCATTCAGCCTCGAATCAAAAAAGGGATCGGTTCCCTTGCCATGATTGAGAGATAGTGCTTCAGACACCATTTCCAAGACACCTCATCCAAGCTATCCCTCTTGGACTCTCTAGTTAGACCTACTATTCTATATGGTTTGATTGTTTGGGGACCATCATTGCTTGATTCAAACTGGGCCTCCATTGAGCATATTCTGACTCTCTTTCTTCAGCGGATCATCAGATGTCATCACTCCATATCCCACAGTATCATTATAGCTGAGTTCAAAGCTCATCCCTTTAGATTGGGGGCTATTTTTGGCCTGATATGGTTCCTCCATTATCTTTGTTGTTTTGTAGAGTCCTCTGATGGTCGAGATAGATACTCTTACCTTGCATATTGCTCCTTGGTTGGACTTGATAGATCTGACACTTTTGTGAGAGCTAGCTGCTAGTATGCCTAGGCCACATCCCTTTTGAGCTTCATCAAGATAGAAATTGATCTCTTGCCCCCCTTTTAATTCTTGTTAGATGCTCCTACTCATCTTCTCCCTTCCAGGCAAGAGCTGAATGAGCAGATCAGACTTGACATCTATAGACAATACCTCATTATGACTTGGACCAACCTCCCTGGGTGTTTAAGTCTGAGGATGGCATTCTATGCTGAGAACTTAATGGACATGCATGATGGGTTTATCATAGAGTTGGTGCCATGCTCTTCGGTTCATGCTAGGATCTTTTAGGGTTGGTTCCCATTGTATATGGTCCCAGACTGACTGCTACATTAATAGAGAGGACCATATTTGTAGGCTATGTACATTGGCCAAGATTGAGACTAAGTTGCACTTCATTTTCCATTGCCCTATTTATTATGAGATCAAAGGGAGATTTTATTATTTATTCAGAGAGTGCACCTCACTAACCTCCTTCAGGTACACTGATCAAAGATGTTTGGCACTTTATCTTTAGGAGGCGATGCAGCTTTGTGATCACACCCTACAACTTATTTCCCCCTAGAAGTAGGCTTTTGAGAAGCTCATTATAGACTTATTCTTGCCCCTACCCCTTGGGCAGGGTGTGAAGTGGCCCTTAGATACCTCCATAATTGTTCAGTCAATATCCGTGCAACCCTGCAGGGCTTATTTTTATCCTCATCTTCACATTCATTAGTGTCATCCCACCAGGAGATTTCAAAAATAGTTACATGCTCTCGCCCACCTGGGTCCATATCCCTTAGTGCTAGACTTCTTCCAACCTAGGAAGAACCCATAATTTGCATTTCGTATCTAGTTATCTTTCTCTTTTGTTTCCTTTCCTAACCACTGTTTGGTGGTCTATTGGTTCTTTACTTCTTGTTCTGTAAGTTTTGAATCCCATAGACCCTTGTTGGTCTCCCATCAGACATTAATAAATTTATCTTATCTTATCTTATCTTATCTCTTTAAGACTTATTTTTATATTGTAAGAGCTATGATTTTGGAAAGAAGGATTTTTGGATAAAAATATGTAGAAGATCGATCATGTCCAATTTTTACACCTCATAAAATTAGATTGAAATATTTCTAGATTACTCTATTTGATACCTTTGTTAATAGGTCTACTTTCATAGGTTGTGTCACTACGAAATGCTTTTGAATGTGACTCCATGAATTTTTCTTTAAAAAAATTAAAGAAGATTTTGATTTTGTATTGTTTTATATTATCTGAGAAATCATTGATTTTTCTCATTTTTAATTCATTCCGATTGATAGATTGCTAAGTATGATCTCAAGTTGAAAGTAGAAGATATTTTATAATCAAAATCAAATCATAAAATTAGATTGAAATATTTTTGGATTACCATGTTTGATACCTTTGTTATTGGGTCTATTTTCATAGGGCATGTCAATTTGAAATGCTTTTGAATGTGACTTCGTGAAATTCTCTTTGACAAATTTAATGAAAATTTTGATTTTGTAATGTTTTAAATCATACAAGTAATCATAATTTTTTTTTTTATTGTTAATTCATTCTGATTGATAGATTGCTGAGTATGATCTCAAGTTGAAAGTATAAGATATTTTATAATAAAAATCAAAACTTATTGTCATACGAAGAAATGTTTAGTTTTTAATATCTTACATAAGATTGATCATATGTTTTCAAATTTTTTTATTATTTATTAATTTTAAATTAATTTTTAGTCATATAGGATATAGATACAAAATAAATTTATGATTAATTTTAATTTTAACTTTAGAACAAACTTATAATATATTATAATTTGTTAGCTAATACTTAGCTTTATTTTGTATATATTATCTTAAATGGTTTAGGATTTCATAAATTATATTTTTTAAAAATTTAATTATTAATTTTTTAAAAATATTTTTAAATTCTTAATTTAATATTTAAATGTTGTATTTAAATAAAGTACATGCATAAAATCACATTATCTTCAAAACTAATACTATATTGTTTTCTTTCAAATTGTAGGTATCTAATATACTAGTCATACAACTCATTCGACTACTTTAAAGGCCATTATCCAAGTGCTTTATACCAATTTTTTTTCTTCTATAATATTTTTAGTCATTATTTAATAAATAAATTTCTTACATTGTATTATATTTCAATGTGATTATATTATAAAGATTTGAATTATGAAGTTGACAATATACATGATATAACTTTCAATTATATTCATAAGTTAGATATACAATGGACTTGTGCTACAATGAAAAAAAAAACGTGTAATACAAATATTAGATATAGAAGACATTGTAAATGGACCACCTCCATCGAGTCCTACAATTTCCATAGGTTCAAATGGGTACATAGAAAAACCCATTAAAAATGTAATGAAAAATATTTGTGGCAATTTCACATAGATGGTAGCTGATATTGAGAACCTAGAAGCACATATACATGATGTTGATGATACTAATGTCAATGTAACTAGAGAAATGACATTCTTCACCTAAAAAATAGCTTGCAAAATAGGAATCATTGAAATATTTGTCGAAGAGATGTTTTATGATAAGTAGTAAGATTTAGGGAACTCTCAAATATTACGTGATAAATTCTTACGTCACTTGAACAAGTAGATATTGTAATAGGGTTCTTTGAGTTTGTGTAGTTACAAAAACCACAAATAAATAAATTGTTCAACTCTCAAATGTTACGTGATGATTTCTTACATTGCTTGAACAAGTAGATATTAACACCAAGGCTTATTTGAATTCATGTAGTTGCAAAAACTACAAATAAATAAATTGTTGATAATGTTTGTCCCACCATATCAATGTAAATGTGTCTTTAATAAGGAAGCATCTATTCTACAAATACAAACACAATATGAAAATAGATAGATGAATTACTTAGTCATGAATTATATAGAAGTATATATTTAATCATATTTTTATCAACTATATTAAAATATACTTTTTTTTGTTATTATATTTTTTCAATGTTAGCTATGGGACATCCAAAATGAAATTTTGAACCAGAAGACCAATGGAAACTATATATAGGAGAACACCAAAGAGAGTATCCTAGAAACTATCATAGACAAGAAGAGAACAACAAACATGCTCTTAGATAGAAAAGAAAAAAAGAAAGCAGAATCGAGCTGATAGAGAATGATATGCTATAAAAAAAAAGAAAAAAAATCAAAGTGTAAAATATTTGGAAGTTGAGAATAGTGAGGATACAAGTTTGCAAAGAAATGTTCATGAAATGACACCTGCACAAACCTCTAATTCTCAAGGTCTAGAAAGACAAGAGGATCATGTCAAACCAAATGAGACTGCCTATCCACATTTGAATGGAAATATTTAGTTCAATGATGAATATAAAAATTCAGTCTCAATAGATCGTGTTCCAGAAACACCTCAACATGGAAATTCATTATAGATAAATTTAGGTGTTTAGTGTAGTGTCCACAATATACACAATTCTAATGGTTTAGTTCAATTTGATTTTAAAAGATTCCAAATGCAGTTTAGATCTCAATAGGATAGAATTAGAACCCCAAAGATGTGTTATGTCTATCAAGAATCATATATTGGAATCAAAGTATCTTGAAGTTCTAAAGGTCCTATATACAACAGATGTCGACAAGAAAGAGGAATTCATAGATTTTCATCTTCAAATAATATGGATCCTGGGCCACAAGAAGAGGATTTTTCAAAATTGACACAAGTAGAGGAAATTTTGATTGCACATGTAAGCCCAATACTGCAAGTGACCCATGCAACAGGTGGTCAATATAAATATAAAGGGCACACCATAAGTTTTCCTCAAAATGTAAAATAGGTTTCAAAAATATTGCCACACAATACAAAATTTCCCATTATTATTGTTAGAAGAAGGAATCAACGTGGCACATATTATAATTTCACTATCAATAAAGATCATGTTTACAAAGCACTAAAATGCAAAATAGAGCATGAATTTTTTTATTCAAATGTTATTATTGATGAAAATGCTCTTAATTAACTACCAAGGAATATAGATGAAAATATATTTAGTACATTAACTACTATACAAATGGACTTTGATGCAGATACTAATGAAGTTACATATGTCGGTCCTATATTGGAGATTGATGAAGGTAATACAATAGAGCACACTACATCAATGGCTTCAAAACCACCAAATTCCCAAAGAGAAAGTAATTAATTCAATTGTGTGTTAATAACCCTAATGCAAAACCAACAACATTGATTGATTGGCCTGGTATTGGTGCTTCTCCTATCAATGAGTATGTAATGTCAAGTTTACTAGACATGGCATTTCCAATAGTATTCCCTTATGGAAGATGTGATTGGTTAGAACTATGAATTAGGCATGTGCATCTACATGAATTTGTTAAGTATTTATTTATGGTAAAGGGATCATTGGTTTGGTAAACATCCATGATTTAGATATTTTATGATGAACCTGATAATGAGACACCAAGCATAGAATTCATCTGCAGTGTTTGTGAAAATAAATATCCAAGACATGCCCATTACCATCAATGAGCTACACGAGCATATGGAACTAATGCCATAATCTCATTTAGCTAATAAGTTGATGAGGTGTGGAACAACATGAAGGGGAACATGGTCATACTAGACTAAATGTCATGCAAAATTGATAGACATTCTTAACCAAATTGGCACTCCAACAATAATTTTCACCTTAAGTGCAACATATGCAATGACCTAGTCTACATGCTCTCATGCCCAAAACATGTCCAACCATAATGCAAGAAGCTTAAAATTGGAGAAAACAAAATGTTATCAACTATCCTCATATAGTCGCACATTACATGCAATTAAGACATACAATATTTAGAAAAAAAATCAGAAAATGGAATGGATGTCAAAGATTTTTGGTGTAGGGTATGAATGGCAA
Organism: Cupressus sempervirens; assembly: GCA_028749045.1. Taxonomy (NCBI): domain Eukaryota; kingdom Viridiplantae; phylum Streptophyta; class Pinopsida; order Cupressales; family Cupressaceae; genus Cupressus; species Cupressus sempervirens. The sequence goes on from CM053784.1 coordinate 102,357,569, forward strand.
CATAGAGGTTCTCGAAATGTGCATGGATTTTTATGGATCAATGATGCTCCCAATATGGACATCATTGATTGGTCAAATGAGGAGGAATTACGAATGGTTGAGCAATATTTTCATCACATTATTCAATCATGGAATCCTAGAGAAGATCTACATCAAAGAAATATACAGGTGTGTTCAAATTGTTTTTGTGTAAAATATCTTGTTGCTAAATAACATATTGTTTCAAAACTCTATTTATATAATGAACATATATATGTCAAATATCTTTATTTTTTTGTAGGCATTCGAAAATTTTGGTCAACATTTGTGTCTCAAAAACACAACAAAAATTACCAATATGGATATTGACAATGACTATGAACAAATACTAACTTTATTGAGCATCACACAACTTGTAGAGAGGGTGCATGTCTACACCAAAAACAAGGAAAGATGGTTTGTAGGTAACTATTATAGTTATTAATATTTGTATAGTACAACATATTATTTATTTAATGAAATAATTAATTATTCACCTTCTTATAATATTTTTAAATATCATGCTTTGCGGCCACTGAATCTTACTAGATCTAAATTATACAAAGACATAGGAATAGGTGAAAAAAAATTTGACACAACAAGAAATGATGACAGAGTGAACTCATATAATCATCACATATTGCAATTATGGAGGGCAAATATAGATTGGAAACCCATTTTGTACAAACATGCAATTATTAAATACATAGGCAAGTACACATCAAAAGCTGAAAAGAGCTCTAAAACATACCACTGGATGTTGATGTACCTTTCAAACATGGAAAACCTTGATGATTTAACTGCACGCACATATAGAAGGCTTCTAATAGAAACTATGATAGAAAGGGACATTGAAGCTCAAGAAACATCTTGCATGTTGTTAGAGCTTTTGCTCATGGAGAGTAGTAGAAGATGTGTCAATCTAAATGTAGACACATGAAGTGTTCGAATCTATAACTTTGAATAATGAGGAGAACAATGATGACAAAACAAAATGTTTCATTGATGGATATAAACAAAAGCCTCTTTTTATGGAAGGCATCACACTAATTGATGTAGCCAAATAATGGATATAAAATTCTAAAAGAAAAAGAGAAAATAAATGGGAGCCAAGGGAAAATGTAGCTATAGTTAGAGTTTTTCTAAGATTTACATCCATTCATCCACGTGCTTCACAAAAATGGCTAGAATTCTATTTTATAGAGTTATTACTATACAAATCATTTTGTGACATAGAAAGGGATATTGGTGTGGATACTGACTCCATAATAAAAAAGTGAGACTCATTTAGTTATAATGCTTGGCATGTACAGAGAGAAACAATTATAGAGAAAAATAAAATAAGAAAGGTTCAAATATTGAAGAAGATGAAGCTATTGCAAGTAATTCTTTAAAGAAAAAATGGGAAATCATATCTAGACTTCATAATGGTCAAAATACATGAAAGTATCATAAATATATATGTTAGGAAGAAGAGACATTGATAAAAATACAAATTGGTCTACTGAATATCAAGGTGAGGAGAGTACAATGGGAGTAGTCAATTTCATTAAAAATATGAAGGAAAATGGATGTCTCATATATGATGATATTCCTCAATGCTTCAATTATACAACCTTTAGAAATAAACAACAAAAGGAAATGAACATAGTTATGACACCATACCATACCAATGAAGATAGAGGCCCATTGTTCATGATAATTCAAGGAACAATAGAAACAGGAAAGCCATATTTGATTGGTGCCATCTGTGAAGCACTTCAAAATGCATGTTTGTTGGGTCCTTCTCCCCTTCTTTTACTAGCACCAACAGGAGTTGCAACATTTCATATTGGAGCTTTCATTATTCATTCAATGCTAAGAATACAAGGAAGAGATTTTTCATAGCTAGAAGGATCACCTCTTAGAAGTTTCCAAGAGGAAATGAAACATATATCAAATACATATTGATTGATGAGATGAGCTTCATTGATTAGACTATGTTGGAAAATATAGATTCAAGATTAAGGCAAGCATTTACACAAAGTTCAAACAAAAAGCTTTGCAAGTATATTTTCACTTCTATTAGTACATGTTATCATATTATGCCATATTTAGCACAATATATAAATATTAAACACATTATGGATTTTGAACAAGTTATTAATTTTATTTTATTTTAATTTTTTTTAGGTATATCTATGATTTTTTTCAAAGACTTGGGTTAATTTCCTACAGTGAGTGACAAACCTGCATATGATAGCAAAAGATGAGCAAAATTATTGTGGGAGGAATTGAAATCTATGGTAATTTTAAATAAGATTTTTAGACAAGAGGGAGAAAGCATTGAACAAAAAATATTTTGTCGACTTCTAACAAATCTTAGAGATGCTAACCCAAAAATTGAAGATTGGAAATTATTCATGATGAGAACTCTTATCAATTTAAATGCTACAACAAATGATGAGTTTCAAAATTGTGTTCATTTGTTCTCCACAAATGACAATGTTTATAGCCATAACAAGATAATGTTACATTCATTGAAGCATCCTGATGCACGAAGTCTTGCAACAAAAGTAGGGAGTTTGAATGAAATAGAAGATTTTTCAAATGGAGAGCTTGAGATTGTATTATTAATTAGCAACAATTCAAGAGTGATGTTGACTATAAATCTTTGGGTAGAGATAGGTCTTGTAAATGGAGCACTTGGGTATAAGATTATCTACAAGCCAAGAAGTAAACCGCCAGAGCCACCAACATATGTTTTGGTTGAATTTGATAATTACACTGGATTACCTTTTCAAATTGTCAATCAAATATAGTCCTAGTAATACCAATACAAAGGGGTAGAACACTTCAACTACCTTTAAAATTGGCATGGGCATTGAAAATTCATAAATAACAAGGACTAACTCTCTCAAAAGCTACAATAGATATACATCCAATAGAGAAAATAGGTTTGACATTTGTGGCAATATCTCATGTTAAGTCTTTTACAAAGTCTTAGAATAATGCCATCATTCACATATGATAGTTAGGATAAAATGAAAAATGACATACAACTTTCCAAAACTAAAGTTGAAATACTACAAATTGTTTTATCTTATTGATGTTCAAATTTATTATCTTAAATTATATATACTAACATTCATTTGATTGTGTTTGCTTCTTAGGTAACACTTTTCTCTATGGATCTATCAGATAATGAATCTAAAATTGTTGATGCAAGCCCAAACATCTCAACCAACTCTACTCCATCTGATGAAACACCTATTGATAAGTGCACAACATCAATTTTATAGTGTTGCTCCAAAATTCCTCAAGATATTGAAAACACTACATTATCCATTGATTACATTGAAGAACTAGAAATGATGAGGATGAAAGATGTTGCACACAAGGTTAAGGAAACATATACAAAGGTGGTTTCCTTCATAAGTTTTATGGAAGAAGTAAATCATAATCACTTGCATAATAAAGGTCATAGTAGCATTCTAATTACTAAAGAATATGTAATGTATTTGCACCATTACAATGTAGTGCTCTTTATGTAATTTCCACTTTGGTATCACAAAACTTTTAAATAAGAGTTATTTGAACCATTCATAAACTCTTCAATTGTGATATAAACTACAAGGTTTGTCCTATGATTTGTTATGCTCTATAATTTATATGCTAATGGTTGTAGAACTTTTTCAACTATTTTGAATCAAACAATTACTTTCCCTTAAACTCCAAGCTTTGTGTAATGGTTTAGATTGATGATTTTGACTTGTAATATCACCAAACTTCTAAATAATAGTTATTTGAACCATTTATAAACTCCTAAATTGAATTAATAGACTACACCTATGAAATATTTTATGGTTTATAATTGATATGGTAATGTTTGTACAACTATTCCAAAATTTTGAATCAAACAATTGATATGGTTAATTATGAACTATTACATATGTCCTTTTACTTAATTTTACTTAAACTACAATCCTTGTGTAATGGTTTAGATTGGTGAATGTGATTTGTGTAAATGATTTAATATTATTTTCTTTATAATGATCAAGAATTATAGATTTAGTTTACATTTCAAATAATAGTATGAGAAAATATTTCATATTGAGTTATATATGTCCTCCAATATATACTCTATTATAAAATATATAAATAATTTGTAACTAAAATGTAAATAAAATTTTGAATTGTACTATTGTAAAATATTACAATTTTACTTACCATATATGTCTTCAAAGTTAAACTAAATTATACCTAAATATGTACTTTGTTAGTATAATTATCATATACTATGTTTCCAATTAATAACAAAATTAAAATATTGTTGAACCACTTTTATTTCTATTAATATGTATTTCTATTCACCAATGTCCAAGGAAAGATGAAAAGTAAATATTGTTTAAATACATTTATTTCTATTAATATGTATTTCTAATTAGTAATGAGCAAAATAGTCTTAAAAATCTTATATATAGAAATTATAGTTATCATACATGTATGCCATGTGTGTGGTTACTACTAGCTTATATATATATGTATTCAGATAATATCTATATTAAATATGCTAGTCGATATCTTATTTGAATATAGGCATGTCAGAAAGATATCAACCGACATATTTAATATAGATAATTTTCCCTCCTCAAGTTTACTTCAAATAAAATGATAATGTACCTCAATATGCTTAGTCCTACTATGAAATACTGCATTTTTGGCTAAGTCAATGACAATTTTACTATCACAATACAAGGCTGATCCTTGTTGAGGACAATCAAAATCACCAAATAGACATTGCAACCAAATCAACTCTTTTTCTACTGTAGTGAGAGTAATGCATTTAGCCTCAGTAGTAGAAAGTGAGACAACTTGTTGCAACTTTGATGCCCAACTGATCATTGCTCCAGCAAAGGTAAATACTATAACCAATAGTAGATCTTTTATTATCTAAATTTCCACCCATATTTGAATCAGTATAACCTCTGAGTGAAGTGTCTTTGCCAACAAAACACAATACAAAATCAGGAATGCCCGTAAGATATCTTAAGGTCCACTTAACTGTATCCCAATGTTGTTTACCTAGATTACTCATAAATTTGCTGAAAACCCCCACAACTTGTGCAATATCTGGACTAGTGCTAAACATTGCATACATAAGGCTACCCACTACTAAAGAATATGAGATGTTCTTCATGTATTTTTTTTCTTCTTGTGTGTTGGGTCACATGGATGAGGTTAATCTGAAATAATCAGCAAGAAGAGTGTTGACCACTTTGGCATTTGCTATGCCAAATCTTTCTAATACCTTGAGAACATTGTGTTCTTGATAAATATTTATTTTGTTCTTGTGTCTATCATGAATAATGTCCATGCCAAGTATTCATTTCACTACCCCTAAATCCTTTATGGAAAACCTTTGTGACATCTTTACTTTCAAATTTGAAATCAATTTCATAGATGAGCTAGTAACAAGCATGTCATCAACATAGAGCAATAAAAGAAAAAATGAACCATCAAGTAACTTCTTGTAGTAGACACATGGATCAAATTCATACTAAATGAAGTTATTTTTAGTCATGAATCGATCAAACTTGAGGTACCACTTCCTCAGAGTTTTCTTGAGACTATATAAGCTCTTTCTCAATCTACAATGTAAGTTTTCTTTATCACATTTAATAAATCCCTCAGGCTACATCATATAGATTTATTCATTCACATCGCCATGGAGAAAGGCCATTTTGACATCTAGTTTTTCAAGTTCAAGATCATGAGAAACAACTAAACAAAGAATAGCTCAGATTGTAATCATCTTGACCACGGGTGAGAAGATTTCATTGAAATCTATGGCCTTTTCTTGATCGAAACCTTTAACAACCAGCCTAGTTTTGTAACACTTCTGATTTTTGCCTTCATCTTTTAACCAATAAATCCATCAATTTTTGGGTGCTTTATGATTTGGTGGCAAAGGAACCAAATCCCAAGTTTTATTTTACAATAGAGAATCCATCTCTTCCTACATTGTTGCCTCCCATTTGTGAGAATCTAATGCTTTGCAAGCTTCTTTGAAGCTTGTTGGTTCAACTTGGTCTGAAAGAAAAAAAATTGGCTCTACTTCTTTTGGAATATAATAGTTCATAATTAGTGAATCTAGCAGGAAGCCTTCTCTATCTAGTTGATTTCCTCCATCCTTGAGAATTATCATTATGATCAGAATGTCCCTTTTCTTTATCCTGGGAGTTTTTTGTTTGGAGTTCAAAGTCACTTCCCTTTGAAGATGTGTAATGACTCTTCTTAGAATTGGAGTGGTTAATATTTGTATGCACAATTCCCAAATTTGAATCACTACTATGTGAGTGACTTTTCTCACTTGTAAATTGAGCCTTGGCTTCATGTTGACTCATGGGTGGACTTGATCCAATGTGTGAGTCATCCAATTCTCTTGCAGGTTTGATAGCAATATCACCTGATTCATGCCAGATTTGGAGTGTGTCATAATGAGAAATATGTGGTTGAGTGTTATAATGGTCTTGATTGGAGAGACCATGATGTAGGGAATTGAAACCATGGCATTCACCATTGTCTCTACTAAGAACAATCCTCATGCTACTTTGAAAATGTGTATCAGTATCAAGCTCTATAGTAGATCTGTGTGGGGACAATGTTGATAGAGGTGACAATGAAATTGCGACTATTCACATGAATCATCCTTGTTAGTGATTTCCTCCCTATCAATATGGGAGATCCTTGTGCCATGGTTATGTCGTGTGTCTCTAACCATAGGTAGGCTCAGATCAACCACTTGAACATGCTATCGGTGATTGATTTGTGCATTCCCTATGTGGTCTATGTGAACTTCTCTTGTGTGACCAACTATTGAGGGGAATGGTACACCATGAAGGGGTCTTTGCCCATGCTTGGTGTGGTGTAGGGAAGACCATCGTTGAGGCTCTTGTGTTGAGTCCACTCACTTGTGAGTGGCATGTTCACATCATTAAAATGTTTATGACCAAAAACATCAGTAGGGAGAGTGCCTTGCTTAGATGGTTTCAATTTTCTTTGTACTCAAACAGAGGATTATCAACTCTATTTTGATTTTCTAATTCATCAACACTCTATTCACCAGTAGTATTGGAATGACTCCACATGCTAGTGGATGAAGTCGATAGAGGGGTAGGAGCTAGAATTGAATTGGGAGATAAAATAACTGAAGAAATGTTGGTCTAATTTCTATTAGCATTAGAGTTATTATCAAAAATAGAGAAATGGATCTACTCACTTGTAGATTTTTCTTCTATTTAGAGAGTCGGAAATACCTTCTCATTGAAGAAAACATCTCTACTCCTAATAATTTTCTTCCCAACTGGATCCCAAATTTTGAAACCAAATTGTTCTTCACCATAGCCCACAAATATGTCTTTTTGTGATTTTGGATCAAGCTTCCTTCTTTTATCCTTTGGAACATGCACATAAGCTTTGCATCCAAACACCCAGATGTGAGAATATGAGATTTTATTTCCTAGCCACTCTTCCTCCGGTATGCCAAAATCCAACCAAGAAGAGGGACTTTGGTTGATTAAGTAGTGTCTTGCATTATATGCCTCTACCCAAAACACCCTTCCTAACTGACATTAGAAAGAATACAACAAGCTTTCTCAAGGATTGTTCTGTTCATCCTCTCTGCTGCTCCATTTTCTTGTGGGTGAATGTGACAATCTTAATTCTATGGATGCCATTATTTGCACAAAATAAATCAGAATCCAATGAGAAAAATTCTCTTTCATTATCCATTTGTGAACACTTTATTTTGTGACCAATTTGATTCTCAACTAAATCCTTAAAAACTTTAAGCTTGCTGAAAACATTATATTTCTTATGCAATATGTAAATCCATACCTTTCTTGTACAATCATCAAGGAAAGTGAGGAAGAAGTTTTCTCCTCCAATAGTGCTTTCCTCGGTGGGTCCAAACACATTGAAATAGACAAGTACCAAAGGAGTGCCTTTCTTTTCATATTTGATCCTCAAGAAGCTGACCCTCTTTTGTTTTCCATAGAGACAATGTTGACAAAATTGTAAGTCAACTGATTTTAGCCCTGGTAGTTGCTCTCTTTTATGCATAACAACAAGGCCCTTTCTACTCATGTGATTGAGCTTCGATGCCACAATTCTGAATCACTATCTTCAACTGTCATGGAAGTCCCCACTTCACTAATATTTTCAACAATATATAAAATCCCAATCTTGTCTCCTTTTGCAACTAATATGGATCCTTTTCTAATTTTCCATGAATCGTTTAGAGAAGTGACAAAACCTTGTGCATATAGCTGACTTACAAAAATCAAAATTTTCTTTAGTTTTGGAACATGACACACATATTTTAAAAGCCATTTAACACCTTCTTTCAAAGATAATAAAATATCTCCTTTGCCTACTATTTCACATGCTTTATTATCACCCAATTATACTTCACCGAACTTACCTTCTTCATAATTTAAGAAGTATTCCATACATGAAGAGGTGTGAAATGATGTGAATCCAAAACCCATGAGGCTAAAGTAGTCTCGGTTCTAGATAAAATTAGTACACTATCATCTTTGTCATAGATAGTGTTGGCTTGACTTTCACGCACTTGTTCTTGTGCTCTTTTATAACCTCTACAATCTTTTTTCACGTGACTACTTTTGCCACAAAACTAATAGTGTTCTCCTTTCCTCTCCTTTGACTTCGAGCATCTAGTTGATTTTGATATTCTATGATGATTGTTCCTTCCTCTAGTTTCAATGCTAACAACCATCAAGGCTTCACCAGATGAGGATTCCTTGTTACTTCTCCATGTATCCTCACTAAGTAGAGTTGTCATTACTTCATCATAGACCAACTTTCTCTTTGAGGAGTTAGAAGTGCTAATTGCTATAACAATAGGATCTTAGGTGTCAGATAATGAACACAACAAGATGATATCTTTAGATTCATCATCTTGTGTCATGCCAACTAAGGTTGCTTGACATAATATAGCATTCAAATCATTTATATGATTTGACATCACAGCCCCATCCTTTATTTTCAGCTTGTAGAGCTTCTTCATAATGAATATTTTTTTTGCAACTAAGGCCATTTTGTACATACTTTGAAGTTTATCCCAAACTTCCTTGGTCATTGATTCATTGTGTACATTGAATAAAACATTTTGTGATAAAGAAAGAAAGATTGTTGCCTTTTTCTTCTCATAAGTTTTATCCCAGTCTTCATCCTTCATTGTAGCCAATTTCATTTCTTTTCCATCAATTGTTATTGCCAAGTCTTGCTTGACTAGCAACCAATGCATTTGAACTTTCCAAAAACTGAAATTTTATCCTGAGAATTTATGCACTCACAAATCTTCCATGACTCTAAATTTTCAAACACCGAAATCGATTCTAGTGACTATGCCAAGCTCTGATACCAATTGTGAAGTTCGCTGAAAGTACAAATTGAGAAAGAACAAAACAACAAGAAAGAGGAAAAATACAAACACAAAATTTTATCATGGCTCACTAGAAATTGTCACTATATCCACATTGTAGGAAAGATCTCTTATTAATGTTAAAGTCTGAACTTTATATTATAGCTATAGCTTTAGCTCTTCAAATACAATATGAAATAATGAACCTCCAATACAGAGCGAGAGAGAGAGAGAGAGAGAGAGAGAGAGAGAGAGAGAGAGAGAGAGAGAGAGAGAGAGAGAGAGAGAGAGAGATGGAGGGAAACCATAATAAATGAAAGATTGTTGAGCTTCACATATACACCCAACAAAAAAGATAACCTAGGCATAAGGATGTGTGTGTCCTTAATAGATTATTTAAACAAAATTAGGCTTTGTAAAATGTCAATAGTCCAAAGAAGAATTAATCCAAAGAGGGATCAAAAGAAAGGATCATGCCTCCTAATTTTTTAGTAGTGCAAAGATAGATCAAAAAATAGATCAAGTCCCCATGAATTTTTAGTAGTTCAATAGAGGAAACCAAGTTGTCAATATACATGTGTACAAAATTGAGCAGAGTATATGCCACCAAATTAAATTGATTGCAACCACATTAAAAAGAGAAATGAATTTAATGGGACTGTACATGTATCCACTAAAATGTTCCCACTATGAAATTTCCGAAGAGAGAACACTTGAAGGGAAACAAACACATGACAAAAGAGAGAGCACAAAGGAATTTGCTAACTTTGGAGTTAGTACGATCATATGATAGTATGTAATATTATATCAAGTATGAAATGTAATAGCTCTCCAAATGAAGCAGAGTTACAACACAATGGAATAATATGAAATGAATCGCATTTGTACTATCCTTTATATAAATATTTTTCAAACATAAAAAAACAAATATGTGACTTTTAATTAGTTAGGACAAGAATTAACAATATAAGTTATTTTAAATCTTGTCTCTTGATAGTAAATACCTTTGAAAACACATTTTATTGTCATTAATATTTGCATAGAGATAGGATATAAAACAATATGTTTTTACATCAAAACTTATACTAATTCATATATTGTATAAAATATTTCTAATATAAAATTTGTACTTTATTTTCCTAATTTGATATTAATTTATAAGAATAATCAATTGATTTTACACATCATCAATATCAACATTAATATGTAATCCTTCTTATTTATTATAGCATAACTTATTAATACCTTTTTATATACTTATTAATCATTTTTATATATTTACCTTTGAATAGATTTTTGGCAGATTTGTGAACTTTAAAGCATTTATGTGTATGGGAGTTCAGACATTGAATGTGAATATTGAAACTGACAATATGGAGCCCCTTAGTGGACATGGAATAAAATTCTAAGAACGGAGAATACTTAAAACAAAAATCCGATGGGATCACTATGGTGGTTAAGTTAAGGAGGAACCCATAGCTTGACACACTTGAAATGAAATGAAAGTTTGAAGTGCGCTGATTAAGTGAACCCATAGTAGGTAAACCTAAAAAGACTCACCATCCACTTTTCTAGATGAAAGATTTTTCACCTTCAACTTAATAAACTCAACAATATTAACATAATATTTAGTTAAGGTGATAGTCTCCTCGACATAATAGATCTCATCAACAAAGTGAATGAGATCATTAAAAAAATTGCCTTTCTTTGTCTCTTCCTCCCTACTATTGCCTAAACTTGTGGCATTTTAGCTTTTGAAATCGTATTACGAAGGAAAAGACGACCCGAATTCCTTTTATGGTCAGTGATTCGGTACGGCGGATGGATGACTCATCCTCGACGCTGCTCCTGAAAGCAACGTCATCCACTTCCACTCCCCCCATCGAAAGCGACGTCCACGCGTAGCGTAAGTAAGAAAGCCAAAGCAGACACGCATACGCATGTGTTGCTCACACTTCCGCGTAAATTCGGGCTTCCTTCACGGCAAAGGAAACCGAACTCGAAAGCATACCTTCATTTCTCCTCCCCATGCTTGTCTATTTAACAACAACTCCTCACTCAGCAATTCAATTCAATTCAATGCTCTCTAGTGTCCACAAACAATTCAAGAAACAAAAACATACTTCACTTTTGTATTGTTGTCTTAACTTTTCGGAGGAACTGCTGTTGCCTTAAACATTTGACAGATGGATCTCAGAGCCGCTAAAATAAGTGGCAAATTCGGGCTCCCGCCTCTGCCCAAAAGTTCACGAAGACCGCCTTCTGTTCACATTGGCACGAAAAAGTTCGTTGTTAATGCCGCCAGCTCAGGCGATTCAGGTAAATAATTACTTCGTTATTCCTTCAACTCGTTCAGATGTTTCAAAAGTATTCAAGTTAAGTAAACTCGTGCGGCTTTATGTGTATTGCAGGGCGGGGGAGAATGGTGGACGAGGACATGTTTGTTCTGAGAAAAAGAATGTATGAGTTGAGAATGGAGGAAGAAATGAAGAATGATGTTCCTCCAGAGGAGTGGATGGAGTGGGAGAAGAGGTGGTATCCCACTTATCATTCAGATGTCTGCTCTTCGATGACGTGGCTGCAAAATGTGCTGCTGAACACAAGACCCGGCGTCACCATGGCCATCGTGGCTTCGATTTCGTTGAGCGTGCCAGCGTGTCTCTTTCTTCTCCTCGTTCACTGCTCAATTGCTCTCAACGGTTTAACTCCTCACTTTCTCAGGTTTTTGAGTCGCTAGCTTAGCAAAGGCAAAGATTCTATCAGTATGTTACGGATGGGCCATATTGTTGTCATTCGGATTTTCAACAGAAATATATGTTCTTTATTACATTAGAGTAATGAGGTCATGGCCAGGAACAACTGAACGCAATCTCATGTAATTTATGACTATGATGTGATGTCATGGAATGTCGGATTACAAGACAGGCCTACTTATTTTGTTGTGGGTCACATGTTTCCGAAATTTATCACACTAGGAAAGTTGGTTTTAACTTCTCCGTCATTTGTTAAAATAGTTGAAAGCTGTATTGGTCGTTTTTGCACTTTTTAACCGTTTATGATATATGATCGTATGAATTGATAGGCTAAAATTTTAAAGAATTGTTAATATGACAAATAAATTTATTAATAAACCATCAATACTTGTTATAAGCAACTTAGTATTTTATTTAATAATATACAAAAACATGATTTTATAATATGTATAATATATATGCATAATAAATATGTATTATTTTATTTTATATATGTTTCTATTTATTTTTTGTTTCTATTTTGATAATTGTATATTTATATTAATTCAGAATCTTTGTTGAAATAAGAATATAATGAATTTTGAAAAATTATTTTTATATTATTAATTTAGAAACTTTTTCTTTTATTTGAGATTTTTGTATATATTACTAATTTATAATTTTAAGTTATCATTATGAATTTTGCACATATTATTAATTAATATTTATTATTTTCATTTATAAAATATTTAAATTTAAAATAATCTTTTAAATTATCTTAAAACTCAAAAAATTGACAATCAATTTTTTCCTTAAAATGTAAAACGAAAGGCAAGAAAAGAATTTAGCCGTCATTAAACAATCATATGACAGGCAAATGCGATGTCAAATTCCAGGCTTGGTGTGGACATTCGTTGCATGCCACCAATGATTGCATAGGCCATATAAATAGGTTAAACATTGGAAATGGTTCTGTCTTCCATGGCTTTGTGCAGTTGATAATTAGATTATCGTTTGGATATGGATATGGATGCAATGTACATAAATATTACTAGCAATGAGTATGTTGTGGTGTTATTAAAGCTTTGTTTGTGCTTCCTCTCATCTTCTTTATATTTCTTTATATCTTTTATCTTTTATCTTTTCCTCACTCTGTCTCCCTCTCCATTTCCTTAAATGTTTTTATATATTCACTCTATCTCCCTCTTCATCTTATCTTTATTTTCCTCTACATCCTCCATATCATCTCTCTCTAGGACCCTTTCTATACCTTTAAATTTGTACATTTCCATGTCTCCCCCATCTCTCCCTTTATCTCTATTCTTTACTGATATTTTTAACGTTTGGCTTTGCAAGAATTGAAAAGAGAAATGTTAAAAATTTCACCATGGATTTGTTGGCTTAACACATTATGAATTTTCTATTGAAATGGTGTACATCACATAGCAGTCTATACAAGTTTTCATTGACAATTGAAAAGGCACCACTAAATAATTGTGTGCAAATCATCACTTTCATTTAAGTAATAAAGTTTTTGTATTTAATCTAACTATTTTCATTAAATATTTCTTTATAATAGAAATAAATTAAATTGTAAAAGATCTTTAAAAGTCATTACAATAGTAAGTTATACTAAAGGAAAATACTAATGATTAGTCGATAAGCTTTAGATGTGGATTTCCCTTGTACTTTATGACTGAAAACTTTGTCTAAAAGTCTTAAACTACTTTAGACATCATGAAACAACCTTGAGATAATTGTAAAACTATTTTGCAATAGTCATATGTTCACATTCAAAAAATAATGTTCAACATTATATATTTCTAATTTTATTTGGAAAATTTATTCTTATCTATTTTTTTATTAGTAAACTAATCATTTCCAAATATTTTTAATTAATCAATTTAGAATTTAAAGTAAATAATAATATTATATTTTTAGCAAAAATGATATAATTATTTGTATAAACTGAATCTATTTATTTTGAATAAATAAGATATGTATTAATTGAAGACGGTTTTAAAAGTAAAAGTAAAATGATAGTATAAAAATATTTGTATATTTAATTGGTAAAAATGATAGTATAACAAGTGTATTTCTTTATTTATTTATTTTTTATTATCAATAAAAGAAAACATATCTTTACTATCTATTATTTAATTAAGTAAAATTATCATTACAAATTTACCTTTATTAATTAAAAATTATAATATTCTTAAATAAATAAAATTGAAAAATATAAATTCAATTATAATTCATTTATATTAAAAAAAATCAAAACTTTATTTACAAATTTAATATTACTTTTTATATTAAAAATTAAATATATACATTCTCATTTTTTTTTGTAGAAAATATCATCAATTCGATCAATTAAAAATTCTTGTATACTAACATTAAGATTATTTTTTATATTAAAATTGAAATAAATATTTTCGAATAATTTGATTTTCATAAAAAATCATATCATGTATTTAATTAATAAAAGAATCTAAAATAAGAAAAATAATATTCATTAATTTCTATAATAAAGAATAAAATAGATTTATATTAAATTTAAAAATATAGTTAAATTTTTTATGACACTAAAATTTCTAAAATCTAGTTTTTTTTATTAATTAAAATAATTAGTAAAATTTATATTTTAATAAATAAAAATACTACAATTGAGATTAACCATAATAAAATTCAGAATTCTCTAAAATAATAAATAGAATAGATTAGTTTTAAGTAAAATACATTTCTTATATATATTTTAATAGTAAAATTATTTTTCTAAATTCATTTACTCATAATTAAAATAATCAACATATATATTTTGTATTCTATAAAAATATTCAAATTAGATAGACGATAATGAGATATCTAAATTTCTACAATAATAAATAAAATAGATTTGTATTAAGTAAAAGATATTTGTATTAAATTTAAAAATATATTTTTAATTTTTAATTTTAACAATAAAAATAAAAAATATCTATTTTTAATAATTAAATAATCAATATAAATTGTCAATTTTTATTTATTTTTGATAAATTAGAATAAATAATAATAACATTCTTAAATCTCTAAAATAATTATAATAAATTTTTTTTTTTTTAGTATTTTAAATTTACCTAAAAATATATGCATAAATTTTCTCATTGTTGAACTTCTGCCTATAAATATAGGGTCAGAATATTTCAAAGAACCAAAAATTAAAGAAGGCTCACACATAAGGTATTTGATATATTCATGTGAATAAGGTTCAAATTGGAATTTGAATTGTCCAATTTTTAGTAGTTATCTACTTTGTATAGTGTTAAGTGTCAATTGTTCATTTATTATACTGATTGTTGTCTTTATTGCCTTTTGTATAGCAAGAGATTGCATTTATGGAGGTACAAATATAAAGAGGTATGTCTTTGTCATTCAATTTTTAAAGAAAATATTTATTTTGTCATTCTGTTAATTTAATGACATCCTTTATGTGTTAGGGAATATTTACATGTTTGTTATTAAATGCTCTCTAATTTTCTTTGTTCATCTCTTATTTTATGTATACCTTTTGATATTGTACTATTTTAAATTACATCCTTCAATATTTTTGTTGGTGTGAAAAGAGTGCTTTCCATTTCTTAATTGGTACACTTAGACTAGACAACCTTCTAGCAACTTGTGTTGAGTTATGTGACACTGTCATTCAAATAAGTAAGAATGTAGCTAATGTACAACACATTAAAATTGCCATTATTGGAGAAGCATTGTGCTAGTTCCACATTACATGTAAATGGGGCATTTTATGATCTCTTGCAAGAGTTAGCTTACAACAAGTACTACAGCATGGGAAATGCATACAAAAGTTTTTAAGTCTATATTCTATAAGATTTTCTAATGAATCTTAGGCCACCAAAGTCTTCATAAATGATTTAGTACTTTTCAATAAATTTCTTAGTTTGTCGGATGTTACAAGGAAGTGAAATTTCATAATAGTCTATTTTCATTTGAGTTCTTTCCCTTTCCCTTTACTTCAAGATTCCTTTACTATATTCCATATATGAATTTAGCTTGTATAGGGTTCCAAGATCCCTTCAAAACTTGATATCCATATTTATTGCAAAGAATGCATATTCATTTTTAATATAGATTATGATGAGTCCATATAGGTAGCATGCTTCTACTAATAATATACATACATAGATTTATAAAACTTAGAATACTCGCATTCAAGAAATAGAAATGAAGAAATGAACAATCAATATGATTTACAAATGAATGAATTAATTGTAGCTACCATCACAAATAGGACTTTCAATTAGTGCCAACTTAAATGATCTTAGAATGCTAGATTGATGTAATTTTGACAACAATAGTAATGGAGAAAACCATAATTGTCCAATTACCTTTGGATTAAATTGCACCTAATTTTGTAAGCACAAACAAGATCTACGAACAACATACACAAACAACCATAGATTCACACATTCAAAATAACACATTATCTTTACAAAAAGAACATGCACTTGCTATCATTGTAAATCATTTGTTGACTATGTCTTCCAACCAACCAGTATTTAGGTCATACAAAGAAAAACAAAACTAGAAAATCCTATCTCATCAACTACATAAGAAAGACACTACAAAGACAAGGACAACAAGAAGTAATCCCATTCCTTTCTCTCACTCCAACATGAATAGGTTCATTTAATACAAGCCTCAATAATACATACATCCCTAAAGATTCCAATCAGAGACATGCAACCTGTCCAAGCACAACCACTAACATCTCTCCAAGAAGAGATAAAGAATATAAAATACATTCTCATCAATGATATGAGCTTCATTAACAAATAAGAACCTAACAAAAATTGAACAGGAAGATTTTGACCTATCTATACACTTAGTCCCAACAAATGAACTTGTAAGAATACATAATAGAAAGAGGTTGTAACAACTAAATGAACCTATTGCACTTATCCTTGCAAGAAACACACAATGTAAATCAGGTAATACAGATAATGATGAGTAACTACCCCAAGAAATATTACTAAAAAAATTAAAGATATTATACTAGTACATAGGACTAAAACACCATGATTAATAACATATGTGACTGTGACATTTAAAAACTATACTAGTCCATTGTGGAGTTAAAAAAAAAACCCAAAAATAGTACCAATACAACCAATAACATGAGGGAACCATAGGAAAATTCCTCTATCAATGACATTGGCTATCACTATACAAAAATTAAAAGGCTTCACACTCAAGAAGGAAACAATTAATATTGGAAAATTTGAATAAGAAGACCTCACCTTTACTATAGTATCTTGGGTAAAATAAATACAAAGGCTTCATACAAAAAAACCATTATTCTTTTTATCGTTGTTCCAAAATAAAAATGAATCCATACAACTTTATTTAAGGAAAAAAGAAGAAGCTCATTTGCAATTTCTCTTAAAATAGCAAGGAAAGTTAAAACCAACAATATCTACATTTTTCACACTAATAAAAATTTAATTGGTGCTTAATTAGTATATATTACTCACTACAATTTGAGAAATAATACATTTTATTGTCTATGGATCTACTCTCAAAGATGAAGAATAGGGGATGATGAATTTTTACATGCCTCCTCCCTTATAAAAAGGTTTTTTTCTTTTATACATTATTCTTTGTTTAATGCTTCTATAAAACAAATTCCTTATTTTTCAATTTCAAATTCAATACATGAGATACTTTACAAATTTATGAAGTATTTAGAGGTAAATACTTACCAACTTGTTACATTGATTTTCACTATAGGAAAAGATGGAAATGGCTTACATTAAAAAGGAAATACAACAAAGTTAAAGAACCTTGTCTCCTCACCATTGTATGTCTTCTAGAATGGCTAATGTAACATCTCTAACATGTTGTAAAGGTGATTGAATCATAATCATATGGGTAAAGTAAAATAACAAGGAACCACCATGTCATCTATCTAATAATAATCGTATAATGACTTTAGATATGATCATCACACTATTCTCAACAAGAATTCTTGAACTAGTAAATGGCAAAAACAACACCTCTGTATAGATAAAATTTCACCTACAATTACCCTTCAAAAAAAAAGTTAACAAATTTATGAAAAACTATTTCAACCATATTCATACTTGTACCATCTTAAATTGGATACACTCTAGTATAGGACTGGCTAATAATTTCTTAGTCAATTCAAGTTTTGTTTATGGTTGTGTGTGTGTGCCTTTAAGTCATTTTGGAAGTAGGTTGTTTAAGGTCATGTGGACCATGGTAGGAGTGCAATAGGGTTTTGTTTGAAGAGTCTTAGGAAACTTGTAGGTGTAATTAGGGATCAACAAGTTGTAAAGCCTCCTAATTTGCACAAAGCTGATGATGACATCAGCATGAGATCAATAGTTTCTTGGTTGGGTTAGAACCATGTTTCAACCATGGTTAAGGTCTATGAAAAACTTTTGGGTATAGAAAACTATTGGTATAGATCTAAGTGGCAAAGCAGAGAAAGTGCACATGTGCATGGAGTCATCTGGATTAAAAATGCATCAGATATGGATAAGCTCAATTGGAATAATGTTGCAAAACTTGAAAGAACATGAATCTTTTTTGACAAGTATGTTACTGCTTGGAACCCTCACGAGGCTTCATAAAGATATAACACACTCTTCCACAACTCTCTAAATGATCTATACTGGCTTGACATGTATGCGATATTAGTTGTAGAGCTTTCTTATGATATTGAAGAGTTGATTAATTAGGCTCAAAGACACACAAAACGCAGACAAGGAACATGCTTAAGAAAAAAAGGATACAAAACTTGAGTGTCTCTACAACACTCCATGGAACGAAAAAACTATATCTACTTTATCATGTCATAAGTATGGGGGAAAAAATATGAACCAGTGAGAAATGATGATAGACATAACAATCACAATCAAGAAATGTCAATAATTTGGAGAGAAAACATTTATTTTCAACCAATTATCTCATGGGAGCTTGTTCTCAAGTATGTTACTAAATATGCATCTAAGGCAGAAAAAGCATCTGAAACATATATTGAAATGTTAAACAAAATATCTTCAGTCCATGAGCCTAATAGCCCAATCTTACTATATATAAGAAACTTATGACATAAATTATAGTCATATTTGAAATAGGGGCATAGGAAGCATGTCACATGCTTCAATAATTGCCTCTTATTATTTGTAGTTGTCCTTTCACATCTTTGAATGTTGGCCAAAAAAGTTCTAGCAGATAATAGAAATGTCAAACACAAACTAAATACAATCTATATACTTGTAGGCATACATGCAATGACCTCTAGAGCTTGACATGCTAATGCTTCTTGAATTTGCATGATCATACACTTATTCTACAAAGTGTAGAAATGATAGGTGGAAAGAAAGAAAGGTTCAAGCCATTTTTTATGTTTACCCATAGTTCAACAATATTCCACATGTTCACTTAGACCATTTTGAAATATTCTACTAGAGTGATCTTCTCCTATACAAATATATTTGTAATATAGAAAATGACATTGGCTTAATGAATGGAAGAATTATTGCAAATTGGAGCAACATGAATGCAAATGGATATAGTATTTGGCATGTCAATCACATGCCAAAATGTGAGTTAAACTTAAAAGAAGTAGAAGATGAGGAAGAAATGATGTAGATGAATGAATGAAAAATATTGTCACAAATAGGAACCTCACATAATATTCCTATTGATAAACTTGATATGCTTCGAAAGCATGATTTTCATAAGAACAAAAAATGGCATCAAATTATCATTCCCAAATATTTGCATGAAATTACAACATAACTAATAAATAATAATAAAATTTTCACCGGGTGAGAATATCCTATCAAATTACCTTATACAAAGCTATCCATTATCAACAAGTTAGCAGGCAACACTCACACTAATTATGCAACACAAAAAATGTTGATCTAGAAAACCTCTTTACATGATTATTCAAGGAACACATGGTACCAAAAAATCATACTTGATCCACTACATAAGAAATGCATTAAACAATAATGGTCAACCACAGAAAGGACAACTACTGGTACTGGCTCCTACAAGTGTTACTGCATTCAACATACATGTATCTACTATACATACAATGCTCAAAATACCTATTAAAAAAATGCAACCACTACAAGGGAATGTATTGACTACATTTTAGGAAGAATGAAAAGAAATGAGATACATTCTTATTGATGAATTCAACTTCATTCACCCAAAGCTACTATTGAGAATATATAGTAGACAATGACAAGCATTTCCAAAAAATTAACAACTCTTCTTTGGTGATCTCACCCAGTTATCCCCCATGATGGAAAAGCCTTTATAAACATCACATTCTATTGCAAGAGCATTGTGGCAGCTATTCAAAACAATCATCACATTAGATACAATATTTTTCCAACAAGGGGATAATATGGAGCAAACACAATTTCGTCAACTTCTACAGAACATACAAAATACACAATTGACAAAGGAAGACTGGGAGCTCCTACTCACACATACAAACCAATATATTACATTAGATAAAAATGATGAATTTGAAAAATCAATACACCTATATTCTATGAATGATCTTGTTAAAGTACACAATAAAAAATGTTGAAGCTATTAAATTGTCCAATTGCAAAAAGTATAGCAATAAGCACTATGTGTAACATATAATATGCAACTGTTGAAGAATGACTTGAAAAGGAAATCCTATTGTGCAAAGTCCAACATATCATGCTAATGGAAAATATATGGACACAAACCGGCCTTGTAAATGTAGTATAGGTTAAATAATAGAGATTGTTTAGAGCAATGGTTCCAAACCTCCACAACTTCCACTATACATTACAAAAATAATTGATAATTACAATGCTCCATCATGTGATAAAAATTAAAGTAGTACCAATAATTCCTTTGAACTTGGGACGTGAAGATAAATACCCTAACATTGGCATGGACTTTAAGTATTCAAAAATCCTAAGGGCTTACACTACACAAAGCAATAGTTGAGATCGGTAAAATAGAAAGGTAGGGGCTCACATTCATAGCAAGATCCACAATCAGATCACTAAAAGACCTTCACATCCAACCCTTTTTTGTCTCTCGAAAGGTTCTCCAAAATGGAAAACAATCCATACAGAATCATAAGGAAATGAGAAGAAGCTCAATTACATGAATTGCCCTTTCAATAGTCAAGGTATGTAACAATATCATAGAATCATGCTCTCATAATGAAATACATGTATAATTATTTGTTATCAATATTCTAAAATAATTATGTTTGTACTAATGAAATCCAATTACTTTTACATAGAACTCCAATTCAACATTTCAATGACTAGAAGTTATTCCAATGCATGTCTCAAGATTATTTGTAAGCTCTATAAATAACTTCATATTTTATTAATTGTTATACACTATTTCACATTTGAGAACATATATATTATTTGATATTTGGTAGAGAGTTATTCATTAATTCATATTTCATTGTAGAGTATCTTACAAACTGGATGCTATAGTTGTGTTGAGTATACTATTCTTTACAGTCTACCCAATTTTACCTAGAATGGATATGTACATTAGTTTGTTTTAATTTCCTATTTTTCTAATACTTCTTGTTGTCTCAAACCAAATACTCCATGATAAATTTGAAAATTCCCTATTATGTTTTGTAGCACACTTCATGGAACACTTCTTTGAAGATGGAAACACAATTTTCCATACTTCTACACAAACTTAGAAGACATATATAAACAACCAAGACTAGAAAAAATAAGCTGATTGAGCCAAGGAACTTGGCCAATCAGTTCTTAAACATATTGGTATTTACTTGTAATAGGTGTGATGTAATATAACCATATAGAATTTTTATTTATTTTTGTCTTGGTATTGTAAAAGAATAAATTTACAAATATAAGTATTTTGGAGTGTATAGATTGGTTTTCCTTGTCATGAAAAAACTAATAGTTTTTTAGTTTGACAATCATCTTGACCCTTGGACCTACGGGGTACAAATGCTAGTTAATTCAATATTAAACACACTTAATCAAATAGGCTTTCATAATATGAATATACAAGCTAAAACAGAATGGGTTCCAAATCTAGATTTTTTTTGGGGGATCACATGCATAGAAAATGATTAGAGATGCACATTTTTTTTTTTAGTCCACAATTTCATAGTTAATGAAAAAAACAAACTATTTTGAGCTTATCTTCCATGTGGGGAATCAAGATCATTCATAATAATGATTATAATGATTAGGCACGATTCTTTTCCTTAATATATGTATGTTCAAGATGAGACTCCGTGTATGTGCAAGCTAAGCACCTATGTTATTTCATTTATTTGAGCACTTGTTTAGCCATTGAAAGGATCAACATAAACAATCTCATGAATCACAAGATCTCATTTATTATTTTTATTGAAAGTTTGAACTGTATTCTAACTAATGATTCATAAGTATATTTATTATATATTTGAGTTATTTGTTATAAAACATAACTTATTTTTTAATAAATTTGTATTATGTAGTTTGTTTAATTTAAACATTTCACTCTTTCTGGTGCTATATCAATTTTGTAAAATCTCTTAGAAGTTACATAACTTTAAAAGTTGAAATTTCATAATTGAATTTGAAGGCTAATATTATTAGTTTCTGCCACTAGGAAGAATACTATTGGAATCATTCAATTCATAGGACCAATTAGTTTAACCAATAGAATTTTAGAATTTTTGTAAACTTAAGACTATTTCCATAGTTTACAATATTATAGATATTTTTAGTTTTCTAATTAATTATCTGTTATAGCATTGGCTATTGTAAAAAAGGGTAAGGAAAAAGGTCAAATTTATTAGAAAAAGGGTAAAAATAGACTAGGAAACTTTAGGAAACTTATACATTATATTTTAGATGTTGTTGAGTGCATCACAACCGTTGTAGCCATAACCCCAAACATATGCATCACCATCGCATAGCTACCATTGTCATAGCTGCCACCTCCACCAGCAGGGCTATCATTTCTTCTCTGAATATATAGCCCATTGAGGCCAGTGACATTAATGACCTTTGTACATTATGAATTATACATATTCACCCTTAACCAAGCTCCCAATTTTGTGATTGATTGATTTTGACTATGGCTCATTTTCCTTGTGCGACAATATTCTATGGCATTTGTAAGTTGATGAAAACACTTCCTGGATTATACTTTAGAAAGCTTCATGAGATAAGATAGTAGAGAAACTCATAAATGTTCCATCATAAATTTCCTTGAAATTCTTCACTTTCTAGTGTTAAATGACCTCTATTAGAAAAACAAATTTGAGGCTGAATAATCCATCACACAAAATATGCAATTACTTTATCTTTTCCATTCACAAAATTTTTCCATGGATTTTTAGGGGAATAGTTCAATATCAAGCCTAGATACACACAAAGCTAACATTGCCCATTAGGCATAACAAGAGATTACAATTCTATCACATCACTCACCCTCATTCACATATTCCCAAATAAGCTAAATCTTCCTTTTACTAGCTACAACCTCCTGTCACAAACATTTAAAGATCAATTGGTAGGTGGCTATCCTTAAATGTCCTAGCTCCTAATTCAATCAACATTAGGAATTGATCCAAATCCTAAGGGCTTTAAGCATTTGCAAATCATAAGGGCTTACACTATACAAAGAAACAATTGACATTGGTAAAATAGAAAGGTAAGGGCTCACATTCACAACAATATCTAGAGTTAGATCACTAAAAGACCTTCACATCCAACTAGTTTTATCCCTTGAAAGGCTCTCCAAAATGAAAAACAATCCATACACAATAATAATGAAAGGAGAAGAATCTTGATTACATCAAATTGCCCTCTCAATAGTCAAGGTATGTAACAATTTCATAGAATCATGCTCTCGTTATGAAATATATGTACAATTATGTTGTTATCAATATTCTAAAACAATTATGTTTTCACTAATGAAATCAAATTACTCATACACACAATCCCAATTCAAGATTTCAATGACTAGAAGTTATTCCAATGCATGTCTCAAGATTATTTGGTAAGGTCTATAAATAACTTCATATTTAATTACTTTTTATACCCAATGTCACATCTGAGAAGACATATATTCTTTGATATTTGGTAGAGAGGTATTCATTAATTCATATTTCATTGTAGACTATCTAACTCAAGAACAATTTTACCAAGTTTTATCTTACGAACTTGATGCTATAGTTGTGTTGAGTATACTATACTTCACAGTCTACCCAATTTTACCCATAATGGATATGTACATTAGTTTGTTTTAATTTCCTATTTTTCTAATACTTCTTGTTGTCTCAAACCAAAATACTCCATGATTAATTTGAATGATCCCTATTATGTTTTGTAGCACACTTCGTGGAACACTTCTTTGAAGATGAAAACACAATTTTCCATACTTCTATACAAATTTAGAAGACATATAAAAACAACCAAAACTGAAACAAATAAGTTGATTGAGCCAAGACACTTGGGAAATTAGTTCTTAAACATACTAGTATTTACTTGTAATAGGTGTGATATAATATAACCATATAGAATTGCTATTTATTTTTGGCTTGGTACTATAAAAGAAGAAACCTATGAATACAATTGTTTTGGGGTGTATAGATCAGATTTCCTTGTCTTGAAAAAACTTATAATTTTTTAGTTTGACAATCAGTTTGACCTTTGGACCTATGGGGTACAACTGCTAGTTATTTCAATATTAAACATACTTAATCAAATAGACAAGTTTTCATAAGTGGAATATAAGCTAAAATGGAATAGGTTCCAAATATAGATGATTATTTTGGTGATCACATGCATAGCAAATGATTAGAGATGCACATTATTATTTTTGGTCCACAATTTCATAATCAACTAAAAAAGAAAGAAAAAACCTATTTTGAGCTTATCTTCCATGTGGGGAATCAAGATCTTTCATAATAATGATTATAATTATTAAGCACAATTATTTTCCTTAATGTATGTATGTTCAAGATAAGACTCTGTGTATGTGCAAGCTAAGCATTTGTGTTACTTCATTATTTGAGCACTTGTTTAGCCATCAAAAGGATCAACATGTAAACAATCTCACGAATCATAGGATCTCGTTTATTATTTTCATTGAAAGTTTGAACTATATTATAACAAATGATTGATAAGTATATTCATTATATATTTAAGTTATTTCTTATAAAAAATAACTTATTTTTTAATAAAATTGTACATGTAGATTATT
Organism: Cupressus sempervirens; assembly: GCA_028749045.1. Lineage (NCBI taxonomy): Eukaryota > Viridiplantae > Streptophyta > Pinopsida > Cupressales > Cupressaceae > Cupressus > Cupressus sempervirens. Next base: position 102,383,036 of record CM053784.1, read on the forward strand.
TAAAATTATTGTGGATGTTGACAGTCTATTTAAAAATTTCACTCTTTGTAGTGCTATATCGATTTTTTAAAGTCTCTAAAAAGTTGCATAACTTAAAAAGTTGAAATTTCATAATTCACGAATTTGAAGGCTAATATTATTAGTTTCTGCCAACAGGCATAATACTTTTCAAACTGTTCAGTTCATAGGGATAATCAGTTTAACCAATAGAATTTTTATTTTTTTGTAAATTTAAAACTAATTCTATAGTTTACAATGTTATAAATATTTTTAGTTTTTATAAAAACTAATTAATTATCTATAATAGATTGGCTATTGTAAAAAAGGGCAATTCAAAAATTTATATTTATTAGAAAAATAAAAGTATTTAAATAGACTAAGAAACATTAGGAAACTTCTACATTATATTTTAGATGTCACCATAATTATTGCGGCCATAACCCCAAACATATACATTGCTACCATAGTAGCCACCATTTTCATAGTTCAAAATAGTGTTGATAAGTGGTCGATAAATCAACTCCTCATAGAAATTTTGGAGTGGCAAGAATATACAAGTTTTTAGCACCAAATCTTAGCTCCTGCCAAGAAGTTGGCAATATATCATCGAGAAGTGGCATACTTCTCCCGAGAAGTTGAAAAAATCTCACAGCTAGCCCAATGAGATGCCATTTAGTGGCCTATTTTAAAATTAGCATCCTTTATAGGAGAGAAATAGTCATTGGAAGCCTTGTAGATTTATTGCAAGTAGATTTGAAGTAGATTCAAAGAGATTTTTGAAGAAAGTACTGATTCAACAGAGGATGGTATTGTACCCAGATTAGATGAAATTTAGGAGGAGGGCAGTAAGAGTGAAGACACTTATGATACTGAGAGTGAGGATATAGAAGATGAGGAGTCATTTCTAATGCCAACACCAACTACATCTAGGATTGATATTGAGACACAACTACAACCAAAACCACAGTGGACTGCTAGGGCTAGACCACTTCCCACTCCCATAATTTTAACTTGAGCTACTAGGAAGAGGAAGATGCAGACTAATTTTATATTGTACTTGAAATTTTTATTTGTTTATCTTTTTTACAATGTAAATTGGTTATTTTTAGTTTGCTTCACACTTCAAAGTCTATAACTATGGTTGCTAGCCATCGATATTCTGTTGAGAAGTTATCAGTGTATCTCTGATATTTGCCAAGAACTTTTTTTCCCTCCTTGATAAGTGGTAGAGAATGAGATTTTGAATTATGGTCATAGTAGCAGGGCTATCAGTGCTTCCCTAAATATACACTCCATTGAGGCTAGTGACATCGGTAACTTTTGAACACAATGAATTCTACATATTTTCCCTTAACCAAACTCCTAATTTTGTGATTGATTGATTTTCACTATGGCACACATTTCTGGTGTGACAATATTCTATCACATCTGTAGGTTGATGAAAATACTTCCTAGATTCTACTTCAAAAAGCTTCCTGAGATAAGGTAGTAGGGAAACCCACAAATGTTCCATCATATTTCCATGAGATTCTTCACTTTCTAGTGAAGAATGACCTCTATTAGAAAAATAGAGTTGATGATGAACAATCCATCAGAAAAAAAATATGCAATTACTTTGTCATTTCCATTCATGGAACATTTCCATGGGTTTTTAGGGGAATGGTTTAATATCAAGCCCAAATACACATAAAGATAACATTGCCCATTAGGCATAACAAGAGATTACAATTCTATCACATAGCTCACCCCATCCATATATTCCCAAAAAAGGTAAATCTTCTTTCTACTGACAACCACCTCCAGTTCATAAACAATAATTGAAGCTTAGTTGGTAGGTGCCTATCCTTAAATGTCCTAGGTCCTAATTCAACTAACCTTAGGAAGTGACATCATAAACTTCAATATTGGGATGTTTCGGTGGTTTCATTGTGTGAACTTCTCTTTTGAATTGCATCCACATAATTGTTGACCATAAGGTGGCAAATTGTTTTTTAAAGATGGCAAAGTGTTAAGTGGCAAGTTTGACTTTGAAAAGGTGGCAAGATTGTAAATTGGTTGCATGACATAGGTATAAGGCAAGTTTGAAAATGTGGAAAGTGAAATACATGGCAGGTATATTGTTTTTGGCATTAACACAAAGGTAATTTTTGAAACAGTGGCATCATAAATATAAACAACAACATTATAAATGTGCGTTGTACGTGGAATTAACTAAAGTTTTCTGCATGAAAAGAAGATCACCAAGTGTTGTGTTAGTATGGAAGACTTGAAAAAGGATTAGAAAATTATTTTTGTTGTGGCCATTTCTTTGAACTTTACTCTACAAATTAAATTTTGGAATGTCTTCTTGTCTTCTCTGCGAATTAGTAAAATGATGGTTTTCACTCTGAGAAAATGGCATTTTTTTCTTTTGTAAAAAGGAATATGGAAATAGTTTTTCTCTTCTCGCTACCTTGTGAAAAGGAATATGAAATATTTTTGCTATGTGGTAAATTTTTTGAAAGTATTGATGAATTTCTGCATCTATTCATGTATAAATGCTTATTTATTTGTTCTTTCTATGCATGCATAGACGACTGAGGCAAAATGTAAGGAGTTTTTCAGAAGGAAAAGTTTTCAAGTAAATAGAGAATGATAGAGATAAAGAAAAACGCTTACTACCTAGTTGTACAGGTATGATCATTTCAGTTTGCTCAATTTTTTTAAAGAAAGAATAAGGTAAATAAAAGGTTGAAAGTTTTTGCAGTCAGTTGAATTCTTTTTGAAAAAGGAATGAAAAAGAGGAATAGAAGTTTTGAATGTTTCAGTCAAGCTGAACAAACCCTAATGGTATTATTTTTCAAAAGAAGTTTCAAAACAAATAAGAAGAAAAATGAAGGTTCTCTGGTTCAAACCCTAAATGACATTTTGTTAAAAAGGGTTTTCATTCATCTCAATGGCATTTTTTTGGGTTTTCTTACAAACCCTAATGGCACTATTTTGGCAAAGTTTTCAAAATAAGAAGAAAAAGCTTGAAGGTTTTCTGGCACAATTTGTTGTTTTATAAGGCATATGCTAGTATTCAAAAGACACATGAAGAATTTTGTGGTTTAACTGTTAACTGATTGTTTTAAAGTGCATATAAAAAGGGCATTTTTTTGAATGACCCTAACTAGTTTAGTTTGTTTTTTCATAACTGATTATGTACAAATCTCATCTCTATTTAAAGAGATTATTGTAAAAATATGAATGTATGAGTGTGATTCAGTGAAGAAAAAGAGATACAAATACATTGAAAACTTGTAAAAGTTGCATTCTAAAAGCTATATCCTACATTTACCTACATGTATAAGTGTAACATATATAGTTATATGTCTATGTAAAGTTGTAAACAAAAGGAAAAAGATATATAGGGTTAAAAACCTTGAGAAGTTGATACTGATGATTATAAGGAGTTGAAGCTCAATAAAATTATAGGTTCATGGAGTGGTTTTTCTCCTTATGATGAAATCATAAGGATTTTGAAGGGTTTCCCACTCGGTACAAATTCATGTCTCTATTTTGTGAGTTAATATTTCTTTCTATTCATAGTGAATGTTTACTATTATCAACAAAGTTTGAATACATTTAGTTTGTGAGTTGTTTAATGCAAAAAATCTTTAACTAGTTTTGAATTAAATTTATAAGTTCTTATTCACCCCCCTTCTCAGAACTTCAATACTTCCAACAAGTGGTATTAGAGCATAGGATTCCTTTTAGGAATTGTTCCAGGGATTATTTTTTTTGGAAGTTATGGCATAGGCTAAAGGAACTTCCCTTAACAGGGCTCCACTGTTTGATGGTAATGATTATGTCTTTTGGAAAGTGATGATGGAGGCATTTATACATTCTTTAGATGTTAGAATGTGGGATGTTATTATGACAAAATATATTGTTCCATCAACAATCCCTACTGATGCCAATGATAAATTGACATATGAACTTGGTAAGAAGGCAAGATATGTCATTCTGTGTGGTCTCACCAAACATGTGTTTGCAAAAGTTGTCTACTACAAATCAGCAAATGACATTTGGGTAAAATTTGAAACCATTTATCAAGGAGATGAAAAAGTTAAAGAGACCAAACTATTAACTCTCAAAACACAGTTTGATAATTTGAAAATGAATGAAGATGAAAATATTTCAGCATATTTCTTAAGAATTGATGAAATAGTCAATGCTAGAAAAGGTCTAGGTGAACAAATTGAAGAACATGATATTGTTTCAAAAGTCATTGGGTTAGTTTTGCCTAACTTTGAAACTAAAATTTCTACATTAGAAGAAAAGAAATTTTTTTTTCTAAAATGACTCTACAACAATTACAAGGAACCCTAACTACATATGAAATGAGAATTAGCAATCAAGCTAGTTCTACATCAAAAGAGACAACCTTTAAGGCTAAAAAATGAGAAGAGAGTGATTCAGATTTAACAGATGCTCTAGAAGCATTATTAGTTAGGAAAATGAGAAATAAATTCAAAGGAAAACCAAAATTTTTCAGTTGTGATCAGTTAGGACATTTTACTGCAAAATGTGCAAATGTAGAACTAGAAGATTATGATGAGAAAACTAAAAAAATTTCAAAAAGGAAACCTTGGAATCAAAACAAAAATTCAAGGATTTCAAAAAGAAAAGTCTTCTATCAAAATAAGACTCAAATGAAGATTCAAGTGATGCTGATGAAGAAGGGGAAAGGTTGTTCATGGCTGAAATAGTTAATACTCCTAAACTTGAATCTAGTGAATCTGAATCTTCATCTAATTCAAATAAAAAAATTGATCTTGAAGAAGAACTTCTCAAATATTTGCAAGAACTTAAAAGATTAAAGAAGTTAATTTCAAATCATGAGAATGAAAATAAAATACTTCAAGAAGAGTTAAAAGAAGCAAATAAAATTATAGAAAATTACAAAATTTTACTTGAAGAAAAGGATAAAAAACTAAATTTTTTTCAATGTTCATCTAAGGAGTTTTCTAAATAGAAAACTAAATTCTTCTCCAAAGGTTATTGCTTTAACTGTAATGTCTTTGGGCATAAGGCAGTTTTCTATGAAAACAGTACCAGTCAAGGTAAGAAAAGAATTATTAGATGTTTCCATTATGATCATTTTGCAAATTAGTGCAAACTAAATTTAAGACCTAAATAGATTTGGAAACAAGTTAAGACATTTGAAAAATCTTTAATTTCTGAAACAACCCTATTTTCTCAAAAGCTTACGGCATGGGTTTTGGATAGTGGTTGCTCACATCATATGACTAGGTGTAAAAGTAAGTTCAAAACCCTAGAAGATTTTGATGGAGGGTTTTTTCACTTTGGTGATGATTCAGGAGCCTATATAACAGGAAGAGGCTCAATAATTTTAAACAAGGATACACCAATTCATGATGTATACTTTGTAGAAGGTTTGAAACATAATCTTTTAAGTGTTAGTCAAATTTGTGATAGTGGGTATTCATTTTTTTTAATGCTAAATGATGCTTTATCAAAAATGGAAGGGATAAAGTCATTGCTAGTGGCTTAAGGATAGGTGGAAATCTTTATAACCTAATTGATTCTAATATTCAAGAAACATCATTGATTAACACTTTTCTTATGAGTCAGGTAGAAGAAAATTGGTTGTGGCACAAAAGATTGGGACATCTTAGCTTTGACAATCTTGCTAAAATTAGTAAGAATAAAAAGGTTAGAGGATTACCACAAATTAGAAAACTAGTAAATATCTATGAAGAATGTGTAAAAGGAAAAGAAATGAGAGTATCTTTTAAAACAAAAGAATACTTATCAAATAGACCAATTGAACTTGTACATACTGATCTATGTGGACCAACTAAAACTGCATCATTAAATGGTGAGAAATATTTTATGTTGTTCATAGATGACTACTCAAGAATGGTTTGGGTAACGTTTTTGAAACAAAAATCAAAAGCCTTTGATCATTTCAAATTTTTTAGAAAAATGGTTGAAAGGGAAACTGATAGGGGTGGAGAATTCACTTCTCAAGAATTCATTGAGTATTGTGAGATACATGGCATTAAAAGACAATACTCTACTACTAGAACACCACAGAAAAATGGTGTTGTGGAAAGGAAAAATAGAACAGTTAAAGAAATGGCTAGAACTATGCTAAATGAAGCAAAACTACCTGAAAAATTTGAGAAAGAAGTCATTCATACAGTTGTCTACATTCTAAATCAATCACAAATAAGAGTTAGAATAGCTCATACTCCATAAGAATTATGGAATGGCAAAATAGCTAATGTTAAAAATTTCAAAATTTTTGGTTGTAAATGTTTCATTAAAAAGAATGATGATTCTTTAGAAAATTTCAATTCAAGATCTGATGAAGGGATTTTTCTTGGATACTCTACACATAGAAAAGCCTTTAAATACTATAACAAAAGGTTGAATAAAATATTAGAAGCCATAAATTTGTATTTGATGAAAATTATGTATGTTGCAATAATAAAGAGGATCTTGAAGAAGCATCATTTCAAAAACCATAAACTTTGCATGATGAAAACCTTGAAAATTTTGAGTCTAAAATTGCTAATGAAATTGAACAAGAAAACTATTCAAGTCCTAAAGTAACAAATACTGGTTCAAAAATAAAAACGTCATCTAGGATAATTACTAAGAGACATCCTAAGTCTCAAGTTATTGGAGATGTAGAAAAATGAATCTTGACTAGAAGAAAGGCCAAAATAGATGAACAAGCAAACATTGGTAAACATTTCTATTTGATATCAAATTTTGAACCCAAAATTGTTACTGAAGCCTTATCAGACTCCTGTTGGCAAAATTCTATGCAAGAAGAAATAAATCAAATTGAGAAAAAACAAAACTTGGGAACTTGTTCCTAGACCTGATAATAAAAATGTCATAGGTGGAAAATGGGTGTTTCGTAACAAATTGAATGAAGATGGAAAAGTAATAAGGAATAAAGCTAGATTTTATGCAAAGGATATGCTCAGCAGGAAGGAATTGATTTTGGTGAAACATTTGCACCAGTTGCAAGGATGGAATCAATCAAAATATCTCTTGGATATGCCAATTATAAAAGGTTTACTATTTACCAAATGGATGTTAAAACCACATTCTTGAATGGGTATCTTGAAGAGGAAGTCTATATCGAACAGCCAAAAGGTTTTGAATCTACTAACAAACTTGATTATGTTTATTGACTCAAAAAGGCATTATATGGTTTAAAGCAAGCTCCTAGAGGTTGATATTCTAGGTTGGATAAACATCTAATTGCAAATGTATTTTCTTGTGGAAAAGTAGATAGCACTTTGTATATCAAAGTCATAAATGATGACATTTTGGCACTAGAAATCCATGTAGATGATATTATTTTTGGGTCTACTAATGATGAATCAACAAAACATTTTTGAAGAATTATGGGATTTGAGTTTGAAATGTCTTTATTGGGTGTGCTCACATTTTTTCTTGGACTGCGAGTCTCACAACTTGAACGTGACCTTTTTCTTTCTGAAACAAAATATGCAAAGGAAATGTTGAGGAAGTTTAACAGGGATTATTGTAAACTAGTAAGGACTCCTATGGAGATAGGTTGCAAACTAATGAAGAATGATGACTCACCTTCTATAAATCAAACTGTATATAGATCCATGATTGGAAGTTTATTATATCTTACAACATCTAGACCTAACATAATGCAAGAAGCATGCATAGTTTCAAGATTCCAGTCTAATCCAAAATAGTTTCATCTCAATGCAGTAAATCGAATACCAAAGTACATTCAAGGAACACTTGATTTTGGTTTATGATATCCTCACAGTAATGAATTTACACATTCTAGTTACACTAATGCAGATTGGGGTGGATTTGATGATAAAAAGTGTACTAGTGGTGCAGCTTTCTTCCTTGGTAATAGCTTAATTGCCTAGCATAGCAAAAAATAAGATTGTGTTACATTGTCTACCTATGAATTTTACTATGTTGTTTCTATTGCCTATTGTACTCAGATAATTTGGATGGATTATCAATTATTTGATTTAGGTATTCAAGTTCCAAAGCCTATTTCTATTATGTATGATAATATGAGTGTTATTCAACTGAGTAAAAATATAGTAATGCACTCATGGACAAAACATGTGGCCATTAAACTTCAATTTTTGCATGATAAAGTTCTCAATAATGAATTCAAACTGATCTATGTGCCCACTCAAGGATAGGTAGCAGATATTTTTACTAAAGCTCTACCTAGGCAATCCTTTGAATAACTAAGAACCTAATTGGGATTTTTCTCTCAATCAATGTTGATATAGGTTCTTTGCAAATAAATATTTTGTGTTAGGTTTATGCTCCTATTCATAGAAATTTTCTTATATGAAAAGCAGATGGTCAAATTTTTTGATGCAAAAATTTTCGGGGAGATATTAGAGTTGTGTTTGGTAGTAAGCATTCACATGTAGTAGTAATAAACATATTTTATGGTTCAACATGTATGTATATTTTTTCTGGTTCTTAGCATTATTAGCATATTGTGTGATCAACATCTATCTTCAGCTCTCTTTTTTAAAAAGCAGTGATCAGTACATTCTTTGTTTAGTGATGGTGATCTACTTGAAATGATTGATCTTTCTTTAGCATATTTGTTCATTATCTTGTATATATTAGATAGTATATGAGAAGAAATTTGAATTTTATATTCTTTATATTTCATCTTGTATATATGAGATGGTGAAAATTTGTGCCTCAAAAATGAGGGAGATTGTTGACCATAAGGTGGCAAATTGTTTTTTTAAAGATGGAAAAATGTTAAGTAGCATGTTTGACTTTGAAATGGTGGCAAGATTGTAAACTGGTTGCTTGGCACATGTATAAGGCAAGTTTGAAAACATGGAAAGTGAAATACATGGCAGGTATATTATTTTTAGCATTAATGCAAAGGTAATATTTGAAACAGTGGCATCGTAAATATAAACAACAACATTATAAATGTGCACTACACATGGCATTAAATAAAGTTTGTTGCATGAAAAGAAGATGGCCAAGTGTCTCGTTACTATGGCAAACTTGAAAAAGGATTAGAAAATTGTTTTTGTTGTGGGCATTTCTTTGAACTTTACTCCATGAATGAAATTTCAAAATGTCTTCTTGTCTTCTCTATGAATCAGTAAAATGATGGTTTTCACTCTGAGAAAATGGCATTTCATTGTTTTGTAAAAATGAATATGGAAAGAGTTCTACTCTTCTCGTTGCCTTGTGAAAAGGAATATGAAATATTTCAATTGTGTGGTAAATTTTTTGAAAGTATTGATGAATTTATTCATTTTTTCATGTATAAATGCTTATTTATTTTTTCTTTCTATGCATGCATGGATAGTCGAGGCAAAATGTAAGGAGTTTTTTAGAAGGAAGAGTTTTCAAGCAAATAAAGAACAATGGAGGTAAAGCAAAACGATTACTACCCAGTTATAGGTATGATCATTTCAGTTTGCTCAATTTTTTTAAAGAAAGAATAAGCTAAATAAAAGGTTGAAAGTTTTTGTAGTCAGTTGAATTCTTTTTGAAAAAGGAATGAAAAAGAGGAATAGAAGTTTTGAATGTTTCAGTCAAGCTGAATGAACCCTAATGGTATTATTTTTGAAAAGAAGTTTCAAAACAAAAAAGAAGAAAAAAGAAGCTTCTTTGGTTTCAACCCTAAATTGCATTTTGGAAGGTTTTCTGGCATAGTTTTTTGTTTTATAAGGCATATGCCAGTATTCAAAAGACACGTGAATAATTTCATGGTTTAACTATTAAAAACCTATTTTAAATTGCATATAATAAGGGAATTTTTTGGAATGGCCCTAATTGGTTCAGTTTGTTTTTTGATAACTTATTCTATACAAATCTCATCTCTATTTAAACAGATTATTTTAAAAATCTGAATGTATTAGTGTGATTCATTGAAGAAAAATAGATACAAATACATTGAAAACTTGTAAAGTTGCATTCTAAAAGCTATATCTTGCATTTAACTACATGTATAAGTGTAACATACACAGTTGTATGTGTATGTAAATTTGTAAACAAAAGGCAAAAGATATAGAGGGTTAAAATCCATGAGTAGTTGTTACTATTGATTGTAAGGAGTTGAAGCTCAATAAAATTACAGGTTCATGGAGTGGTTTTTCTCCCTATGATGAAACCGTAAGGATTTTTGAGGGTTTCCCACTCAGTAAAAATTTGTGTCTTTATTTTGTAAGTTGATATTTCTTTCTGTTCATGGTGAATGTTTACTATTATTAGGAAAGTTTGAATACATTTAGTTTATCAGTTGTTTAGTGCAAAAAATCTTTAACTAGTTTTGAATTAAATTTATAAGTTCTAATTCACCCCCCCCCGAACTTCGATACTTCCAACATCATAATAAACATGATGTGTTTAACTTCCCTCTTTGTCAAGCCTATGAGAAGGTAAACTCAAACTATCGAATACCCGAAAGCATGACAACTAAATAGTAAAACTGAATATAGAGATCCTCCATACTATAAGACCATTTTAAAAATATGTACATCTTCACATAGTATTCATGATTATTGTAAACTTTTAAATGCTCAATCTTGTAATTCGTCCAATAAAATCAAAGTATTGAACAAAAGAAAATGCCTCACATATATACTTTTGTGGGAACTTCTTGTCAAAATGCCTTAGAGTCAAATGTAATGATTGTAGTATATCTACAAAATGGATTTTCAAAAGAGGCTTTGGGCATTTAAAAAAAAGGTAATAATAGCTGGAGAGCCAAACTACACAACCTTTTCTAGTGTCTTCTCAGAATGGGCTTGATGAAAGTGCTTTAGAAACTTTTAAGAAAATACATTTAGCTTCTTTAAAGCCTGATCCAAATTTCCACTTTGGCTTTGAAGGTTTTTAATGGTTCAAAATCAGCCTTACTCCATGTATTGATGTTGATATGCATAGTGTGTGAGTATAGAGTACCCTGAAGCTCTCTGCTCCCATCATAGTTTTTGCTATTAATGTGTTATCGACGAACATGTTGGGGAAAACTATAGAATATATTAATGCAATCAGATTTCCACAATCCATGATTTATAATGTTGAGTTTCTGGAATAGAATATATTATCTGTAAAACCTATTATTTCTACCAAATTGGAAAATAAAATAAATTAGTAGATAAATATCTACAATTATGCTCCTACAGAAGATAAACATGAATAGTAACAAAAGAAATAAACATCTACATCGTCGAAAAGCTTGCTATTTCTAAGAAGATGATTTTGTTGCCTGGTCTCCTAAGCACAATTGTACTTCAACATCTAAAATTGATAGCAATCTTGGAAGCTTGGAGAACTCACACATAGAAAGATATATCATGTTATAGAATTATACTTAAAAACTCTTTCAACTATATTGTTATAGGCAAAATTGTGTGATTTGTCCATTTTCAATTGTCTTTAAAGAGAAGAAATACTACAAAAGTGGACCCCTTAAACATTACACACTAAGCTTCATTCCAAGACTAAAAGTGTTAAATAGTCAAAGTTGACTTATTTTTTCCAAGCTTAATTCTCACCTTAGTGTGTGATGTTTAAGGGTGGCAAGAAGAGATGGAAGTATATTCTCTAGTTTTAGATCCTCAAGTCATTTGTTGTCCTTTAATGATTTTAGTTTGTGAAGACAAAAACTTCTACATTTGGGGAATACAAAGATTTTAGAATTTGTCTTGGGTTCATGTAATTTACAAGGAAACAAGGATCATCATCAAAAAAAAAAAAAAACCAATAATGAGTAAAATTAATAAAATAAATTAATCTCAACTCATTGCCATCAAGTATGCAGTGCACTTTATTTAATTATGTTTCTATATCTAGATTTTTAGAATTCTTGATTAGAAAGGAGTTGTTTTACAAATCCTATTTCATAAATGAGTAGCAAAATTGAACTACTTATAAATCTTTTTGTATTGGAAGTTCATCAGAAAGAATAGTTCATTCTTTCAGTATTCACAAGGGCTTCCTATTTCTACATGCACAACATAGATTTTGTACAAACCTTTCTTTTTCTTACAAGTAGTTTCTTCTTTGCATGTTTGTATACATCTGTGGAACATTGGAAAGATAAATTGGAACATGGACTTTATAACCAAACAAACGTAGTCTTTTACATTACAAGATATGCAAAGTCTTAAAAACATTAAAGAGTGCAATTGATAAATTTTAAGAAAATATTGAAAACTTGCCCCAACATGGGACAAAATTTTAGACATCTGTGAAATTTATAAGGATTACCGTTTCGAAATTTTTTGTTGTTGTTCCTCAAAACTTATATAAAATTTATATATTTCAAATAAATATTAATAGTTATTAATTTTATTAATTTTTATAAATCTTAGCATTCCCCCCCCCCCCCCCCCCCAACCTTTCTAATATATGTAAGCTAAATCATATTTTATAATTCTTATTAAAATAAAATATTATAGTTTAACAAATATATTTCATTTCACTTTCACCTTCTTAATTTCAAAAGCATCTATTTGAAAACACACAAACAAATATGAGCTATGTTCAATAATTTTAAATGAAAACAAACTTTGTGATAAAAAATTGTAACATATATACTTGAACACGTACACACACCTCATCATGCTACCACCTCTCCTTATCTAACCCTTAATCTCTATTTTTACTTATTCTCAACTATCCACACTAAGGCATGAACTTTGATGCTTTGCGTCTCTTGTTACACATCTGCACACTACCAAAGCTTTTAACTCAAGCTCACCATTGCAATTAAAAAATATATTATCATAAAAGTACCAATATCATATGGTAATATTTTTTAATCAAATAAATTTAAATTTTGTGTACAATTATAAAATATTTTAATATTAATATAGATTTGGATTGTTAATGGATATCTAAAATAAAAATCTCTTTATCTATCAATTTTTACAAAAAAAAATATTTATATTAATAGTCTTTTATAATTTTAGTATCAAATAGAAAAGTTTATTAATTTTTTTAATAGTCTTTAGTAATTAGTATCAAATAGAACAACATAAATGTAAATCAAGCTATATAATGAACAAAGTCATATTCAATGTACTACAAGATAAATTGATAAAGAGTGAAAGTGATAAAAAAATGGATTGTGATATTACTATCAATATTCAACTTTCTAGTTTTTGAGTCAAACTCATTAATTCGTGTTTCATGAGTAGTGGTTCACAAAAACTTATCTTGGAACTACTTAAACACAACACACTATGACTTGATACTTAGGCTAAAAGTGTTAAATAGTCAAAGTTGGCTTACTTTTGTGAAACTTAATGTTTTCTTTAATGTGTGATGTTTAAAGGCGGTCGCTCATTTCTCATGAGAATAGATAAACTAGATTTATAAAATCTAAGAAAAATATGCATAAAAACAAATTGTATGATTAATTTGTATAACATTACTTCATAAGATATAAATTATTTAATATATAAAAAGACTCCATATTGACAAAACAAATGCAAATAAAGTACCACTAATTTTGATACTTCATAGTTCAACTATTAAAGTTTAAGAACAAATAAATGTATAAAAAATAACAAAAATAGATAAAAATATAATTAGAAATTTGTAACCAGAGACTCAAAAGAATCATTTATGAAATTAGACTAGGTACACCAATTCCAACATGACAATGATGATATCTACACAATCTTTTTTCTCTTTTTCTAATTAGAGAGAGCTACATGTCATTCCTCTACCAAATGTGACTTTGTCAGATCATTTCCCCAATCTCTTTACTATCACTTGACAAATAACTCAAAGGTGTCCTTTCAAAACTCATTTTTTTCTCACCACATTACTGTTTATTCATATTGCGTGTTTGGAATTTAGAGCCTTGGCCCCACACCCATGTTGGGTGGATTCAATGGTGGAATGATGCCACCACTTGTATGAAAAGATTTCTTTGGATCTATGGTAGGAAACTTGCCCTATACCATAGGTGGTCCTATGACACCACTGTAAAATATCTGTGTGTGGCTTTGGAGGCTCTGGCCTTCAATCCATTTGATCTAGACCAACAACTTCAGCTTTCCAATCACTTGCATTAGAAGAAGGTTGTTGGAAAATATGCCACTAGGGGGCCCATATCAAAGCCCATCTCCATTGGCTTGAGGTTGGCAACCAAGCCTCAAATGAATTCTTTCACTCTCACAGAGCTCGACATACTGTAGTTGGGATTAAAAAATTAAGGAAGGGCAAGAGACTTTTTCTTCCCTTTCTAACATTCTGCAAGCCTTTGTTCACCATTATGAAAAGGTTTTCATTACCTAGGATCAATCACTAGAATTAGCACATGCTTTGAAGGAATGCACCATTGTTACTCCTAATCTCATTGTAGTTGAGCAATGTGTTTTCTATGAACAAATGCTCACTCTTAGTGACCTCAAGGAGGCTTTCTTTTAGATGGTAGATGAAAAGGCTCCTGGGTTCGATGTCTTCCCCTATGAATTTCACAAATTCTTTTGGGATTCCATTGGACTTGATCTTCACAAGGTCTACCTAGAAGCGTTTCACTCTAAATCTTTAGGTAACCTTATCAACAAGGGCAATATCAAATTCATACCTAACGCTCGTGATCCTGAAGATATATACAATTGGAGGCCTATAAATTTGTTGAATGTCTCTTATCAGATAATAGTCAAATCCTTAGTGCTTAAATCTGTCATCTCATACCCCTGGTTATCCATTTGGAGAAGACATCCTTTATCAAATCTTGCTATATCTGAGACAACATAATTGATGTTTTGGAATGCATGGAATGGGCACATAGGTCTAAGCAGCAAGGTCTCTTTCTCAAAATTGATTTTGCCAAAGCTTATGATCACACTAAATGGCCCTTCATTGTTGTTATGCAAAATGTTTTAGGATTTGGATCTATCTTTCTTCAGTCTATAAATATTCTTTTTGGTGATGCTTATGCTTGCATCACCATTAATGACAAACAATTTGAGGCCTTTGGCCTTTACAGATCCATTTGCAAAGGTTTTCCTCTAGCTCCTACTTTGTACGTCCTGGCTGCTCGAGGGTTTAGTTACCTTCTGGCCCACTCCATATCCTCTAGTCATGTTCAAGGAATTTCTCTTCCCGAGTCCTTCACTCAACTTTTCAATGGATACTTTGTTCATGATTCCTCCTCACCCTCATTAAGGTTGAGGACAATGTCTCCAATGCGCTCCAATGTCTAGATATTTTTTGTTTGGCTTTTGGGTCAGCCACCTAGTGACACAAGATGCTCTGCTATAGATAGTCCTTCCTTTTTGCCCCACCCTGGATAGCTCAATACTAGTGGAAATAGATCCAACATAGAAAAATCTTTCATGTTTTGTGTATCCCTTTTTCTTTTCAAGATTTTGCAGTGAACCTTTGGAATGTCATGCTTGAAAAAATTCCCAAAAAGTTGGACTATTGGATTACCAAGCCTCTCTCTTTGGCTAGTAAATTCCAAATTTGTTCCAAGGTCTTGGCTGCTACCCATGAATATTATTCCTCCTATTGGGCTCCAAGCAAAGCCTCTTATTCCAAATTGAAGAAGCTTCTCAGAGATTTCCTCTGGGTTTTAGATTCTAGGTAAAAGTACAAAGTTGTGCCACCTTTCAGGCTAACTTATTAGAACGATTGAATTTGAGTATTTCTATCCAAAAATCAAAATTTTTCAAAGATATGATCTAGATAAATTCATTCTAGCTAAGTTATATATGTTCTCACACTTTTTCGATTGGAAATGTCTATTGAATGCATATTTTATATTAGTTCGTATCCGATTACTAAAGAAATAAAATTATTTTAGAAAATTAGTGTTTCAATAACTCTTACTATTTTTTATGATATTTTTTTACTAAACTATAAATACCATTTTATAGAGCTCAAAGTCAATAATATTTTCATGTAGATTTTATAGTGTTTTAATTAGATATAGTATATTGTAATTAAAAGATTCTACAAGCACATATTTTAACACTTGAAAAGATGTCAATTGTGAGAAATAAAAAAATATTAAATCATATCAAAAAAATTTAAAAATTATATAAAGTTCTAGAGGAGAAAGTCCTCTTTCAAAATGTATAGTTTTTCTTCTGGTTAGAATAGATTTGTTTTGAAAAATGTGGTGGGAGATGAAAACTATCAATTTCAAATCAGTTGAAATTTGAATCACTATAAAAGAGAAAATATAGGTCTAAAGTCAAATTTTAATTTTGATTGTTCTAGCTATATGTATTATCTATAACACAGTCTGAGTTCAAATGGAAATAAATTTATTTTCATATAGTTTTGTGGTGGGAATTAAACTCCTAATTTTAGCATTTTTCAGTAACTAAAAAATTATCTATAAAAATTAAGAAATTATATCATTTCTTATTCCAAATAATTATTAAAATTATAATCTTAAACTTCAACCATTTCTACCCACTTGATTAGTTTACTTAATTTTTAATTTCTAAATAATAATACCAGTTTTATGTCATTGAAGATAACCAGTTATGCTTTTGTTAGCCTTTTCATTTACAAAAGGGTGACAGGTTTTTGCTTTTACCCTTCTAAGCACCATGACTTTCACAAAGTCACTTGGGAGTATTGTTGCTTGCCCATGAAATCCAATATTTCCAATATTCTAAGCATCGTGACTTTCACAGAGTCACTTGGGAGTATTGTTGCTTGCCTTGGCCTTATTTCCACTAACAAGCAAGGTGCCTTGTGTACCAAGTGGGTTATTAGAGTTTCTTCTGGGGACAAGGTCTAGAAGATTCATCTCAAGCATTGCATCTCCTCTAGTTTTCTAGTCAACAAGCTAACATGGAAGGGGATTGGTTTTGAAACCCTTCTCATGTCACCTCAGAACCTATGCAAATCCAGGGCCCCTTTATGGTTAAGATCATTTGGAGAGTGTGGAAGAGCATTTGGAGAGAATGGGTGGCTTTCAAGTCATGGCTTCGATGGATTGGTAATGGTTTCAGAGATGGCTTTTCCAAAAATCAACACAACTTGTGGTGGTTACCCTTCTTTTCTATTGAGGGTGTGCCACTTACTAAGATTTAGAGTACCAGTGTGCTATGTTTTTTCAAACATAGCATCTAGATGCGCAAATATATATTTTCTAGAGTCTCCATGAATTCAAAATCATGAGAAGATATGTAGGCCCAATATAGCCTAACTCACCCAGATTGATAGACTTTTGACCTTCTAGTCTCTGCTCTACCTCCTCACTTGCTTCACAAATTGGGCATTCAACTGGCCAAACCTTGGTGGAAGGACTAGAAGTGGTATCTATGTACTCCTCTTGTCAATCATAAGCCAAAAATGAGATACCCATAGTTGGTGCTTGATTTGGCTATGGTTGAGTCCCTCAACAAGTGTTGGCACCTCCAGTCCACAAAACAAAATTGGAGAGACACATTTAACACTATCTGTAAAGCCATTACTAAGGCAAAGATTGCACTCTTTTTTTTGTTTGTTCTCTTCCAAGATTCTCCTCTGGCTCCTCGTCTCAAGCATTTGGGTATTGCTTACCCACATTGTTTTTTTTGTGGGCAACTTAAGACTTTCTTGCACATCTTCTGGCTCAGTCATAGAGCTCAATAGTATTGGTTTTGGATACATGATTTGTTCGGGCCTTTTAGGCTAGAACCCTTTTCTTGGTATATGAGTTTTCCAAGGGACTCTACAAAAATCTTGTTCAAAATCTCCTAGAATTGGCATACTTTTAGGCTAGAGATTATTTTCACTCTTTGGAAAGATAGAAATGTTGTACTTTTTACACATACTTTTTCTGGTTATAAATGTTGCTATGTATATTAGTGCTAGTATACATGTAATAATGTAATGCTACAAATTCAATTACAAACCAACAAAGTGGCTCTAGAGGTTGCTCACCTGTAGCAACTTCTCAATCATTGGGGCAATACACTGTGTACAGTTGGTTAGGTGTTGTTGGATTCCACTTTGACAGATTAGCCTTCACCCTATGGTCACTGCCAGGGGCATAGTTCCTCGACCTGTCGCTCCTAGACACCGCATTCCTAGACCCCTTGCTACTCTACCAATGGCTGGGATGTTTGCCATCGTCGCTCGGCCTCTCAACGGTGTGGCTTTTGATGGTCGTTGAATGCTCCTCTTGCTACTCTTGTTGTTCTTGTTTGCCCTGCACCTACTACTGACCCCAAATGGTCATTCCCCTACTTTGACCCTGCAATTTCACTAGCTAGGGCGGAAGGAGAGGAAAAAGAACAAACTCTTGTTGCTGCTGATGACTGGTGGATTCCTCTTGAACCATCCTCCAACCCCGGTTAATGTAATAGTTCTTATATTATATTTTATGAATAGTGGTTAATGTTTCTGGCTCTTCTGTTCGAACTCTCACGGGATGATCTTGTATTCCTCGGCCCTTTTTGTGAATATGTAACTTTAATATTTAATTAATAGAAAATAGACTATTCATCAAAAAAAAGAATCATTTCATATACTACAGTTTCTTTTTATAATGTATCTCAACTATAAATAACGACAATTACATACGACCTTATGAAAGTAGCCCAAATCTCTTGAAACATAGCCAATTTCTCACAAATAATAAAAGAATTTGTTTGGTTTTATCCTAACACACTCTTATAATCAATTATGGAGAAACATATCGACATTACTCCACGCCATAAGCAAATTAACGCCGACTGAGCTGCCCACGCCCATAATCACCAAACTCAGAGTAGCCAAAGCAATGGTGGGTCTAGTGCTCATTAACCACCACTGCAAGACTCCGGTTGCCTGAGAAATAGTGGAGTAATATTCAGTACTAATGTTTTTCTCCCACTCCATCCATTCCTCAGTAGGAGAGCGGCAACAGTTTTTCTGCAACTTTTGCTCGTACACTCGCCGTCTCAGAACAGACATATTTGCGTCTACCATGCTCGGCCCTTCTCCACAGTCATTATAATCTCCATATCTTGCTTTGACGCTCATCTTATACTTTCTCCTCAAATTCACCCCTTTCTTCTGCGTTTGTAAGCTCAACAAGCCTGAACGGGTGGACTTAACAACAGATGCAGCTCTCATAACCTCCATAGCTATTCAAATATATGACTTCTTCTCTGCCAGAGAAAAATAATAACTGAAATACTTGCAGATATCAAGGATTCACCAGGTTTGCAAAGAAGGGAAAAGAAAGACAAATTGAATTGAAGATTGTATGCGTGATCATCCAACATTTAAAGGGTAATGCGCCTTTGAGAATCGTATATTAAACCTCCGGCAATGACCTCATCATTTCTACGTTCTTCCGAGTTCCAACTAATTTGCAGCATTTGATTCCATATTAAACTAATTTATTCCAACTTCCCGTCGTCTTGCCTCCGTCTTTTCCTCTTTCCGCGTTTTCCATTGACGAAGTCAACAAAACATTTATCTTAAATTAATATGGTCAAATTCATTCAATGTTAATATTAGTGATATGAATTGCAAATGAGCAGAGATTTTGGCATTCTTAACGAGAAAAAACAACTGTTACTGTTAGTGGCGTTTCTTCTACGTGGCGAAGACGTACAATTGTTCCCACATATATGCAAGCTAAGCATCTGCGTTATATTGAATGTTTTTTTAATGTGTTTGAGCACCATTGAAAGCATCAACAAAAACAAAAACAAATAAACTAGCTGTTAGTTCCGAATCAGAAAATTTTAAATAATTATTTTCTTACAAAGTTTGAAGAAAAGTTTATAATGCCGAGAGGCATCTTCTACAACCGCAGAGCGGATCCCTGACAGACTTAATCGCAAGTAGAAACAAAAAAGAATGAATTTAAATGAAATTTCGGGCGATACACAATTGCGTTGAAAAAGGTCGGTTGACAAATAGGTTGCCAATAATACAATCTTATTCTTCCTTTCTATTGCATTATAATCCAGTCGCATATATTTTAATTACAATTTATTAGATCGATTGAAATGTTTAATAAAATAAATAAATCTATTTTATATCTTTATATAGAAGTATATAATAATAAATTATTATTTATATTTAATTGTGTTGGTAAAACATTTGTCATTAGAGCATTTCTTAGAAAATGATTATGTTCATTTGAGAAAAGTGACAATTGCACCAATAGTTGGATAGATTGGAGCTCAATCACTATCAAACTGCAACCTTCCTCGGGTTTAAGAGGGGTAGCTCCCTCATATGATGGATGTATTTGTATTTTTTAGTACTTTTCACCTAAAAATAAAAAGGAGAGAAAACAAAACTAAAGATGATATGAATATAAACTCCGATAATAGATATACGATTACTAACTGAGATTCACAAAAGATGACAATTTACAAAGGGAGTTTTGATAATATAGATATAATGATGGAGAAAACAATATGACAAATCTTGATATATGAAGTGATAAGTTATATGAGTACATCCAAATCAATATATGATGAAATGAATGCGTTTAATTGTACCAAGTCAAATGATCCAAATAAATGCATTAAAAAAGTCACTAATATAACATATATTAAAGAAGTGATCATAATTCAAAAAGACAATTTGGGCATACAAACAAATGCATTCTTCATTATTTTTGGAGAATATACAAAATTAAAAACCCTTAAACATAATATGAAACTAAAGCTCATTTGAAGATTCTCTGTAAATTTCTCCAGAGTTTCCCCTTTGCAAAAAGTTGTCCCCTACACACCCTCTCCCCTTCTCCACCTTGTCCCCCCTTTAAATAACAAATAACATTGTATATATAGGGTCAAGGAATAACCAACCCATAACTACTTAGCATAACCACTTAACTTCATATTCGAACTACTTAGGGCAACTACCCAAGATAACCATTTATTAAAAATGCCTTATCATTTTCTTAGCTACTTAAGATAACTACCCTGAGTAAGCACTTAGAATAACTACACAAGTAATCATTTAGAGTAACTACTCATTTACAAGTAAGTTAAGATTTACCTAACTTTTACAATCATTAAGCTCCAAATTCAACTTTAGTTACAATGGGTGACATAACTCACTTTCACAAAATAAGAACTTGAGATCTTGACTCTATAAAGTGAAAAGAAAGTTATTGGTTTTTTAGTGTGATCCTTGCAACTACTTATGATTTAAGAGATGCATTACATCAACAATTATATTCCAATGAAATGAATTCCAAATGCATTTGCTAGATGCCATTTTCTTTCCTCAAATCCAATCATCCAAAGTGTTCATAGGATTTTGTCTCACCCATCATTGTTCTTTTTCCCTTTGATACATTTCAATAGTATTTATGATATTGAAGAATCATTACATAGTAGGGGACCCACCACATAATGATGTATGTGTACTTCTTAGCACTTCCTACATGGCATCAAAAGATGGACCTTTATTGCGTATTCAAAACTTCTCTTTAAGCATATTATTATCTTTAATGTGATCACAATTTGAAATATTTTCTAAATCCACATTCCAATTATTTCAATGTAAGTTAACCCTCCTTAATTTCGTAGACACTTGGTAAAGGTTCATTTATATCTATCATTCTTGGGAAATGTGTCTTTGAAAGAAAATTAGGATTTACCCAACTTTTACAGTGATTGAGCCAAAAATATAACATGTGTTAAAGTAAGTGATACAAGTCACTTTTACAAAAAGACAAGTAAAATCTAGTGACCACCAAGGTAGGGATGTGTTGAGGTTCTCATATGTCTTCATCAACTTCTTTTCTCCTTGTGACATTCTTGCATCAACTAAATGAAAGGATGCTTGTGAGGTTCTTCGTGAAAAATCTTTCTATTCTCACTATGAAGTGGCCTCACAATGTCAATAGTACTAATAGATCAAGAATCTCCAGTTTTTCTTTGCATTTCAGTTAGACTATCAACCTAAACATGCCTTCTAGTCTTTTCTATTTAGCTTTTGCTCATTGAAATATCAAACAATTTGTAGAAATAGTTTATGCTTCCACACCATGAATACACATTCATCAATGCACTTGTAGACAAGTCTCTCATAATGGGTCCATTATACGAATTGCATCATGATACTTATGGAGCAATGATGTCTTTATATTGAACTATCCATGCACATTGTTTGCGTCTCTATAGTGTTATCAACGAGTCTAATTGATAATATTTCCTTAGCAACAACATTCCATAAAGCAAAATTTCTTCAAGGCACTATCTAAAAATTCTCTCATGTTCATACTCAACATGTATGCATTCAAGAGTTCTATAATAACTAAATATCTTGAGAAATTTATTTGTGAAATCCTTTTTAAACACTATGCGATCATTACATTCTTTGATAAGATATTTCCAATTTATATTTTTTGACAAAGAATCTACCCATTTGAATTATTGCTTAGAAGGATATATATATCAACTAACATAATTTCTTCTTACATAACTAACAATCACTATATTTAATGAAATTTATATCTTTGAAGAGTCTTACCAAAATATTTGAACATGATGTCTATAGTGATGGCTTGGTAGAAACACAAGAAATAAAGAGCACAATGTACTATGACACATTAATTTTTTTTATTCAACTCCATTCCACAAAAGCTATGTACAAATGTCTTTTTATAGGGAATATGAACTATACAGAAATTTTCATTTCCAACTAACAAGACACAAAATACCCTAAATCTAGGTAGTTCTATTCTAGCTAACATATAAAAAAAATCAACCTAATATTCTAGAAACATCAAAATGATTGACACATAAACAAAATTATTCTAGGGACTTTAATAGTATAAATTAATATTTCTAACACTCCCCCCTAATTTCTACTATGAACTATTACAAATTACATTAATTTTATTATTCTAAAACTTTTTCGCAAAAACTCAAATTATCTTTGTGATAATGCCTCTATAAATAGATCTACAAGTTGCCTCTCTAATATAAAATGTTGGATATTAATTTTTTATTGTTGAATTTTGTTTTGAGAAAGTGATGCCTAGTCCCAATGTGCTTTATTATCTTGTGAAATACATCATTATTTGAAAGTGCAATTGCAATCTTGTTATCATAATATATTGTAGTAGAACCCTCCATATTTTGCATTAAATCCTTGAAAACTTCGCACATCCATAGTGGTTGATATGTTTTTGTTGTACCTACTACATACTATGTTTTAGCTAATGAGATTATCACTATATATTTCTTCTTTGATGCACATGCCGCAACACTTGTGATATGATGAAATGAATATCCAAATGTACTCTTATGCTCAATATTCCCTACAATTTCACTATCTGTATAGACAACAAATTGAAAATCATATGTAGTAGAATACAATATTTTTCCTACAATGTACCTTAATAGTCTCTTTCCTTTATGTCAGTGTGAGTTCTTAGTTGAATCCACAAATCTAGAAATCAAACTCATACCATGTATAATATATGGTCTAGTTGTTGTGAGATGCATGAAACTACCAACCAATTTTTTGAATATAGTTGAGTTCTATTCTTAGTTTTGTGCCTACTATCAAATGTATAGAAAATAGACTACAATTTATTAATCTAATCATTTTCAAAACATCTTTTTCATATTTAAATGGACAAATGAAAATTCCCTTACCATCTTGAGTAACTTCAATGCCAAGAATATATTTCATCAATCCCAAATCTATCATATCAAGTTCCTTCTCCATTGCAAATTTAAACATGACAATAGAAAGATTGCATGTAAAGATCAAATAATTAACATATAAGAAAAGAATTTAAATATGACCCTATTCAGTAATCTTTTTAGATAGTGTACGCTCACTAGTGTTTTTGTTAAATCTATTCTCTATCGTGTGTGAACCTATCATGCTATACCAGGCTCTTGGAGATTTCTTTAATCCATAGAGTTCCTTCTTCAACTTATAAACATCATCTCCATATCCTTTTACTTCATAACCTTATTTTTTTTGTACATATAATTCTTCTCTCAAATATCCATTGAATAAGGATGATCTAAAATCCATTTGATGAACCATCTATTTATATTGAGATAGAACCATTCTAAAAATATCAAGTCTTGTGACAGGGGAAAATGTCTAATTATAGTTAACACATATTATTGTACAAATGCCTTAGCAACTAACCTTGCCTTATATTTTTCTACATATTTACTTTCTTTAAGCTTAGTCTTATAAACCCTTTTGACACCTATGCAATGTTTGTCCTTAGGAAAATCAACTAACTCTCATGCATCATTCTTCTTAAGAGATCATCATTAATTTTACCAATCCACTATTCTTCCTTAATTGCATCTTCAAAAAGGCAAAGATCTTGAACAAAAAAAAACATCATAGTAGATCTATTCTACTTCCTTGATCATAAATCCCATTTGAGGTTCTAGTTTTCTTGCTTGTCATTGTTGATCTCAATTGTGAAAGAGCAAGGTTTAAATCATTTCTTTTCTTGTGGACTTGAATATTCTCCATGTTCATCTTATTTGAGTGAATGATCTCCTTGTAAACTTCTTGGTGGAGTTCCTCCTTAATCACTTGGCTCATCCTCTTGATTTTCCTAATACCTTTTTCTTCCTCATCATAACGTATTATTGCAACCTTTTGTAACTATTCTATCTATATTTCCATCTAAAGATTCTTCCTCATTAAATAAAGAATCCCTACTCACAATTACTTTCATGGTGAGAGGATTTAACAACATATATGCCTTAGATTTATCATTGTAGCTAATAAAAATGCATTTTGCACTCTTATCATCCAATTTACTTCTAGTTTCCTTAAGAACATGTGCATATGCAATACAAAAAAATACTTTGAGATGAGAAACACTATGAATTTTACCACTCCTTTCTTGTTGTGGAATCCTGTCCCTCACAATCTTTGTTGGACTCATGTTCAAGATATAAATTGTACAAGAAACTACTTCAATGCAATACTCATTGGGTAGATTGTTACATTTCAATGTGCTTGTGTCATCTCCTTATTGTTCTATTATTTCTTTCTACAACAATATTTTTTTGAGGTGTGTATCTAGTAGAAAATTGAATTTTATTTTCATGATACTAGCAACAATCTAAAAAATTAGTTGACTTATATTCTCCTCATCTATCAGTATGCAATACCTTGATGGATAAACCATTTTGTTTCTCAACTAATGCCTTGAAAGCTTAAAATTATGCAAATATTTTTGATCTTTTAAATTCGACCAAATAAATCCATATCTTTCTACTAAAATCATCAATGAACTTTAGAAAATCAGTGCCCTCCCCCCACCCTTGCCCATGATGTAGTGTCTGCATTGGACTACATATATCTGAATGCATAATTTCTAAAATATACCTTTCTCTATATGATATCCCTTTCACAAAGCTTTGTCTATGATGCTTAGCCAAAATACAACTTTCACATGAACTCAATGATGATTCAATTAGGGATAAGCCTTTTACCATTTCCTTTCTTTTCAATAAATATAATCCTTCAAATTTTAGATGACCATACCTCGAGTGCCATATCCACGTTTGGACTTGACTTATTACCTTGAAACTTGCTACAACTTATTCAACCATATTGCTCTTCATCCAAAGTGGAAACATTCTATTGTTTGTCATTTCTACCCTTGAAGTCATCATGTTACTAGTGGGTATATCAAAAACTACCCACTCTATATAGACAAGGGCATGAATTGCTGCAGAAGGGTTTAATTAGAGACCCATTCTCGACAAGTGCATGAATTGATGCAAAAGGATTTAATTAGAGACCCATTCTATAGTATCAATTTTTAATCTTTGGGTCCATAATTCTCTATAGGTGTCAATCTATATGGTGCTTTGTTTGGAAAATTAGCTGTGGGAATGAGATCCATACAATGACTTATACTTCTCATTCATAGTAAACCATCAGGAATATCGTCAGTAACAATATCTTTATACTCATTTATCAATTCAAGATTTATTTTCTAATTAAACCCTTCTAAAACAATTCATGCACTTGTCTATTAAGTTCTTCATTCTTTGTAGGTGTCAATCTATATGGTGCCTTGTTTGGAAAATTAGCTCTAGGAATCAGATCCATACAATGACTTATGCTTCTCACTCGTAGTAAACCATTAGGAATATCCTTAGTAACAATATCTTTATACTCATTTAGCAATTCTGTAGAGGAAGAAGAGGACCTAGAGGCTTGCAGTCAGCTGCAATTGTAAACACAATATGAGCATGCGATAGAGTTAAACTAAATAGATCTTTTGGTGATAACAATATAATGGATACATTTTCCACCATACTAGTGTATGAATGATCCTATATTTCATATAAAAATCTAAAGCATTTCACAAAAAAATAATTTCATGTTTCAAGCATGCCTCTAGCTCCTCTTCTTCCTCTACAGAATTGATAAATGAGTATAAAGATATTGTTACTAAGGATATTCTTGATGGTTTACTGCCAGTGAGAAGCATAAGTCATTGTATGAATCTAATTCCTAGAGCTAATTTTCCAAACAAAGCACCATATAGATTGACACCTACAGAGAACTATGGACCCAACGATTAAAAATTGATACTATAGAATGGGTCTCTAATCAAACCCTTCTGCAGCAATTCATGCACTTGTGTATTAAGTTCTTCATTCTTTGTAGGTGTCAATCTTTATGGTGCTTTGTTTGGAAAATTAGCTCTAGGAATCAAATCCATACAATGACTTATGCTTCTCATTGGCAGTAAACCATTAGGAATATCCTTAGTAACAATATCTTTATACTGATTAAGTAATTTGAGATTTATTTTCTAATTAAACCCTTCTGGAGAAATTCATGCACTTGTCTATTAAGTTCTTCATTCTTTGTAGGTGTCAATCTATATGGTGCTTTGTTTGGAAAATTAGCTCTGGGAATTAGATCCATACAATGACTTATGCTTCTCACTAGCAGTAAACCATTAGGAATATCCTTAGTAACAATATCTTTATACACATTTAGTAATTCTGTAGAGGAAGAAGAGGAGCTAGAGGCTTGCAGTCAGCTACAATTGTAGACACAATATGAGCATGCGATAGAGTTAAGCTAAATAAATATTTTGTTGATAACAATATAATGGATACATTTTCCACCATAGTAGTGTATGAATGATCCTATATTTCATATAAAAATCTAAAGCCTTTCATAAAAAAACATTTCATGTTTCAAGCATGCCTTGAGCTATAAAATATAGGGGCATTGAATTAGGGTAATGCTATTGCTAGGTTATACAACAAGGAAGACAAATTGTAGGCAACAGACAACCTTCTAAGTAAGATGGAGAAACAAGGTTTTCTTCTTGATCTCAATATAATTAATTTGTGTACTATATAGTTAATTTGTTACTGAGGATATTCCTAATGGTTTACTGCCAGTGAGAAGAATAATTCATTGTATTGATCTGATTCCTAGAGCTAATTTTCCAAATAAAGCACCATATAGATTGACACCTATAGAGAATGAAGAACTTAACAGACAAGTGCATGAATTGCTGTAGAAGGGTTTAATTAGAAAATAAATCTTGAATTGCTAAATGAGTATAAAGATATTGTTACTAAGGATATTCCTGATAGTTTACTGCCAGTGAGAAGCATAAGTAATTGTATGGATTTGATTCCCAAAGCTAATTTTCCAAACAAAGCACCATATAGATTGACACCTACAGAGAATGAAGAACTTAACAAACAAGTGCATGAATTGCTGTAGAAGGGTTTAATTAGAGAAAGTTTGGGTCCATATGAATTATACTATATTAATTCTCTAATTAAACCCTTCTGTAGCAATTCATGCACTTGTTCATTAAGTTCTTCATTATCTGTAGTTGTTAATCTATATGGTGCTTTGTTTGGAAAATTAGCTCTGGGAATCAGATCCATACAATGACTTTTTCTTCTCACTGGCACTAAACCATTAGGAATATCGTCAATAACAATATCTTTATACTCATTTAGAAATTCAAGATTTATTTTCTAATTAAACCCTTCTACAGCAATTCAAGCACTTGTCTGTTAAGTTCTTCATTCTTTGTAGGTGTCAATCTATATGGTGCTTTGTTTGGAAAATTAGCTCTAGGAATCAGATCCATACAATTACTTATGCTTCTCACTGGCAGTAAACCAATAAGAATATCCTTAGTAAAAATATATTTATACTTATTTAGCAATTTGAGATTTATTTTCTAATTAAACCCTTCTATAGCAATTCATGCACTTGTCTATTAAGTTCTTCATTTTCTGTAGGTGTCAATCTATATGGTGCTTTATTTGGAAAATTAGCTCTGGGAATTAGATCCATACAATTACTTATGCTTCTCACTAGCACTAAACCATTAGGAATATCCTTAGTAACAATATCTTTATACTCATTTAGCAATTATGTAGAGGAAGAAGAGGAGCTAGAGGCTTGCAGTCAGCTACAATTACAGACACAATATGAGCATGTGATAGAGCTAAACTAAATAAATCTTTTGGCGACATGCGTAAGAGAATAAGAATATTTGATTATGACATATCTTATCTAAGTGTCAAAGGAGAATCCACAAGGTGTCATATCCAAGTGTCACTATGATGCAATATTCTATGGAATATTTGAATTAAAAATCCTTTTATTCCACAAAATAAGAATTAGTAGAAAATGGAATTAATGATGGAAAATGGAACTTAGGAAATTAAGAATTTCTATGGTTTGCAGATAATGAATCAATTAACTAATAAAATTAATTAATTGAGGACAATAATTAGGAAGAATAATTAGAAAGAATAAAAGGATTAAATTATGGGTTATTGAATCCTATAGAGAAAATTAGTAGATGATTGGCTAAAATGATTAAATAAATGCGACCGTATCCTTTGATGAAAATGTGATGATGATAGTGGAAACTGACTAGGATTTCTTTAATCAGATCCATATAATGACTTATGCTTCTCACTAGTAGTAAACCATCAAGAATATCCTCAGTAACAATATCTTTATACTCATTTAGCAATTCTGTAGAGGAAGAAGAGGAGCTAGAGGCATGATTGAAACATGAAATTATTTTGTATGAAAGGCTTTAGATTTTTATATGAAATATAGGATCATTCATACACTACTATGGTGGAAAATGTATCCATTATATTGTTATCACCAAAATATTTATTTAGTTTATCTCTATTGCATGCTCATATTGTGTCTGCAATTGCAACTGACTACAAGCCTCTAGCTCCTCTTCTTCCTCTACAAAATTGCTAAATGAGTATAAAGATATTGTTACTGAGGATATTCCTAATGGTTTACTATGAATGAGAAGCATAAGTCATTGTATGGATCTGATTCCTAGAGCTAATTTTCCAAACAAGGCACCATATAGATTGACACCTACAGAGAATGAAGAACTTAATAGACAAGTGCATGAATTGTTGTAGAAGGGTTTAATTAGAAAATAAATCTCGAATTGCTAAATGAGTATAAAGATATTGCTACTGAGGATATTCCTAATGGTTTACTGCCAGTGAGAAGCATAAGTCATTATATGGATCTAACTCCCATAGCTAATTTTCCAAACCAAGCACCATATAGATTGACACCTACAGAGAATTATGGACCCCAAGATTAAAAATTGATACTATAGAATGGGTCTCTAATTAAACCCTTCTACAAAAATTCATGCACTTGTCTATTAAGTTCTTATATTGACAAGTGCATGACTTTCTGTAGAAGGGTTTAATTAGAGACCCATTCTATAGTATCAATTTTCAATCTTTGGGTCAATAATTCTCTATAGGTGTCAATCTATATGGTGCTTTATTTGGAAAATTAGCTCTGGGAATTAGATCCATACAATGACTTATGCTTCTCACTAGTAGTAAAACATTGGGAATATCCTCGGTAACAATATCTTTATACTCATTTACCAATTCTATAGAGGAAGAAGAGGACCTAGAGGCTTGCAGTCAACTACAATTATAGACACAATATGAGCATGCGATAGAGTTAAACTAAATAAATCTTTTGGTGGAAAATGTATCCATTATATTGTTATCACCAAAAGATTTATTTAGTTTCACTCTATCACATGCTCATATTGTGTCTCCAATTGTAGCTAACCGCAAGCCTCTAGATTAAGTGCATGAATCATCAATGAACTTTAGAAAATCAATGCCCTCCCCCCACCCTTGCCCATGATGTGGTGTCTGCATTGGACTACATATATCTAAATGCATAATTTCTAAAAGATACCTTTCTCTATATGGTGTCCCTTTTGGAAAGCTTTGTCTATGATGCTTAGCCAAAATACAACATTCACATGAACTCAATGATGATTTAATTAGGGATAAGCCTTTTACCATTTCCTTTCTTTTCAATAAATATAATCCTTCAAATTTTAGATGACCATACCTCGGGTTCCATATCCATGTTTGGACTTGACTTGTTACCTTGAAACTTGCTACAACTTCTTCAACCATATTGCTCTTCATCCAAAGTGCAAACATTCTATTGTTTGTCATTTCTACCCTTGAAGTCATCATGTTACTAGTGGGTATATCAAAAAATACAAACATTCTTCTCAAAAGTAATTACATAACCTTTTTTATTACATTTCCCCATACTTGTAAGATTATGCTTCAAATCAGGTACAAAATTCATAGAAATAGATTCCTTACCATAATTTTTTATCATATTGATTTTCCCAACTTTACTGCTGATTTGATTGAGCTATCCAAGCTTTTAAAAATTTCTTTATTTCCTATCATATGATTTCTATAACCACTATCTAGAAATCAAAATCACTTGAGCTGTCTTTGTTGACATTATAGTCAAGTTTTTTTACTAGTGAAACACACACACACACACACACACACACACACACACTTAATTAGATGGTTAGCATCTACTGAGATTATCTTGTAGCCTATAGTGTTAACCAATTATTTCAGACTATACCAAGATCTATAGTTGCTATTGAGTTCTAGGAACAATTTTCAATTCACACCGAGCAATATCTACCAAGTTGATGATTATAAGTGTAAACAAAGTTTCATAGTGTTTACCAAGTTTCTAAGTGCAAACAAAGTTTTCTAATGTTTACTGAGTTTGCAACTTCAGTAATGTGAATCTTGTGTTGACCAAGCTATGCGGCATAAACCAAGTGATTCAATTTATACCGAGCTTACAGTGATAGTGTTGACTGAGCTATACAGTGTCACCCAAGTGATTTAGTTTATATGTCGAGTTTCATAGTATTCACCAAGTCACCAGTGCAGACTGAGTTTAGACTACTTTGAAGTGATTAGTATGAACAAGTACATGATGATGCCAAGCATTGACAATGGTTGCTAAGTGTTAGAACCTCACCGAGTTTGTCTTTAGAACCTGAGTACCTACAATTAGGTCAACTTTGTGTATTTTGGTGAAACTTGTATTGCAACTAACTTTGATGAATTGTAAAATGGATTGGTATACATATAATGTATTGTATCACATCCAATAATTGAAGCATGAATATAGAAATATAAATATAGGAGCATAAGTGTGAGGTAACGAGGTTACAAGTAGTATAAGAAGTAGAAAAGACTCATCTATCATAGTAAGCTGATCATTACACTCCAAAGGAATCTCACTCAGAAAATCAAAGTTGTAGATCAGAGATCAGCCATTGATTCATCCTAACAAGTGGAATAGTTAAATCCTTTCACAAGGTAGACTTAACAATCTTTTGTGAATCTCTTTATTGAGTGCATACTTCATTGTATATTTGTAAATCCTTTTGCAAGGTGGACCTAGTAGTCCTTACTACTCCTAACAAGGTAGGTCATTAGAATTGATCATTGTAAGCCTAAACAAGCCAACTTTATACTTTAGTAGTAAAGCTTGTGGGTATCATCCCCACCCCAGTTTTACTTTCTATTTGGAAGGTTTCTAGGTTACCATATTGTGTGTCAAAGTGTTATGAATGTTTTAATGCTTTCAATTTTTCATGCATACAATTAGATTAGAATACATATTAAAGATTAATTGGTGAATTAAGTTTAAGTTTTATTGGTTACTGATCCACCCCTCCCCTCTCAGTAACCTAGCCTATCTTATATTTCCAAAAATTGGTATTAGAGCTTTGTGGTTCTGAAAGAAGAATTTTAATAGCTTGAGTAAAGATTAGAGTAATGGAAGTATTCAGACTTGATAAGGCTATTGATAATGAAAAGCTAGATTTGGAATTGGCTGTTGGGAAACTTAAGAAAGCAAAGGAGCAACTCTCTCAATCCCTAAAAGGAAGAAAAGATATTGCAGTACAGATGAATGACAAGCTCTACACTGAAGAAAGAATTGAAGACATCATTCATAAAGTAATTTAGATAAATCTAATGAAGAAATCATATAAATATTAGAAAAGAATGGTATACTTCAAGAAGAAGCAAGGAAGCTAAAAAGAGAACAAGAAATTCAGTCGGTAAGATTGTGTGAAGTCATGGAAGAGAATTTTTTTTTTTTTAAAAGAGTTAGAAGAAAAGAACAATGAAATTAAGCATCTATCCCTTCAATAGGTAGACTTAATTGATCAACTTACTAATGCAAATGAAGAAATCATGAATATAAGATCAAAGAATGAAAGATTGCAGAATGATCTAAATATTAAAAATAAAACCACTCAGAGGATAATGAAATCTCAAGTAGGCATGGATCAATCAAATGAGAAAACCCAATATAGACATAAAGGAAAAGAAATAATTTGATATACAAAAGGAGGTGAATCATCCAAGCAAGGAGCTCAAAAGAATCAAAGACCTACTTGCAATCACTATGGTAAGCTAGGTCATATATCAAACAAATGCTGGAGTAATGGAAAAGCTAAATTCAATGGAAAATGCTACAATTGCAATAAGCATGGTCATAGAGCTAATGAATGCAAAGAGAAACCTAAATTTGAAAGCAAATGTCACAAATGCAAGAAGAATGGGCACAAATTTTTTGAATGCAAAACTAAGATATTGAAACTAGTAGAACAAATTGTAAAAGCTATATTTGGTTGAGACTACAACACATGGTGTAGATGTCATTACTATGACGAATTTAGACACATTGAAATAAACTATGTAAAACATCACATGAGGAAAAGAGACTAGTAGAAGATTTTTCATTTGTATATAACTTGGACGGCTCACCAAGAACTATATGAACACTGGAAGAATTGAAGATGAAAAGAAAGCCAAGGTTGATAACATTAGAAATCAGATGAGGTAGCAATGGATTCTAAAATCTTCTAAGAATGCAAGTTTAAGCAATGAAGCACATGGTACTCAAGAATTGGGTGACTCAAACACTTCTACTTGATCTCACACAAGGATAACTAGAACTAAGATTCTAAACCAGACATCTTACATCAGTTCCAGTCAAGAAAAAGGAAAGATCTAGATCAGCATTCAAGATGCAAAGGGATCATCGAGTATCTAAGGAAATTCTAGACCTTACCAAGCTAGGTCGAGTTGTAAGACCCTACTGAGCAAGATTGGGAGTAACTAAGTTTTTGTGTGGACATTAAGTCATGAATGACACTATTGAGAAATTAATTCAAATTGAGTGGAAGATAGTTTGTCATGAATTTTCAAAAGCTATATGCGAAAAGATATTTTTGTGCATCCGAGCAATTTGTGCAATTTATTGTTAAAGTTTTCTATGTTTTCATAAACCCTACCTAGCATGGCATCCTCCAATAGAAAAACCAAGAAAGGATCTAAGATGTTGGTTTGAGGAGTTGAGTGGAAAGCATCAGACTTCAAGTTGAGTCTAGAAATTGTGTTAATGCTTGATCCTACTGAAGCTCAGTCATAGATTCCACCACAAGTACTACTGGTTAACGATATTTGCTTGCATTATTGTTGTTCAATTCAAGACATAGGAACCCTAGAAATGGATGAAACTTTCGAAAAGTTGTGTGTGAATGGTGCATTAAAACCTAAGCATCAACACTTGGAAACCAAGGGTTTAACCCACATTCCACACATGCCCTGAGAATTTTAGATAAAATGGATAAGGTTTATCCTTATTCATGTACACAATGGGAAACTATGGTTGGAGCAACTTATTCTCATAATGAAGAAAATGATTCATCGAATGACAGGGCTCCCAATGTTGACCAAGGCAAAGACTACCAAAACCCTAAGTCGGGTAGAACTAGAAAAGAAAAATCTTTCCAAATGGAATGAAAGAGTTATGTAAATTAGTTGTGTAGCCAACATGGAGCTGAAGTTTTGAATTCATGTAATAGCACCTAAAATATATAGCTTTAGTCATCTCAACATTTTATCATGTGGGGCAGTTGATCTCGATTTCAAAGTGGTGAAGAACAACACGTCCTTCGACCTTACCAAGTTAATGTTGAACCAATTCAACAAAAACATATCTAGATCATAATAACATCAAGGAATAACCCATGTAAGTTTGGTTCACTTTTAACCTATTTATTCTTCTTTGTACAAATTTCTTTCCCTTCAAAATTTATAGTTGTATGGAGAAAAGATGTACCTGTACTATATTAGATCAATGAGTATATAGTAGATATGGGTGAAAAATATGTATCAAGGATAATTATTTTGATTCATTCAAAGATAATATGAATAATAGATTCATAATTCCAAAGAAACTTGTAGAAGATTACAAGTATGATGTTTCTTTTATGGTAGATTGTGACAAGGTGTACATACAAGTCATCAAACCTAGAATGGTATGGGTTAAGCCTCTAGGCTATGAAGTTAATGTTGATGACACCAAGGACATCATTGAGGCATTATTGAATGAACCTGTAGATCCCAAGGCCACATATTTCAGTACATATGATGAAGCCAAATATAGAATTGAACTAGAGATAAAGCTTCCTCGGGCTGTCAAAAAAGGAAAGAAAAGGATAACAAAACTAAGATAAACTAGTTCTACTCTCCTATTGACAGAAGGTAAAGGTAGTGATGTGATTGAAGATGATGCAAAAGATGAGGCAGATGAAACAAAATCATAAGAAGAAGAGCCAATCAAGAAGAAAGTTAAGGTTATTATAACCAAACCTACCAAGTCATCTATGTAGTATTTACAAGAAGAACATCTAGAAAGAAATTGAAATTAGGTGAAGAAGCAGAGGATGTTATTTTCAAACAACCTCCACCTACATTTCAAGAGATTGATTCTAGAGCTGGCATGAAATTTTTTAAATCATTAAGATATGGAACCAAAAATGTATAGGAGAAGAAGCAAGTTGAGGACATGATTATGTCTAAGCTAGGAAAATGGAAATATTCACCTCATCAAGTTGCATAGTATATTCAAAAGAACTAATGGAAAGAATCAAGCCAAGATGGAAACATGGCAATAAAACTACAAAGGATATATATGAATAGACTTTGAGTCAACTCATGTCAAGTCTTAATGACAAATAAATAAAATATTCCATGAAGCAAAATGAAGAAAACATCACTTTGAAATATAACACTTTCTTAATACTAATCAATGACATTGAACATGTGGTGAGGAATTCCACTAATACATGGAAGAATATCTTCAATCTTCATCAGCAAAGTGATCTTGTTGTTCATTTCAAAGATGATGGTGAGGATGACAAGGAAGAAGAGGAAAATGATGATGATGAAGAAATAGATGATGATAATAAAGATGATGAGTAGCAAGAATAGGAAGCCACAAAGGAAAATCTCCTTGAGATTTAGAGCATTGAGGAAACTGACATTGAAAAGATTGCAGTAGTGGTTATGGCCTTATTTCCTTAGTCTCTGAGCAAATCTTTAAAGCCATCAAGATCAGAGAAAGCTTCTACTAAGTTGGTTCCAGAAAATAACTACAAATCCAAGCACTCAACCAATCTCTACACCTATTTAGCTTAGTACTTCATTGATCGAAGTAATCAACACTTCATCTACCGAGTAGTCAGTGTTTCCTCCTTCATCAATTTTGGCTACTCAACAACAAGGTATTTCTACAATTAGTGCAATATCAACTTTTTTCACTAGTTCTTCCATTTCCATTATTGTTACTATTCTAAGTATACAAATAGTTAGTAAAAAGATTGTTGAGGGAAAGCATCAACCGAGTACTAAAGTTTCTAGCAAAGGCAAAGATAGGAAGAAGACATTGATCTTGACAAGAATATAGTTATTATGAATTCATATATCTCTACTCTAAATCTTGATCAAATGCATATAGTGGGCAAGCTTTTGTAGAAGAAAGCTAAGAAACGGAGGCTTGTAGACGAGAGAAATAGAGAAAATCAAGTGCTAGAAGATGCAAAGAACATTTTTGCAAATGCACTCAGCATTGAGGTTGATACTTCTTGACCTATTTTGGCTCAATTAGCAGAAGTGATTCAGAAATTTAATGAAGATTTAAATGGGCAAGAGAAATTATTACAAAGAGAAGAGAAGAAATTTAAAAACAAAGTATTGGATCTAGTTGCACAGAAGATTGCACTATATGAAGTATACTTGTCTACTATTATTAGCTCATTGGAAACCTCTACCAACAGTGTCACTTCTTTATTTGGTAAACTATGTGATACATCTATCTTTATGCAAGAAATGAAAGATAAACTCTCCAAGATAGATGAAGATTTGAAGGTGAGTGCACACAAGCTATCACTTGACCTAAGCTACATCTCTTTCATTACACAAAGATCAAGTTTTTGACTGATAACAAGAAAAATTACTAAGGTAAGAAGCCAGGATAAGGGCCATAGTTGTAGATATACAAGGCATGATTCTTTCGAACATGGATGCATTGCAAAAACTTCACATGACAAAACTCTCATCCATGATAACAACTTCTCCATAGCTGATCACATGATGGAGTTATCAGCAAAAGTTCAGATTGCATTACATGTAAGCAAGGTGTTGTAAGAAAATTAGGACAAGAAAAAGTCATTTCTTTTAAAGGTACACTCTAACTTCTTGTTACATTTTGGAATAACCATATAGCATACACCTTTGGCATTTATGTCAAAAAGGGGGAGAATATGTGATGATGCAATAAAAGGGCAGAAGATGAGAAGATGTATAACATGTAAAGTATGTTGAATATATATGTATGGGGGAGAATCATAATATTATATATATACATGTATAGATATTTCTAAGATAAACATCTCTTACAAAAGTAAATTTGGAAAATCTCAAAAACAAAGTATGTTACCAAGTTGAAGACACGGGATGGAGACTAAAGATTATTTTTGAACTCTTTGAATTCAGTTTTGATTGATAAATGTTTTTGTCACTAATGCAGAAGGGGGAGATTGTTGCCATTACAATCAAGTTTATTTATTAGGGGCACACACACCTAATTAGATAGTTAGCAGCTACCAAGCTAATCTTGTAGCCTACAATGTTAAGTTCCAATTAATTTAGGTTATACTAGTTCTACAATTACTATTGAGTTCTAGGAACAATATTCAGTTTACACCGAGAAATATCTACCAAGTTGATAATTATAAGTGTAAATCGAGTTTCATAATGTTTACCAAGTTTCTTAGTGCAAACTGATTTTTCTAGTGTTTACCGAGTTTGTAGCTTCAGTAATATGAATCTAGTGTTGACCAAAATATGTAGTGTCAACCAAGTGATTCAGTTTATATGTCGAGTTTCATAGTGTTCACCGAGTCACCAGTGTAGACTAAGTCCAAACTACTTTGAAGTGATCAATATGAGCTGAGCTTCTATGTCTACCAAGGGTATGATGTTGACAAGCATTGACAATGGTTGTTGAGTGTTAGAACCTCACTAAGGTTTTCTTCAAAACCTTAGTATCTACAACTGGGCCAACTTTGAGTATTTTGGTGAAACTTGTATTACAATCGACTTTGATGAATTGCAAAATGGATTGGTATATATGTAATGTATTGTATCACATCCAATGAATACAAAAATATAAATACAAGAGTAGAAGTGTGAAGTAAGGAGGTTACAAGTAGTATAAGGAGTAGCACAGATTTATCTATCACAACAAGGTGATCATTACACTTCAAATGAATCTAATTCAGGAAATCAAAGTTGTAGATCAAAGATCAACCACTAGTTCATCCTAAGTGGTGGAGCAATTAAATCCTTTCACAAGGTAGACTTAATAGTCTTTTGTAAATATCTTTACCAAGTGCATACTTCATTGTATGTTTGTAATTCCTTTTGCAAGGTGGACCTAACAGTCCTTATTGATCCTAACATGGTAGATCATCAAAAGTGATCAGTGTAAGCCTTAACAGGACAACTTTATACTGTAGTACTAAATCTTGTGGGTATCATCACCACCCCAGTTTTACTTTCTATTTGGAAGATTTATGGGCTATGATATTGTGTGTCAAAGTGTTATGAATGTTTTAATGCTTTATTTTTTCTTCCATGCAATTAGATCAGAACATGTATGAAGAATTAATTGGCGAATTAAGATTAAGTTTTATTGGTTACTAATTCACCCATTCCCTCTTACTAATCTAGCCTATCTTATATTCCCAACACTTGTTAGTTACATTGCAAGTAATGAACAATGTCTCAGAACTACTCTAAAAAATAATCAAATTTTGTTTTCTAATATCAACTTGTTTCCTTTGATACTCATTTGAAAAAATGGCCAAACTTTTTGTAGGAATAACATTGAACATTTGATTTTTCATATTGTTTTTCTTTTTCTTTTTCTATTGCATCCCCTTGAGTTAAAGCATTCATTTATCCTTCCTCCTAGGTCTAGGCTCTTTCTTTCTTCTTTTTTAAAATTGATTATGCATCTTCTTCCTCCTCTAAATCCTAGAATTCCTCTTCCTCTGCCTCTACCAAATGTTATATGTGAACTTTGAATATATTATCTAGTAAATTACTACTATACCTTTTTAACATGGCTTCATGATTATATAAAGACCCAACCAACTCATTTATATATAATGTTGTCAAATCCTTGGATTATTCAATTGTAAGCATAATATTATCAAACTTAATTGTCAAAATCCTTAAGATTTTTTCTGTACAATCTTTTGATTAGTTATTTTCTTCACCATTCATTCTTATTTGATTAGCCACATCCATAACACGATTTGAAAATTTCTCTACAGAATCAGAATCTTTCATTTGTAAATTCTCACATTCTCTTCTAAGTGTTATAATTTAACAACCTTTACCTTACTTGTACCTTTATATGTAGTCTTGAGAATGTCCCACACTTTCTTGGTTGTAATGTATAGCTTAATTTTTCCAACAATTGTATCATCCAAACCTTGTCTAATAATCTACAAATATCATTTATTATTATGCCTATTTTCATCAAGCATTTTCTTTTGATTAGCATTCAAACTAGACTCATATGTTGGTCTAGTATAACCATTTAAAATTATATCTGATAACTTATATGAATCAAATATTGGCTTCATTCTAAAAGTCCATTTGTCATAATTATTTCCCAAAAAAATGGAATTCAAGGTTTAAAGATCCCTAAATCCATAATTGGTAAAAATAACAAAAATTCTTTAGAGATCCACCATACCCTAAATAGGGTAACAAAAAATATATACTTTGGTAATGTGGCCATGACTTAATTTTATCCACTTCTCTATTGTAATTTCTTTATACACGATGATCTTTGAATTCTCAATCCTTACACTCACACCTTTAATCTCCAATTTTGTCCTACCTTTGATAGCACTTTGATGTGTGGAACAAGGCATGATAAAAATAGAACAATGTGCAATGTGTTGCGACGCAGCAAAAAATAGATTCTATTTCATTGCAAAAAAGTTATTTACAAATGCCTTTTTAAAGGCAGTATGAGCTATTCATAAATTCTATTTAACAACTAACATGACATAAAATACCCTAAATATAGATAATTCTATAATCGCCATCATATCAGAAAGTTAAACCTAATATTCTAGAAACATCTAAATGAGTGACACATAATCAAAAACTTTCTAGGGACTAATATGTAGAAATTAATTTTTCTAGACATGTAGTGCCACTTGCATGTATATCTTTCTTGAAATTCCATACTTTAATGAAATATTTCAAAAGAGTATTACCAACTATAATATATGCTAACAAAATTTGTATAAATGTGCTTCAATGGACATATTTAATATGTTTTGAAACTTTTACTTTTTAGAAGCTTGTAAAGATAGTGGTAAGGGTTGTAAGACTTGACTATATAGGATCCATTTGCATTTTGTAAAGCATTTATGAGTCCTTTTACCAAATATCCTAGTCATCGCATTCAAATGAAATCACATTTCTTTTTGGCACACACACACACACATACACAAACACGTGCACGCACATGCGCGCATGCACGCGCACGTGCACACACACACACACACACACACACACACACACACACACACACACACACACACACACACACACACACACACATTGCTCCACTAAATATGATTCCACATTATTTACTGACTTCAACACTCAAGTAAGTATAGAAATTTGTTTCATGCGAGTCTTTGCAACAATTTTTTTTAATCCATGTCATGATTTGTCGACGTATTTCAACATACAAAATTTAGGTAAATACTCCATCTTTTTGGAATCCATGGATGGTAATAACTTGGTTTGAGTCAAAGAATAAGAAGATTGGTTGAGATTATGGAACACAATTATACACTTTCGGTTTGCACTAGCTGGAAGTTTCTAAGAGCTCATTCATCAATCCATCTTTTTATACTCTAGAAATATTACTTCCCAATAGATCATATTTATTTGAGGTTCCACATTATTCATGTATGTCAAACCAAGTAGATTTCTCCCGTTTTGTGCAAATACAACAATAGAAAATTCTACAAATTTTGGTAGAATTTGATATTATGGAAGCTGTGAGAAGATGATGATTATCAATATTTACAATTCAATTTTTTTGCATACACATTGTGGTAGTTTACAATAACTTGAGTTAGTTATAATAATTAACTATTTCATAATTGTGCATATTTCCCTTAGGATCCAAACACAACAAGTACCTAGGATTTGGAATACACTAAAAAAGGCATAGGAAAAAACTTTAGCAATCATCACACATCATCCATGCAATGGAAGTTAGATAGTCAAGGGTCAAGGGACTTCACACAATTTTTGTTATCAATTGCCTCATACCACCTAGACTAATTGGAAATGTTACCCTTTCTAATAAAATATAATTCATATTAAATCAATTTAATACTAAACCAATTGGCCCTACTAAACTATACACTTGAAAAAAATTATGTTTCCATGTAACTCTTGTTTAAATTGCCTTTGGAGTTTCCAACAACTTTAAAAACCTTCTATAGATTTTTGCACTTATAATGTTTGTACTAACTTCCTCAAAAACCTAGCACTTTTCATATGCCTCCACCAGTCTAACAAAAATCAACCATCATCATGTCTTAGGGAATGTTGACCACCTATTCAAAAACTCTTATGACCACTTTAACAAATTAAATTTGTATATTTGATGTATATTCGTGTATTCATTGAAATACATGGGATGTGATCTCTTCAAAGAGGGTGGCCAAACCAAATTTTGATGTTGACTATATTTAGTCTTCACATAAACTTTATCAACTTATCATTTTTTTGGATAATGAGCATATCAATAACTTTGATGCCATTTGTCAATTAATTGGTGCTTTGGATACATTCAAACTATGACATGGACAATTTTTAGAAGTGAACCTTGAGATAGAAATTTAATGTCATGAGGCTAGATTTTTAAAACTATGCTTAGATGCTTGTGATGAATGTAATGGTGTTTGAAGATGGGAACTGTGTTGACCAACTCATAAAAGGATTCACAATGAATGCATTTGGTTGTAAGCACACAATGACCAATCTTGAAAGAAGATTTGTAAAATGTGCCTAATTTTCTCTCCCAATGATAAATTTAATATGAAAGTTCAATTTTTGGATAGCTAAAAATAGGGGCTAACAAATCGTAATTGAGATTTCTTTTTTTATTTGTAAAGGTCAATAATATTTGAACATCAAATATTCAATCATAAAAGATAGTTTAGGTCCTCTTTACCAAACCTAAATGACACACTATAAGAAATTATTATATCTCTCAACTTCTTTTACACATATTTTCAAATTTGAATATGCTAGTATATCATTTTAGTATTATCACATTTATTATTATAGATTCTTTACTTTCCAAGTTTGATGGGAAGGCCAAGAAAATTTTTTCGGTGTCAACGGATTTCAGTGAGGCCATTATGGACAATTTTATGTAGTTGGTGCTAGGCTCAAAAGGGAAATGATTTTTTGGAGAAACCAATGGATGATGCAGATTTTCAGTTGGAGGAGGCTAATATCTAGCTGAATTGCCTCAAGGATCTCAACAGGGGAGCAATTTCCAAGAGTAGTGAGGCTAAGGCATTTAAAAGGAGAAAGGATAGTTTTGGGAAATTGGATTTTTCTTTCACTTAGCCATTTTTGGATTGTTTGTTTCATGGCAACCGGCATCAAAAACTCTAGACCTAAAACTATATTCTTTGATTCATTATTCTTCCATGGTAGAGTGTGTTGAAGTTTCTCCAAAGCCAGCCATCTTCTATCATAGAGGAAAGGTGTCAGAAATATGGATCCATGTGCATTAATGAGTACAGAGACATAGAGGTCTTCTCACCTACACATTTTCCTGCGTATCTACAATGCATTTAGGGCCCATTTGGTTGCTGGCATAGGAATTGAAAATTACAATACAAAAATGGAATAGGAATGGAAATGGGGAATGGGAATAGAAAAGGGCAATTCCAATCTCGTTTGGTTCATTTGGAATTTGATTGGGATTATGTTACTCCATTGTTTAGTTGTACAAAGATGGAATAGGAATAAGCTTAAGTTTTGTATTTTAAAAAATATTTCCCTTGAATTTTTAAATTTAAATTTATTGGTTTTTGGTTTTTTTTTCAATAATGGTAAAAAGGTTAATTTATTTCCATTTTCATTTTATTCATTGAAGTTAATGAGAAATATAATTTATTTCATTTTTTTAAACAAATAGATATACTAAAAATAATGTTATAAAAAATATTTTTAAAAAAAGAAAAATGTTTTAAAAAATTCAAAAATAAATCAAAAATAATAATTTAAAAAAAAAAAATCAGATTGGGAATAAGAATGGCCCATTCTAATAATAGATATTTTTTGGCATAGGCATGTACTCGTTTTAGGGGCGAAATTGGAATATGTCTTCCTATTCCCAATTCTGATTGAGCATACCAAACAATGAATATAAAACATACTATAATTTTTCTTCTTATTCCAACAACCAAATGGGCCCTTAAGGTTACTAGAGGGGGGATGAAGTGTTCTTATCATCCTGTAGGTAGTTCAAGAAGAGGTGATCTAGTGGATTTGATAGGATTAGCATGTGGTGATCTTTCTTAAGATGTGAGCCTCCTAAATTTCACCTTCCTCTCTTCTTTTCCAACTTCTTCCTATCCTTTTCACTATTTATAACATGATTCTACATATGCTACAGGTAGTATGCGCATGTATATTGGTGGTAGTTTGTAGACTAGGGTTCTTCCCTTGAAGAAGAGTTTCTAAATATAGTTTGTATAGATATTTAGATGACGGACTCCTTCAAGGTCAACGAAATTGATTATTTTATCAACCATATGCTATCAAAATTACTATACTAATTAATGTAATAGCTTTTATTAGAATGAATGAAATGGAGATCTATACTTCCTTGGAGTTTATGTTTGATTATTTGTCACAACCAGTGATTTTTGGACTTTCTATCTATTGTTTGGGAATAGGAGAAACTGGTTGTGCTTCACTATTGAATATTTTATCTTTGAATACAATGAGAGATCTCTATATTTTTATTGATTATGTATTTTTCTTGAATGTTTTGAATGTTATTGTTTAGGTAGCCATTTCATTCTCAAATTTATATATGTTATGATTGATTGATCCTCCATATGTTAAGTTTGTTCTTCCTTTTCAATCATGTATTTTTTATGGAATCAATAATGAAAGTAGACTATAGTTAGATTAAATCTTTGAACTTTAGGTTCTATTGTCACATAGGTTTGCACCCTTGTCCAAGGCCTATGCGCGATGACAACCTAGTGAAACATGGAAACAACCTCCAAGTTGTGGGACTTGAACTGCGAGGTTGAGTCTCTGGAGAAGGCCGGCTTCCTCTTACTGTCAAGGCACACCTATCTATTCTCAAAAGGGAAAGGGAGAAAGAGAGCACTAAAGAAAATCTACCTAGTCTAATCTAAGTCGGTGATGCACCAAAACTGAGTGTTCAGGCTCATTTCTGCACATATATGCACTACGGAACTAGGGTAACATTCAAGGTCATACATTCATTCAGACTTATATCGACCAACAGCCACATACAGATCAGGAGACCAATTGAATAACACCAGGAACAGAAGATTTCACTTGTATATTATTCCATAGGCCAAAG
Source organism: Cupressus sempervirens (assembly GCA_028749045.1). NCBI lineage: Eukaryota > Viridiplantae > Streptophyta > Pinopsida > Cupressales > Cupressaceae > Cupressus > Cupressus sempervirens. The sequence continues at coordinate 102,427,445 of CM053784.1, forward strand.
ATAGATACAGTATGCAGACCACTGATCTCAACAATACATCAATGAGAGGCAAAATGCTACACATACATGTTGATGGCTGAAAGAGATGATACAGGATGTTTATCTAGCTTAGAGACAAAGGGATTTTTACACTGCAAGTCTGCAAGCAGCAGCAGAGAAAATCAAGAAGAGTCGACCCTAAGAACAGATCACCAAATTGCCTTTATAGATTAGGCATAACTGAAGATTTCTGCATTACATTCACTTCTCACCTACTGGCATTAACTTTCTATCCTGAGAATCCAATCAAAGATCTGATTGAACATGGCCTGCATACCAAGAAATCTGATATCCCTCTGAGAAAGAGCCTGGAGAAGATAGGAACGACGCCACAACATTCTCTAACATGGTAGATGGATCGCCCGGATGGATGGAGTGTCTTCTTGCGCTTGGTATTCATTCTGAGTTGGTAGCAATTAATCCCACTATCAGATTGTGGCAAAACCCAGATTTCTCATCATTCATGATTTGTGCACCCATCAGAATCGATCAGTCAAATAGGCTCGACAAGCCAACTGGGCCATGCAGGCCAATCACACCTTCGATCTCGCCAGCTTGGCAGTCTCTTACGTTTGACTGGGCGCTTACCACCCTTTTCGTGCGACTGGGCGCTATGTCGCTATGAAAAATTCATCGAAGATCTCGATAGCGCCATAGCGCCTAAGGGTTTCAACTTGACTGCGCCACCTTTCATCATCTTGCCGTAACCTTACGTTAACCGTCACGTCGACTGCGATGATTGCAATGATTGCCAACCGCCAACCGTTTTACTTACTACGCTTCTGAATTTGGGCCCACGAGGACACGCGGCGCACAAGCGCTAACTTGCTATCATAAAACTCTCGCAGCTTCTCCATGGCGAGATAGCGCCCGCCGCCGATCTCCGTAGATCTGACGGTCACAAAACTTGACCTCCCACGACCCTCCTTCTCTATTGATTCGTCGAGCCCGCTGATATGTGGCGTCTCCTTGTTGGTCTGTTGGTCACTTAAATCTGACTACACCGGTGACATGAAATGTGGCCCCACCAGGACACGTGGTGCATGGGCGCTATGTCACCGACGTTAACTCCCGGGCAGTTCTCGATAGCGAGACAACACCAGTCGTAGATCCCCGCAGATCCGACGATCGTAAAGACTCGCCATTCTTGCTGAGACTACTAGGCCTACTATACGCTATGCACTGACTCATACACATGGCACCTCCCTATTTGGTTTGACAAAACACTAGCTGGTAACCCAAGACCTGATCCGCAAAGCGACCACGTGTCAGCTAGGTGCCATGTCGCTATGCGGAAATTGAGACCAAATTCCCATAGCGCCATAGCGCCCACTGATAGCGTGTCCTAAGATTTACACGTGTCCCCATCCGATTTGCTATCCTGACGTCGGGCTGACAAATTGCGCTGCAAAGTACCGACGGGACCCATCTGCCTAATCATTCCTCACCATGGTGAACCTTCTGTTTGGGCGCTATGTTGCCATCGAAAAATGCATTGGTTTTCCATTGGCACCATGGCACCTTGCCATTTTTTGAAATCTCTAGGCCGTGAAACTTGTTTGCCCGCCGCCATGAAACTTCTGACCTGCCGTACTTTGCGATCTGTGACCAGACCCATCCCACTCGGCGCCATGTCTGCAACTGCACCGCACTCTGGATGACACTTGCCAATCCTTGGTGAGACTTGGTCCTATCGATCCACGTGGCAGATGGTCGCTATGTCGCCATGATAAAATTTGTGCATCTCCGCCATAACGAGATGGCGCCATCCGTTGATGCGACCCAATCCGACGATCGTGAGGACTCGTCGTACCTCGTGCTTCCGCCCTCCATGTTGATACACATGGCATCGCCTTGAGACACGGCCCCACCTGACACGTGTCACAAGGGCGCAATGTTGCTGTCATAACCCTCGCGCAAATCCTCCATAGCGTGATGGCGCTTACCGTTGATCCGAGCTGATCCGACGGTGGTGAATGTAATCCCCAACTGTGTTAGCCATGCTGACAGGAACTCTGACTTGGCACACGTGGTTCCTTTTGATTTGTCACCGCAACACCTGATTCTGCCATTCGTTGAAACTCGCCGCCGTGACTATTTTCGCTGGGCGCTATGTCGCTATGGAGATTTTTCGACCGATATGTGATAGCGACATAGCACCAAGGGTGTCAAGAACCTTTTCTGACCCGCGGAACGTCGAACCCACCCCTGCAACGTGTCGTCAGGGCGTCATCGCGCTATAATAAATATTGTGCATTTCCCTTATAGCACGATGGTGCCAACCGTCGGTACCGCTTAGATCTGACGGCCAAAAACTTGCAGGTCATAACATTAAAATACTAATTCAAGACTAACCGTTGCACGAGCCGTGCTTTCAAAATTTAAACCCTTGGCAGCAAAACCAGAGGTAACAATTCTAGCGACTCGTAGGGGGCATGAGCCTGCTCAATGCATGACTAGTGCCTGAGAATGATCCATTGGGCCATGGAGTCAGAAAAGAGGGCCTGGAAGGTACAGAACCAAGAGTTGCAAGAAACCCTAACCCTTAATGAGGAAATCAAAACATTAAAAACCCTTGAACTCTAGCTCTGTCTCTGCGACTTGGAAACAAAAACAAGACCTACTTAGCAACCTGAGACTTGTCAAAACTTCGGGAACTGGCGACTCAAGAAGTGAGCCATATGCACGCGCACTTATTGCAAAAAAGGAACAAACAGGAAGCAACTAAACTAACTATGTACATGGATTCACAACTTTTTCAGAAACAGGGCTTCAGATGGATCCCATTGACTGGAATGGGCAGAATTTCACCATTTGGCCTGCTTAGCTGGAACGCATTGGCCTGTTTGCGACTGGAGATCAAATAAGGGCCACTCCGTAGTGGATCAAATTTGGAGTGCCTTCCTGGTTTTGCTCTATCTGAGTCCCACTTGAGAACTAAATCTCCCTCTCTAAAGATTTTGGCCCTTGCCTTTTTATCAAAACTCTTCTTCATCTGCTGCTAGTGTATCTCCAGGGTTTCCATAGCTTTGTTTCTCTTTTCTTCCAGTTCAATCAACTCTGCCATTCTTACTGACATGGAACTATTTTCAACCAATTCTAGTTGATGAGACAACTCCAAGGATGGGAATTCCAACGAGATTGGGAGTCTAGCCTCCCTACCATATACCAGCACAAAAGGTGAATTCCCAATAGATCTCTTGGGTGTTATCCTATCAGCCCACAGAGCAGTCCTTAATTTTTTATGCCAGACCCTCTGACTGTCTTCTATCATTCTCCTTATGATTCTGATCAGATTTTTGTTGGAAGATTCAGCTAAACCATTACCCTGGGGGTAGTAATTTGATGATGTGCTCAGATAGATATTGTGATTCATTGCCCATGCACAAATCTGGGTTCCAACAAAAGATTTGGCATTATCTGAGATGATAGTAGAAGGAGCTCCAAACCTAGATACAATTCCATCAAGGAATTCAACAACTGATGGCTCTGTAGCATCCTTCAAGGCAACTGCCTCTATCCACCTAGTGAAATAATTGGTGGCAGCCAAGATCCATTTATGACCTACACTAGATGGAGGATTAATGGGGCCTATAAAATCCAACCCCCACTGAGTGAAGGGCTGATCCACCTGAATAGGATGAAGAGGAAGGGCTGCAAGTCTTTGTTTGCCTAAGAAAAAAGCACATTTATCACATTTTCTCACATACCTATAACAATCATGCAACAGAGATGGCCAATAATATCCAGCCCTCATGGTCTTCATGGCAGTTGTTCTTGCAGAGAAGTGGCCACCATCAGGGCCATCATGAAGTTCTTTAATCATCCTCTCAACCTGATCCTCTTCAATACATCTCAACAGGGTCCCATTAAAATCCCTCCTAAATAGGATATCATCAATCACAACATAGGGAATGGACTGCAGTCTATATTCTCTTCTTTTAGCTCTGTCCAATCCCTGAGGGTATCCATTCCCTGATAAAATGGTCCTCATGTCATCCATCCAGCTCCTTGGGGCATTAACATTTCTTTCCTCCTTCTGCTCTGCAATTACCATAGCAGTCCCTTCATCTGAATCCTGACCTGATAACATTTCTTTGCATAATCCTCTCCCTCTTACCAATTTGGTAATCTGAATATCAACATCATATTCCATTACCCTAGTGATCCATCCAACTCTCTTTTCATTGATGTCCTTGCTTAACAGGAAGTCTTTTACACTCACATGGGGCACCAACAAATGGATCCTATTGTGGGATAAGAGGTGTCTAAATTTCTTCAAGGCTCTAATGACTGCAAGGGCTTGCTTCTCAACAAAGTTATACTTATCTTCATATTCCTTGAGTCCTTCACTAAAGAAGGCTATGGGCTGCTCCTCATTCTTGTCATTTGTCTGAGTCAAGACAGCAGAAACACTTGACTCACCACCTAAAGTGTAGAGGATGAAATCTTTCTCAAAATTTGGGTTCATGAGAGTGGGGGCTGAGGCTATGGCTGCCTTGATTTCTTCAAAACTCTCCTTCCCCTCCTTGGTCCATGAGAAGACCATATCTTTCTTAAGCATGGTTGTGAGGGGTTTCACCATGATGGCAAGATTAGGAATAAACCTTCTTACAAAATTTATCCTACCAAGGAAACTTTGCAGCCCTTTCTTGTGTTTAGGGAGAGGAAGGGCAAGTATTGCTTTTGTTCTTTCTGGATCAATGGTCAACCCATCCTTAGATACAATGTGTCCCAGTAATTTTTCTTGGCTTGTAGCAAAGACACACTTGGCTGGGTTGAGGGAAACCCCAAACTCTCTACATCTTAGAAATACCTGTCTCAAATGATCAAGATGATCTTTTACATTCTTGGAATATACAGTTATATCATCAAGGTATATTAAGACAAACTTGTCGATTAATCTTTTGAAAGCCACCTCCATTGCCTTTTGGAATGTGGCACCTGCATTTGTTAGTCCAAATGGCATCTTGCAATAAGCATAGGTGCCCCATTTAGTAGTAAATGTTGTCTTATATCTATTAGATTCTTTAACCAACACTTGGTTATAACCAGAAAATCCATCAAGAAAAGAGAACCTCCTTGACCCATTGACCTTGGATAGAATTTGCTCCATAGAAGGGAGAGGGTGGTGATCCTTAAGGGAAGCCTGATTAAGATCCCTAAAGTCCACACACAATCTGATTTCTCCATTCTTCTTCCTTACAGGGACAAGGTTAGCCACCCATGATGAGTGTTTGATAGGAAAAATTATGTTAGCTTCAATCAACTTGGATAGTTCCTTCCTCATTAAGGGTTCAATCTTGGGATTCACTGGCCTCTGTTTTTGCATTACTGGTTTGACCCTATCAACTAAATCTATGGTATGCTGAAACAAACTAGGGTCAAACCCCTTTAAGTCATCATATGTCCAAGCAAACACATCATTAAATTCTTGACATAGATGAATGAAATTTTCTTGCTCCACTTCAGAACATACCTTCCCCATGTTAAGATATTTTCCATCCGCAATTGTAACTGGGGCATGATCATCTTTTTCTGCAGCTAGATTCATTCCTTTGCCTCTTGATTGATCATCAGGATTAAAGACACTCTCCAAGGTAATGAGACCCTTGGGCAACTTGTTGGAACTGAGGTGAATGATCTGATCACCATACTGATCTTGTAGTCTTGACTGATTTCTTTCTGAATATTCTGCTTCATTCTACAAGAAACTCACAATCTACTCATCAGACTCAAACACTTGCCAATGAGTATTATTATCAGGAATAACAGGCCTTACTACCACCTTTATTTGTTGCTTCTTCTCTTCCTCAAGATTCCTTGGAAAATCATAAGATGCACCCACTACTGGAAGTCTATCAGCATATTTGTTTTCTTTCCTAGGAATGCTCTAGATATTAAATGCTTGGAAACCCTCAAGCAAATCCCAGACTATGTGTTTGTAAGACTTGAGCAGGCCATTTTTGGTGATATTCTGATTTCTCACTTGGTTCACTACCAACTCACTGTCTCCATATACTTTCAAGGCTTGAATTCCCCTCTTTTGGGCAAGTAGGAGACCTTGGATCAAAGATTCATACTCGGCCACATTATTGGTACAACTGAATTGGAGCCTAAAAGAGAAGTAGTATCTTATTTGTGCAGGAGAGATCAACATAACACCAGCCCCTGATCGATTTCTATTCCTTGAGCCATCAAAGTACATACTCCATATTCCACTTATGTCATCATTAGCTCCAACAAGATCAGGAACTTGAGCCTCCTTCTCTATTATGCAATATGTACTAAGGCCTATCTCAAGAGTTTCCAACATAGGTTCAAACTGACATGTATTTTCCAACTCATCTAAGAAGAAATTAGGAATCTCTACTATGGAGGTGGCAGGCTCATTTACTATGTCATTTTCATCCATCTCCAAAATAGGGCAATTCATATTAATGAAGTTGGGGGTGTAGGGTTCAGTGTGATGAAGGGTTTGAGGTTCTGCTCTAATTGAAGCATTGGCCCCGTATCTGGTCTTAAATGACATATAAGACCAATCAACAGATATGAATCCACCTATTTGGGCAGTGAAGTCTCTTGAAAGACAGATGGAAAAATAGGGCTTGACTTCAGCAACAGATATGTCTTGAATCATAGTACAACCAGGGCATGCATGTAGGGCCATTTCCACATTCCTAAGGATGCCTATGGTTTTGACAGTACTCCCATCTAGTTGTAACACATCCCTAATAATGGGCTCATATTTCATTCCTAACGCATCAGCAACACACCTAGGCATTACTGAGCTACTAGCCCCCGAATCTATCAAGCAATTATGGACTAACTTGCCCCCTATAATCAGAGAAACATAGAATGGAGGAGGTCTAACCTTTTTATTTGTCTCCACATCACCTGATGGTTGTACTAAACTAGTGTCACTCTCCATGGTGGGCAACTGATCTTTGGGTTTGATCTTTTCCAATTCTTGCTGCAGCATCCTTTTCTGCATTGGTATGGTGGCAACTGCATCCCACATGGAGATGCTTACATTGGTTTTTTTCATTTGCTCCACCACACTCAAGGGTGCATTAGGAAATTTGGCAGAAACTTTGGGAGCTGTACCCATGAGAGGCTGAGATGGAGCAACATAGGGATCACTTGCATCCTCCTTTTTTGGACCTTGCCTTTGCTGTTGTGAAGTGTTTGTCTGCTCATTTTCTTTTTGTGTATGAGGTATAACACTCGAAGTTGAGGCCTGCTCAGGAGAAAGGGGGGCAGTATGTTCCATAGCTCTCTTCTTGCTTCTTGTGTTATGAGCAACGGAATCCTGGTTTACATTACAATGCTCCTCCATCTGGTGATTCATAAAAGAGCAATCACCCTGCCTCTGAACATATGAGGCCTCCTTGGGATGATCTTCCTTGTATGATTGCTTTACTGCGGACTCCTGGACAGTTAAGGCCAAATAAGATTCTGCCTTCTGACATAGGCAGTAGGCATAAGAATAGTTACATGAAGGATAGAAGTCTTGATCATGGGCTAAGTTATTTTGAGGAACTAAAGCTCTATTCTTATTTGAGCTTGAAGCAGTAGCATGACTATTTTGCCTATTCTGATCAAAAGAGCTATTCCAATGATTAGGAGGCCTACCACCACTTGGGGCCTAATGTTGTAATTGGGGGGGCTTGCCACTTTGGGCTTGCTGCCTTTCTAAGGCCACCACCTTGTTACTCATTTTTTGTATTAGAGAAAAACTATCCTCTAATCTCTTCCCTTGGTCCTTCAACTCCTTCCCCTGCTCTTGCAATTTTTTATCCAGAGTCCTCTCTCTTTTATCTATATTCAGCACTAGACCTTGGAGCATTTCCTTGAGTTCATCTATTCTGTTTGAGGATGTGGAAGCTTGGGGAACTGGAGTAAGGGCTTGTGACGTAAAATCATAGGAAGGGGGGCCATTGTTGGTTGGTGGTTGGGAACATCAGGAAAGAAAGGCATAGGAGGCCTTGGAGCCAACTTTCCTCCTTGTATTAGGATGTTCTCAGCCTTTATAGCTGTCTCATAAGCATTCGGTAATGTATCCCCTCCCATAGTTTGGATTGTGGTGGCAATGTCACTGTTGAAAGCTCTAAGGTAATGCAAGAAGGCATTACCAGGGGTAGGTTTAACTATAGTAGGTATTCTATCCCATATCTTTTGGAATCTGTAATTAAAATCAGTCATACATTCATGGGGGGCTCTTTTTATTGTAGTCAGCTGCTCTAGTAGTGACAAATGGGCACTCTTATCCTCAAAATGTTTGCATAATCCTGCTCCTAGTCCATCCCAATCAGTTATGGAACCATGAGCTAAGCCTCTATACCACTGTAATGCTTTTCCTTTTAAAGATGAGGCTAGAAGTCTGAAAGCAACATCATCTTCTGTAATACCGTGAATATTGCAGACATTCGCTACCTCTTGGATATGCTCTAAAGGGGAAATAGAAGTTTCACCAGTAAAATCAGGTATACTTTTTAGTGCAGATACTGGTATATCATGTCTTTGGGATAACAACAGAGGACTTCCACCATTAAAGGTGGAAAAAGCATGAACTCTTGGCTGTGCCATATAAACAAGTGTTCTATTGATGAGTGTTGATGGCAATCTAGGCTGAGTTCGAACAGTAGGGGGAGTAGAGATAGATCTTACGGGTATATCAACTGTTATTCTACCCCTAACTGGTGATAATGAAGTTCTAGTCCTTCTTCTCCTAGGATTTGAAAGAGAAAGCTCTTGATATTGAAATTTACCTCTAGAAGACGCCCTTGTTTCAGTCCTAGGCATGAATCACTGCAAACTTGGTCTGGAACCAGACTTTTTGATGTTCGGAGTCGCTAAGTACTTGAAGAATCAGCCTCTTGAAGGCTTGAAAACTGAAGCCAGCACTACTTCTTCAGCATTTATCTCTATAATTCTTTCTTCTTGACACTAGTAGACCTAAAATCTTCTGATATGAGTCCCACCAACCGTGCCAAAAACTGTTGTCACATAGGTTTGCACCCTTGTCCAAGGCCTATGCGCAAGGACAACCTAGTGAAACATGGAAACAACCTCCCAGCTGTGGGACTTGAACTGCGAGGTTGAGTCTCCGGAGAAGGCCGGCTTCCTCTTACTGTCAGGGCGCACCTATCTATTCTCAAAAGGGAAAGGGAGAAAGAGAGCACTAAAGCAAATCTACCTAGTCTAATCTAACGCGGTGATGCACCAAAACCGAGTGTTCAGGCTCATTTCTGTCCATATATGCACTATGAAACTAGGGTAACATTCAAGGTCATACATTCATTCAGACTTATATCGACCAACAACCACATACAGATCAGGAGACCAGTTGAATAACACCAGGAATAGAAGATTTCACTTGTATATTATTCCATAGGCCAAAGATAGATACAGTATGCAGACCACTGATCTCAACAATACATCAATGAGAGGCAAAATGCTACACATACATGTTGATGGCTGAAAGAGATGATACAGGATGTTTATCTAGCTCAGAGACAAAGGGATTTTTACACTGCAAGTCTGCAAGCAGCAGCAGAGAAAATCAGGAAGAGTTGACCCTAAGAACAGATCACCAAATTGCCTTTATAGATTAGGCATAACTGAAGATTTCTACATTACATTCACTTCTCACCTACTGGCATTAACTTTCTATCCTGAGAATCCAATCAAAGATCTGATTGAACATGGCCTGCATACCAAGAAATCTGATATCCCTCTGAGAAAGAGCCTGGAGAAGACAGGAACGACGCCACAACATTCTCTGACATGGTAGATGGATCGCCCGGATGGATGGAGTGTCTTCTTGCGCTTGGCATTCATTCCGAGTTGGTAGCAATTAATCCCACTATCAGATTGTGGCAAAACTCGGATTTCTCATCATTCATGATTTGTGCACCCATCAGAATCGATCAGTCAAACAGGCTCGACGAGCCAACTAGGCCATGCAGGCCAATCACACCTTCGATCTCGCCACCCTGGCAGTCTCTTACGTTTGACTAGGCGCTTACCACCCTTTCTGTGTGACTGGGCGCTATGTCGCTATCGAAAAGTCATCGAAGATCTCGATAGCGCCATAGCGCCTAAGGGTTTCAACCTGACTGCGCCACCTTTCATCATCTTGTCGTAACCTTACGTTAACTGTCATGTCGACTGCGACGATTGCAATGACCACCAACCGTTTTACTTACTGCGCTTCCGAATCCGGGCCCACGAGGACACGCGGCACACGGGCGCTAACCTGCTATCATAAAACTCGCGCGGCTTCTCCATGGCGAGATAGCACCCGCCGCCGATCTCTGTAGATCTGACGGTCACAAAACTTGACCTCCCGCGACCCTCCTTCTCTATTGATTTGTCGGGCCCGCTAATACGTGGCGTCTCCTTGTTGGTCCGTTGGTCACTTAAATCTGACTGCACCGACGACATGAAATGTCACACCGCCAGGACATGTGGCGCATGGGTGCTATGTCGCCGACGTTAACTCCCGGGCAGTTCTCGATAGCGAGACAGCGCCAGTCGTAGATCCTCGCAGATTCGACGATCGTGAAGACTCGCCATTCGTGCTGAGACTACTGGGCCCGCTGTATGCTACGCACTGACTCATACACATGGCACCTCCCTATTTGGTTCGACGAAACACTAGCTAGTAACCCAAGACCTGATCCGTAGAGCGACCACGTGTCAGCTAGGCGCCATGTTGCTATGTGTAAATCGAGACCAAATTCCCATAGCGCCATAGTGCCCACTGACAGCGTGTCCTAAGATTTACATGTGTCCCCATCCGATTTTCTATCCTGACGTCGGGCTGACAAATTGCGCTGCAGAGTACTGACGGGACCCATCTGCCTGATCATTCCTCGCCACGGTGAACCTTCCGTTTGGGCACTATGTCACCATCGAAAAATGCATTGGTTTTTCGTTGGCGCCATGGCACCTCGCCATTTTTTGAAATCTTCGAGCCGTGAAACTTGTTTGCCCGTCGCCATGAAACTTCTGACCTACCGTACTCTACGATCTGCGACCAGACCCATCCCACTCGGTGCCATGTCTGCAACTGCACCGCACTCTGGATGACACCTGGCAATCCTTGGTGAGACTTGGTCCTGTCAATCCATGTGGCGGATGGTCGCTATGTCGCCATGATAAAATTTGTGCATCTCCGCCTTAGCGAGATGGCGCCATCCGTCGATGTGACCCAATCCGACAATCGTGAGGACTCGTCGTACCTCGTGCTTCTGCCCTCCATGTCGATACACCTAGCATCGCCTTGAGACACGGCCTCACCTGACACATGTCACCAGGGCGTGATGTCATTGTCATAACCGTTGATCCGAGCTAATCTGACGGTGGTGAACGTAAGCCTCGACTGTGTTAGCCGTGCCGACAGGAACTCCGACCTGGGACACGTGGTTCCTTCTGATTTTTTGCCGCAACACCTGATTCTGCAGGTCATTGAAACTTGCTTCCGTGACTATTTCCGTCGGGCGCTATGTCGCTATGGAGATTTTTCGGCCGATATGCGATAGCGACATAGCGCCAAGGGCATCAAGAACCTTTTCCGACTCGCGAAACGTCGAACCCACCCCTGCAACGTGTCTTCAGGGCGTCATCGCGCTATAATAAATATCGTGCATTTCCCTTATAGCGCGATGGCGCCAACTGTCGGTACTACTTAGATCTGACAGCCAGAAACTTGCAAGTCGTAACATTAAAATACTAATTCAAGACTAACCGTTGCACGAGCCACGCTTTCAAAATTTAAACCCTTGGCGGCAAAACCAGAGGTAACAGGTTCCCTTTTCTTTGCTCTAAATCTATGTCCTATAAGTTATTTAAAGACCATCTTTTGAAGAATGCAAATAATAACCAACAATCCCCATGAATATTATAGTCATCTCATCCAACTTAATCAAGCCAAGTGTGATCAAGACCTAATTACCAAGAGCTTGGGAGAAATGGATGTCTTCTTTGCTTCTCTTTTTGGTGATGTTAGCTTCCACTTAGGTACTCTGTAACAACTATTACACTCTTGACCTTGTGTACCAAAAAGTCTCATCAATACTAATATACATCTCTTTGGATTTATACCTTAAATGAAAATAAGGATATTTATAAAATAGAATTCAATCTTCAAATACTCAAATATAGCTCTTGGAAATAATAACATCTTTAAGGAAATTCATCAGAATGTATTTAGTCTTTGAGTAGTAAAATAATTTGAGTTAATAGAAAGACGAGAGTGATTATTATGTAGATATCTCATACCTATTTTTAAGTTTAGAAGAACATTTCAAGGCCCACAAACTATGAAACCATGCCAGAGGTTGATAGTTTTCTTCATTGAGTCCTTTTAAAGAGTTGTGAAATTGTTGTAGCCATTAGGATGGGAATTCTAGCCGAATTAAATGGGTCATCCTTTGTCATCATTTAACCAAACATGATAGGTTTAAGGTTATAGTTAGCCATGTCTATTTGTAATGTTTTCTTTGCACATTAAAATGAACCTCTATTCATGTCACCTAAGATGTATTATAAGCTTTATATAGTAGAAATTCAAGTTTCACCATGATTTCATTGAAAAATACAAGTGATAAATTCAACTAGTTTTATTAAAACCAATCACTTTTTTAGACCAAAAATTCGGTAACAAAAACATTATAAAATTGCATAAACTATTAATGATAAAATAAAAGAATACATTGTGAGAAAGGAGAAACAAAGCTAAATCCCCAAATTCATAAATGAGATCTATTATTCATGTTGAATTATTCTTCTTTATGACTTTTAGTGCACATCTTAAATATCATATTTTTCAATCAATTTTATTATATAACAAAGGAATTTTAATGTCTATAAGATCAAAATTGCATATGGACCTCAACATTCTTTCCTTTAAGATGTGCAAAATAGTAAGAGCTTGATGATGAACTCCCTATTTTTCTAAGCTTATCCTTTTAGAATATATTTTTAATAAAAAAAGATACTAGAGTGCATGAAGAGAAGATAGTACACTTGTTTAAATCATTTGATTTGATTTTTCCCCATATTTGAAGTTCAAGTTAGTGATTGACTACACAAGATAAGTAAGTAGTGGTTAAGGGTAGAATGTTGAAAACGATACAAGAATTCAATGCATTCAATATCTTAAGGAGCTACCTTCAGTGTATATCATACGGAATATTGTGAAAATTAGTTTAAAATTGAGAACTTAGTAAATACCATACATTTTTTCATGTGAAATCACTCCTTCTATCAATAATTATGTTCAATTTAGTCCTTAAGAATACTAGTTGTGTTGTGAAATTAAAATTGTAGCATGATAATGTGTTTAATGTACATATATTTTATTCTTATATTTACAATAATACTTAATCTAGTGTAATGTTCAAACAAAATTTAAAGAAAAATCTTTAGTTTCGTATTAGCATAACTTTGAACCTCCTATGCAAGTGTTAGTATTATATTAACATCTAAAATACTTGAAAATAAAAATAAATAATATAAATATATGTATTTTCCTTCTGAGTACAAAAGAGCAATGAAATGCAAGCAAGATCATATTAGTCTCAAATGTAGATAATTTTTATATATTAAAAAACCACAAAACTAGGGCCTTGGCCCTATAAACAAAGCAGTCCAAAGGCGACTTGAGAAGGCTATTAATTTTTAAAAAAAAAAAAAAAAACAATATAAGAGTCATTAATATCATAAGTAGTCTAGAAATACAAGCCCAACCAAAATAGAGTTCTAATATTATTGAATCATTTAAATTGAAAATGCAAAAGATAGCAAGCGACGCAAATAAGCCACCCGAACCAATAGTGAGGAACTTGTACAAGCCCTTAGAGTTTCTTTCATGATCAACAACCTCCCTAGACTTTATTCTACAACAAGCATAGCCTAGTACTACACCTTCAAACTAAACCTAAAAAGATTCCCCATCTACTTTCCTAAACGAAAGACTTATAGTCTTAAGTTAACAAGCTCAACAATATTGACATAATATTTAGTGAAGGTGGTAGTCTCCTCAACATAATAAATCTCATCAACAAACTCAATGAGATCATAAGAGAGGTTCAACAACACCACCTTGATATTGTTTGAATGATTCTTAAATTGTCCACTAACCAACCTCCTTGAAACTATACTTATTCTCAAATATCACATATAAAATATCCTTATTTATCAAATATCACATACTCATTCTCCCAAAAGCTCCCCATTATCGGTCATTTCTACTTTTTCTTTGTCGTCAGCGACTAGATACAGCGGACAGATGACTCATCAGCGACGCTGCTCTTGCAAGCAAAGTCATCCGATTCCCCTCCCCAAATCGAAAGCGACGTCCACGCGTAGCGTAAGTAACAAAGCCAAAGGCGCCACGCATGCGCGTGTTGGCACATTTATCGATGCATCGCTATCCGCGTATATTTGGGCTTCCTTCACGCTAAAGGAAACATAACCTCATTTCTCATATACCATGTTTGTCTATTTAACAACAACATCTCACTCGGCAATTCAATGCTCTCCACAAACAATTCAAGCAACAAAAACATATTTCACTTATTGTTGTTTTAACTTTTCGGAAGAACTGCTGTTGCTTTAAACATTTGATAGATGGATCTCAGAGCAGCTAGACTCAATGGAAAATTCGGGCTGCTGCCTCTACACAAAAGTTCACGAATACCGCCTTCTGTTCACATTGGCTTGAAGAACAGCATGAAAAAGTTCGTTGTTAATGCTGCCAGCTCGGGCGAATCAGGTAATTAACTGCTCTACTCGTATGTTTTTTGTCTGCCATTCCTTCAAATACAAAATTCATTCAGATGTTTCGAAAGTATTCAAGTTAAGGAAACTCATGCGGGTTCATGGGTATTGCAGGGCCGGGGAGAATGGTGGACGAGGACATGTTAGTATTGAGAAAACGAATGTATGAGTTGAGAATGGAGGAAGAAATGAAGAATGATGTTCCTCCAGAGGAGTGGATGGAGTGGGAGAAGAGGTGGTATCCCACATATCATTCAGATGTCTGCTCTTCGCTCATCTGGCTGCAAAATCTGCTGCTGAACACAAGACCCGGCGTCACCATGGCCACCGTGGCTTCGATTTCGTTGAGCGTGCCAGCGTGTCTCTTGCTTCTCCTCATTCACTCCTCAATTTTTCTCAACGGGTTAATTCCACAGTTTCTCAGCTTTTTGAGTCGCTAGGTTCGCAAAGGCAAAGATTTTATAGAATGTTTCCGTTGCACCAAAAGTCATGACTGTTAGTGAACATGGAACACCACGTAATTAACCACCTGTGGGCAGGGAGCGCGTCGCATCACCCAACAATCTCCCCCTCAACGCGCATACCAGGTGCTTACATGGGTCGGAAAGGCACCGGGGAGATTTGAACCCATGACCAGGCCAAAACCAGGCTCTAATACCAATTGTAGGGCCCATTTACCGTTGCACCAAAAATCATGACTGTTAGTGAACATGGAACACCACGTAATTAACCACCTGTAGGCAGGGGAGCGCGTCGCATCACCCAACACCCTGGTCATGGGCCATATTGTCATTCGGATTATAGCTTCCAACACAAATGTATGTTCTTTGTCGTATTAGATTTATGAGATCATGTCCAGGAACATCTGTGTTACTTGAGTTCTAAGATTTTTAAGACATTCGGATCATTTCTTAGAGCTTAAGTAAACGTTGCTTTAAATCTTGCTTTTGAGGTTGTGGTGAACGCGCTATGTAATTCACGACTATGAAAGTAATTTCATGGAAAGTTGGATTACAGGACAAGCCTTATTGGTTACTTATTTTGTTGTTGGCCACATGTTTCGAAGATTGATTAAAGAGAATCTCAAATTAGGAAATTTGGCTTTTACTTTTCCATTATTAATTGTTGTTTATGTCAGTTAACTATTGCATCTGCTGGGATGTATATTGGCAATTAATTTAGCCAATAGCGTATGAAGATGTTATGAACATTTGGATTTGTTTATAGTTCATAAAATTATATGTATTTTTAAAATCTAAACGAAGTTAGTTATGTTATTTATTATTAGCTTTTAAGAAAAAGGCTAAGAAAAAAGTAAGAATTTATTAGAAAATAAATAAAAATTTATTATGAGACATGTTGTCATAAATTTCAAATTAATGTTTTTATAGAGTGTGCTAGCAAAATATAGAAAATTTTCTGAATGAAAGGAAAATCTCTTCATGCTAAGTTCTTTGGAGTTGTATAGTCTCGCAGCTGAATTGTGCTAGCATAATCTAGAAAAATCTTTGAGGACTCCATGGAAGACATTGGATACCTCTATAATTCTACCCCCAGAATTCTAAAATTTGGCACTTGTTGGTCCGCCATAATCAACTATCAATTTTCAAAAAATGAAGAAGGGGAAGGGGAAATGATCAATCTAGGGATAGTGTGATAGGCGAATGGGAAGAGCAAAATGACATTGGGGAATCAAAACTAGAGTTGAGCTAGAGATATAATCATCAAACACACGAAGGTGCAACATATAGTTACCCCCCTTCTACATCACACTCTCATGGTTGGTTGTGGAAATGTAGTTACATCACACTTTTTAACAATCTCAACAAAAAAAGTAGAAATATTTTTTTCTACAACTCTTGCTTATGGTGTGCGTTATTCCAAAGGACACCCTCCTCCTAATCAAGAGAAGATTTTCCCATATCTCCTTCTTGTCTTGTTTTCTCAGTTGACATCCCCAAGTTACAAGCTTCCATCTTTCCTACTAGTCAGTCAACATCTACTAGGCCCCCCTATGAATCTAATGACTTGGGATTCCTCTACAACTCCTCTCCCAAGGTGGTTTAGGAGAACATAGGCCTAAAGATTATTGAGATCCTTAAATCTAACAAGAAAATCACCTTGGTAGGGCCTTCGGTAACTATCTCTTCTAGGGATTTTCCAGAGGTCTCTCTTGATCTTGCTCCCAGACTAGGTGGTGGAGAATATCACCACTAGCTTGTCCTTGAGCTTTGTGGGTCATTTCCCATCTTTCACACCTACAATAGATATGGTCAGGAAATGGTGCACCTCAAAGTGAAGTATCAAAGAGTCTTTTGGAGTCTCTATGATGTCACGAGCCCTTTCCTTGTTCAAATTTGTCATGGAAGAAGACACAAAGTCTATTTTGGTGGGATCATGGAGCTTCACTAATCACTACATGGCTTTGGCTAAATACAAGTCAGGTTTTGACCTCACAATAGAGATGAATTATAT
This sequence comes from Cupressus sempervirens, assembly GCA_028749045.1. Taxonomy (NCBI): domain Eukaryota; kingdom Viridiplantae; phylum Streptophyta; class Pinopsida; order Cupressales; family Cupressaceae; genus Cupressus; species Cupressus sempervirens. Next base: position 102,444,749 of record CM053784.1, read on the forward strand.
AGCCCATGTTAAGGTTAGGCTCCTTGGTCTCCCATTGGAATTCTGGGATGAGAAGATCTTTAGGTGGACAAGGGGTTCTTTTGGCCATTACATAAGGGTGGATGATATTATTTTAAACAAATATTAGTTGGCTTTTGTCCGATTGTATGTCAATGTGGCTATCAATAAGACCCTCCCTAACTATGTCACCCTTAAATCCAAGTGGGGGTGTTGGTTTCAAGGATCACTGCAAATGTACTAAGTGCTGCCATTACAATATGTGTTTTCCAAATGGCAACGTCCTTCTATTTGTATGAGGAATAAACCATGAGAATAGGCATGTGCCTTCATGAGACATGTATATTCATCAATATGATTAATATAATGAAAAACTTTATATATATATATATATATATATATATATATATATCTTGACCTCACAAGTTTATCCTACTAAAGTTTATCAAAACATCAACACTCCCTCTTAGCTTTGGAAGATAAGCACATGACATGTATTACACCATTGGTAATATTAGGTATGGAAAATTTTAAAGATATCTTTGATCAGACAATATCCACAATTTTGACATCATCGTTGATATCATAAGTCTTGGTCTCCTAGAATATTGACATTTGATATCCATCAAGTACTCAAAAAGTTTTGATATCATATTTGATATCATGAGTATTGGTCTCCCATAATACATGATATTTACCAATTACTAAAAAATGTTTGATATCAAATATGATATCATGAGTATCAATCTCCTAGAATATCAATGATATTCACTAACTACTCTTTGAGTAATGGCCTTCCAAAATGCAAGATATTCATCAAATAGTATGAGTGATGGCCTCCGAAAACATCAAGACATATGATATTCACCAAGTACTCTATGAGTAATGGCCTTCTAGAATATCAATAACATTCACCATGTACTCAAAAAATATTTATAAGGTATCTGCACATGCATTCTCATAATGTTTATGATATAAACATCCACTATACAATGTATAATCTATCATGATTTGCATAGACATCATAAGATATCCATCACAATAGAAAAGTAAGTTATAGTAAGATCATCACCTTTCAATAAATTTTGTATATACAAGTGACATCATTTGGAAGTTGTCACTTCCTCATGATGTACACAAGGGGTAGGCCCCTTAAGAATCACATAGTCATGAGGTATATTCATAAATCATAGTCTTGTCGACTATGCCAATTTATTAATCACTAAAGAATCTATCAAAACATGGTTTACTCCCTCTGAATCAATAAGTTCAAGATCACTGAAGGTTGTCTGAATCACATCTTCTACCTTCTCCCTCTAGCTCCCTCTAATCTCCCTTATGTAATGAATTACAAAAATAAAAGACTCACATAATACTCAAGAATAATTTTGCATATGAATATAAAACCATTCCAATATAGATAAAAATATACTTTGAATATATTTACATATATTCAGTCTTCTATATATATATATATATATATAAACTTGTTATTTGCTAATTAAATCTCCCTATATTGATCTCAATGAAATCATAATTTATTTAATCCTTAATGTTAATAATAATTAATATTATTCCCTCATGATAAATTATTGACTTTTTATGATGATATACTTATAAATCTAACCTAAAACTTGAATAATATATTTCATCATACTTTAAATGAAAATTTAAGCAATACATCACTATTATTGAATGACACTTACCTCTATCCCTTAACACACACTCTATGGTTTCGACCTCTTATGGAGGGTGGCGTCAATTTGAGCTTCCACCACGTAATCTGGACTGATCTATCTCTCTATGATACCCTTTATCTGATATGTGGGACCCCGACGCTCTTTGTATTGTAAGCATGCGACTGACTTATGTATTGTGATCGGGAGTTTCGATATCCCCGTGACCTTGTAAATTTACCTTAATACATGGCCTTGATGCTTACATGTCGATGAGTAATCCCAGATGATTGTATATTCTTATTCATATTGTCATCTGTGAGACATCCATAACCGCAAAAAGAAGGGTATCCTTAAGTCTCTTTATTCACCCATTCACACTGGGTCCCTTCCAACGTGGTCACCAATGGACTGAGTGCTCAATTTGGTTCATCGGTCAGGGTTGGCGACTTAAGTGTTAGAAGTTTAGCTTCCTGGTTGTTGAAGATGATGACAACCTGGTTTCATACTGCAGTCAAAATGGGAAGTTGAACTAAATGTGGACAACAAACACCAAGGTCTAAAACTGCACGCCTCTCTCTTAGTCCTGGTTGTTTATTTATCTATCTACCATAGTGTCATTCTCTTAAAATTATTTTGTGTTTATCTGTCCGTGAATGCAATCGCTTGCAGCTCTATGAATCTTACCAATCTATGGGATATATATATATAAATAAATGAGTTGATATTTTGTGTGTTAAATGCAACTTCCTATTTTAGCGAGAGTAGATTGAGGCCAAAGTAGAACTCAGAATAAGCGTACATCATGTGCAACTAAGGGAGCCCACTGTAGTAGAAATTAAGGGTTGGAATGAACTGGGCCATGGTACCTATCACTTCGCATTTTTCCAAAGCTGTTATTCTCACTATTCCATCAACTTCTTTCAAAACCATTTTATTACTTGTATTTTTCATTCAGATGTGTCTAATAGTCAATGATTTACTATAGCAGTGGTGGTTATGTAGAGATTGTTGGAAGTATCAGGGTTCTGAGACGCGGGGGGTGAATTAGAGCACTATTAAATTATCCGAAAATCTGATTTCAATAATTTTAATTCACAATTTACAGCAGTGGAGAAATCAAACTGTACTGAAATGTAAACATACTGAATAATATCAACTCACAGAAAGAAGAGACACCAATTTTGTGCCAAGTGGAAAACCCTCAAAAATTCTCACAGTTTCGTCATAGGGAGAAAAACCACTCCATGAACCTGTATTCTTTATTGAGTTTCAACTCTTTTACAATCAGCAGCTTCTACTACTCAGGGTATTTAACCATTTTATCAGTGCTGCAATTACAACCTTATACACACATATAAATGTGTATGTAAGACATTTATACATGCATACAAGTCTATAATAAGACTTTTAGTCTTAACAAACTGTTCTGAAATATAAATATTCTTTCTTTCTTTTTTTCAACTCATACCATTTAAATTACAAATGATCTCTATATTTATAGAGATAAAATTTGAAACTAATAAGTTACATGAGCCTAACTAAACCAGTTAGGATTAATCAAAAACTTCCTTTTAAAAATGTTGTTTGAGAAACTAACTTCAAAACAATTATAGTTTCGGATTTGTTCCTGTTTCAAAAACCTTCCAAATTGAGCAAGGGTCTTTTATGTTTGAGATCTTCATGAATGCCATTTCGTAACCCAAAGTTATACAATTGAAACTGCCTGCCAGCTTTTCTTTTGTTTTGAAAAAATAGTGCATATAGTGTTATGGGTTTAATACCCACAAAAATTTGTATTCATCCTTCATGAGAAATGCAATAAATTGTTCGTGCATATTTCCCACAAAGCAAAAACTTCATTTTAGAACCTGCTGCAATGAAGATAGTTTTCATATTTGCTTCCATTTTCACAAAACTAGTTTGTGATCTTCTTATTCAAGAAGTATTTTGAAACCCTTTCCCTTTTTAAAACAAAAATGCTTGACTCTAATTTTTAAAGACAGTTCGACAGTCGAATTTTTTTTTAAAAAAAATTGAATAGTATATGCATCTTAGAAGAAATCTCTTTCCAAATAATTTTGCCTCTTTCAAAAAAATTGACTGTGCTAATTTCAGATTCAACAAATAAATCTTCACTTTTTCTCTATCGTAAGATTGAAACAAAACCTTTTCATTCTTCATTTATGTTGTAGTCTCAAACCAATGACGTACCTGTTCTTTTAAGAGATACCTATGATGCCCTTTTTTTAATTTGCACTTCAGACTGAAAGTTCTCTAAATCTTCCTCTTATATTTGCCTCCAATTCCTCATGCATGTGAGCAAAATCTAATGAAGAAAAAATCATTACCCAAAAACCTTAACTATGAAACTTGAATCAATGCTGACACAAAGACTTTCAAGTAGTTTACTAAAAGAGAAACTTCAAGAAGAATACTTACGTCTTTGAAGATGAAACCCGAACAACAGATCAAAATTCTATCAAAGACATATCAATTTTGCAGGTAAGATAAATATGAAGACAAATTTTCAGTTTGCATAGAGAGACAAAGAAGTTTTCCAGAACAAATGAATTTTCCTTCAGTCACAAATCACCCACAAAGAAAAATGAGTTTCATAAACATTTCAAGTCTTCTATACAACTCTGACAAATGGTGAGATTTCTTTCAACATCCAATCATTCCTTTAATCCTTGAGTACCATCTAGCTTCATTTATTAAACAAGGGTCGCGATGTCATGTTTTTGTTTTATGTTGACGCCAAAGCATTTTCTTCTCTTTTAAAACTGTCTTTATTTTATTTACCTTATTCCCAACATTCAATGCATCTATTAGTTTTATTAAATCTTTATTTATTTATTTTTTGCCACTTTTGTGTTAAGGTATTTTGCCAACTCATTTTGTCACCTTTTTAAAAGAATCATTGTGGTCGACAATCTCCCCCATTTTTTATGCAAAAATTTTCACTATTTCATATATACAAGATGAAAAGAAAAATCAACTTATACATACAAGATAATATCATCTCATATATACAAGGTGACTTTGAAAAAATAATTCTAACTTATATATACAAGATAATGAACAGAAATATAAATGATTTACCATGAAATGCTGATCCATATCACTGAAACCAACTTAATCTGAATCAACCACAAACTGAGAAATCAAATCTGAAACCAATAAACCAATCTATGAAACCAAACCTCTGAACCAACTGTGAACCAACTAAAATCAACCTGAGTGAAATGCTGATTAGATTACTCCCCCAAAATTTTTGCATCAAAAATTGACCACCTGCTTTTCATGAATGCTTTCTATGAAAGGAGCAGAAACCTATCACAGAATAGTGATTAGGAAGAGTGTTTATGCAAGAAAGGATTGAGAGAAAACTCCCAATCGTGTTCTCAACTGTTCAAACAGTTCTCTTGGTAGTGCCTTTGTAAAAATATCAGCCACCTGTCCTTGAGTAGGCACATAAACCAATTTGAATTCATTATTTTAAACTTTATCTCTCAAGAAATGAAGTTTGATGGCTACGTGTTTGGTGCGTGAGTGCATAACAGGGGTTTTTATTAATTGAAGAGCACTCATGTTATCACACATTATTGAAATAGGTTTTGAAACCTGAATGCCCAAATCAAATAACTGATAATCCATCCAAATTAATTGAGTATAGTAAGCTGTAGCTACAACATATTTAGATTCACAAGTGGATAGAGTTACACAATCCTGTGTCTTACTATGCCAAGCAACCAGACACTCACCAAGAAATAAAGTTGCACCACTGGTGCTCTTTTCATCATCAGATCCACCCCAATCTGCATCAGTATAACCAACAAGAGTAAAATCATTGCTATGAGGATACCTTAAACCATAATCAAGAGTGCCTTGAACGTATTTTAGTATTCTATGCACTGCGTTAGGATGTGATTGCTTTGGATCAGATTGAAATCTTGACACCATACATACAACTTGCATTATATCAGGTCTAGATGCAGTTAGATATAGCAAACTTCCAATCATAGATCTATAAAGAGTCTGATTAACTGAAGGTGAATCATCATTCTTCATTAATTTACAACTAGTTTCCATAGGAGTGCTAACATGTTTGCATTCTGACATATTGAATTTCTTCAACATTTATTTGGCATATTTTGTTTGGGAAAGAAATAATTCATGTTCTAGCTATGAAACTTGTAGACCAAGGAAAAAAGTGAGCACACCTAACATTGACATCTCAAATTCAAATTCCATGATTTTAGAAAAATGTTTTGCTGAATCATCATTAGTAGACCCAAAAATGATGTCATCTACATAGATTTCTATAGCCAAAATGTCATCATTAATCACCTTGATAGATAAAAAGTTGTCTGCCTTCCCACGAGAAAAACCATTTGAAATCAAATGCTTATCCAACCTGGAGTACCAAGCCTTAGAAGCCTATTCTAAGCCATACAAAGACTTTTTCAGTTGATAAACATAATCAGGTTTGTTAGTAGATTCAAAACCTTCTGGCTGTTCCATATATACCTCCTCTTCAAGATACCCATTTAAGAAAGCTATTTTAACATCCATCTGATAAATAGTAAAGTTTTTATGACTAGCATAAGCAAGAAATATTCTAATTGATTCCATTCTTGCAACTGGTGCAAATGTTTCACCGAAATCAATGCCTTCTTGTTGAGCATAGCCTTTACAAACAAATCTAGCTTTATTTTTTACCACTTTACCTTCTTCATTCAGTTTATTATGAAATATCCACTTTCCACCTATGACATTTTTGTCACTAGGTCTAGGAACAAGTTCCCAAGTCTTATTTTTCTTTATTTGATTTATCTCTTCCTGCATAGCATTTTGCCAACAAGAATTTGATAATGCTTCAGCAACATTCTTTAATTCAAAATCAACTATTAAGCAGAAATGTTCAACAATATGTGCTTGTTTTCCTATTTTGGCTTTTCTTCTGGTTAGAATTCCTTTCTCTACATCTCCAATAACTTGAGACTCAGGATGTCTCTTAGCTATTATTCTAGAAGAGGTTTTTATTTTTGAACCAACACTAGTGATTTTAGCACTTGAACAATTTTCTGCTTCAGTTTCATTAGCCAGTTCATTTTCATCAGTTAGTTAATATTTATCATTTTCAGTATGTTCATCATGTACTATTTCTGATCTCTGAAAAGATGAACCTTCATGGTCTTCTTGACCATTACAACACACAAAATTTTCATCAAATATGACATTTATAGCTTCCACTATTTTGTTCAGCCTTTTATTAAGGCATTTATAGGCTTTGCTATGTGTGGAATACCCAAGAAAGATCCCTTCATCAAACCTTGAGCTAAAATTTTCTAAAGAATCATCATTCTTTTTTATAAAGCATTTGTATCCAAAAATCTTAAAATTGTTGACATTTGTTGTTTTACCATTCCATAATTCATATGGAATGTAAGCAGTTCTAACTCTGATTTGTGCTCTATTTAGAATGTAAACAGCTGTATGAACAGCTTCTTTCTAGAATTTATTAGGTAGTTTAGCTTCATTTAACATGGTTCTGGCCATTTCCTTTACTATTCTATTCTTTCTTTCAACAACACCATTTTGTTGTGGTGTCCTAGCAGTAGAGTATTGCCTTTTTATTCCATGCTTCTCACAATACTCAACAAATTCTTGAGAGGTGAATTCTCCTCCCCTATTTGATCTCAAGCATTTCAGTTTTAAATCAATTTCTCTTTCTACCGTTTTCCTAAAAAATTTGAAGCATTCAAAAGCTTATGATTTGTGTTTCAGAAAAGTTACCCAAATCATTCTTGAATAATCATCTATAAATAGCATGAAATATTTTTCACCATTTAGTGAGGTTGTTTTAGTTGGACCACACAAATCAATATGCACTAATTCAAGTGGTCTATTTGACAAGTATTCTTTTGATTTAAAAGAAACTCTTTTTTGTTTGCCTTTAACACACTCTTCACAAATATTTGTTGATTTTGTAATCTATGGTAGACCTCTAAGATTTTTATTTTTGCTAATTCTAGCAAGATTATCAAAGTTTAAATGTGCTAGTCTTTTGTGCCATAGCCAATTTTCTTCTACTTGACTCATTAGACAAGTATTAACTAATGAAGTTTCTTGGACAGTTGAATCTATTAGGTTATAGAGATTACCATTTGTTCTCAACCCACTGGCAATGACTCTATTCTTTCCATTTTTTATATAACAACCTTTTGCATCAAAAGAAATAGAATATCCACTATCACAGATTTGACTTACACTTAGCAAGTTATGTTTTAAACCTTCAACAAAGTACACATCATGAATTGGTGTATGTTTATTCAGAATTATTGAGCCTTTTCCAGTAATGTGTGCTCCTGAGTTATCACCAAATCGAACAAACCCTCCATCAAAATTTTCTAGGGTCTTAAATTTGTTTTTACACCCAGTCATATGGTGTGAACAGTCGCTATCCAATACCCATGTTACAGATTTTTGAGCAAATAGAGTTGTTTCAATAATTAAAGACTTTTCTATTGTCCTTACCTGCTTCCAGACTTGTTTTGGTCTCATATTCAGTTTACATTGATTTACATAATGACCATAATGAAAGCATTTAAAGCATCTAACCACCTTTCCTTTTCTACTATTTTCACAAAAGATAGCCTTGTGCCCAAAAATATTACAATTAAAACAATAACCATTGAACAAGAACTTTGTTTTCTGACTGGTAGATTCTTCTGATGAAATCTACAAGACTTTTAATTTTTTTATCTTTTTCCTCAAGCAAGAGTTTTTGATTTTCTATAATCAAATTTGCTTCCTTTAACTCTTCTTGATTTTTTTGATTTTCAATTTCTTGATTAGAAATCAACTTCTTTAGTCTTTTAAGTTCTTGTAATGATTTCAGAAGTTCTTCTTCTAGATCTACTTCTGCATCTGAATCAAATGATGATTCAGATTCAGTGGGTTCATGTTTAGGGGTATAGACTATTTCAGCCGTAAATAGTCTTTCCCCTTCTTCATCAGCATTGCTGGAATCTTCATTTGAATCTTCTTTAGAAAGAAGACTTTTCTTCTTATAATCCTTGAATCTTTTATTCTAATTCCAAGGCTTCTTTTTAGAAAAAATTCTCAGCTTTCTCATCACAATCATCAAGTTCGACATTTGGGCACTTTGCAGCAAAGTGTCCTAATTGACCACAGCTAAAGCATTTTGGTTTGCCTTTATATTTATTTCTCATTCTTCTAACTAGCAATGCTTCTAAAGCATCTGTTAGATCTGATTCACTCTCATCATGTTTTTCAGCTTTAAAAGCTAATTCTTTTGATGAGGAACTAGCTTGATGGCTAATCCTCATTTCATATGCAGTTAATGTGGCTTGAAGTTGATGCAAGGTCATTTTTGAAAAACTTTTCTTTTCTTCTAAAGTGGATATTTTTGTTTCAAATTTAGGTAACACTGACCTAATGACCTTTGAGACTACATCATGTTCTTCTATTTCTTCTCCTAGACCTTTTCTAGCATTTATGACTTCATCTACTCTTAAAAAGTAAGCAGCAATAGTTTCATCTTCATTCTTTTTCAAATTGTCGAACTGTGTTTTAAGAGTAATCAATTTAGATTCTTTTACTTTATCATCTCCTTGATATATAGTTTCAAGTTGAACCCATATATCATTGGCTAATTTGCAATAAATGACTTTGGAAAATACGTCTCTAGAGAGACCACAAAGAAGGGCATATCTTGCCTTCTTATCTAATTCAAATTTTAGTTTTTCATTAGCATCAGTGGGAACTATTGCTGGGATAGTATATTTTGTTATTACAACATCCCACATTCTTACATCTAAGGAATGTATGAAATCTTCCATCATAACTTTCCAGAAAACATAATCATTTCCATCAAATAGCGGAGCCCTATTAAGAGAAGTTCCTTTAGATTGAGCCATGACTTCCAAATAATATGCCTGGAACATTTCCAAAAGGAATCCTACGCTCTGATACCACTTGTTGGAAGTTTCAGGGTTCTGAGAGGCGGGGGGGTGAATCAAAGCACTATTAAATTATCCTAAAATATGATTTTAGTAATTTTAATTCACAATTTATAGCAGTGGAGAAATCAAACTGTACTAAAATGTAAACATACTGAATAATATCAACTCATAGAAAGAAGAGACACCAGTTTTGGGCCGAGTGGAAAACCCTTGAAAATCCTCACAATTTCGTCATAGGGAGAAAACCCACTCCATGAACCTGTATTCTTTATTGAGTTTCAACTCTTTTACAATCAGCAACTTCTACTACTTAGGGTATTTAACCCTTTTATCAGTGTTGTAATTACAACCTTATACACACATATAAATGTTTATGTAAGACATTTATACATGCATACAAGTCTATAATAAGACTTTTAGTCTTTACAAACTTTTTTGAAATATAAATCTTCTTTCTTTCTTTTTTTCAACTCATACCATTTAAATTAAAAATGATCTCTATATTTATAGAGATAAAATTTGAAACTAATAAGTTACGTGAGCCTAATTGAAGCAGTTAGTATTAATCAAAAAGTTCCTTTTAAAATTGTTGTTTGAGAAACTAACTCCAAAACAATTATAGTTTTAGATTTGTTCCTTTTTCAAAAACCTTCCAAACTGAGCAAGGGTCTTTTATGTTTGAGATCTTCACAAATGCCATTTCATAACCCAAAGTTGTACAACTGAAATTGACTACCAACTTTTCTTTTCTTTTGAAAAAATAGTGCATATAATGTTCTGGGTTTAATACCCACAAAAAAATTTATTCATCCTTCATGAGAAATGCAATAAATTGTTCATGTATATTTCCCACAAAACAAAAACTTCATTTGAGAACCTGCTGCAATGAAGATAGTTTCCATATTTGCTTTCATTTTCACAAAACTAGTCTGTGATCTTCTTATTGAAGAAGTATTTCGAAACCCTTTCCCTTTAAAAAAAAAAAAATGCTTGACTCTGATTTTTAAAGACGGTTTGACTGTCAAATTTAAAAAAGAAAAATTGAATAGTATATGTATCTTAGAAGAAATCTCTTTCCAAATAATTTTTCCTCTTTCAAAAAAATTGACTGTGTTGATTTCAAATTCAACAAATAAAGCTTCACTTTTTCTCTGTTGTAAGATTGAAACAAAACCTTTTCATTTTTCATTTATTTTGTAGTCTCAAACCAATGACATACCTGTGTTTTTAAGAGATACTTGTGATGCCCTTTTTTTAATTTGCACTTCAAACTGAAAGTTCTCTAAATCTTCCTCTTATATTTGCCTCCAATTCCTCATGCATGTGAGCAAAATCAAATGAAGAAAAAATCATTACCCAAAAACTTTAACTGTGAAACTTGAATCAATGCTGACATAAAGACTTTCAAGTAGTTTACTAAAGGAGAAACTTCAAGAAGAATACTTACATCTTTGAAGATGAAACACAAACAACAGATCAAAATTCTATCAAAGACATATCAATTTCGCAGGTAAGATAAATGTGAAGACAAATTTTCAGTTTGCACAGAGAGACAAAGAAGTTTTCCAAAACAAATGAATTTTCCTTTAGTCACAAATCACCCACAAAGAAAAATGAGTTTCATAAACATTTCAAGTCCGCTATACAACTCTGACAAATGGCAAGATTTCTTTCAACATGCAGTCATTCCTTTAATCTTTACATACTATCTGGCTTCATTTATTAAACAAGGGTCACGATGTCATGTTTTTGTTTTATGTTGACACCAAAGCATTTTCTTCTCTTTTAAAATTGTCTTTATTTTATTTACCTTATTCCCAACATTTAATGCATCTATCAGTTTTATTAAATCTTTATTTATTTATTTTTTGCCACTTCCGTGTTAAGGTATTTTGCCAACTCATTTTGTCGCCTTTTTAAAAGAATCATCATGGTCAACAGAGATGCAATTAGTTCTTCGGTCATTTTGGATGGGGATGGTACAAATCTAGCCTTTATAAGCAACCTCATTTGTTCTGTATTTTCTATATGGCATCCATGTTTTCCATTCATGCTCTGGAATACGCGCCTTCAAAGCTCCTAATGATTGATGAGAGTGCCTACAAGAAATTTTGGTCCAATCTAATTTTATTACTTTGACTTCTACTTCTTTGTTTGTAGGTTGATCATTTCATATTGTACATTTACAACCTTTTTCTAATACCTAGTTGGTTTTCAAGGGTCACTTCAAATGTATTAAGCACTATCATTACAATGTGTGTTTTCAAGTGGCAGTTTCCTATCATTTGTATGAGGAATAAATTAAGAGAATAGACATGTGCTCTCATGGAACATGTCTATTCATCAATATGATTAATATAGTGACAAACTTAATTAATAGTTGTATATATATGTATCGTTATAATGATATTAATTTCTCTTGACCTCATAGGTTTATCCTACTAAAGCTATCAGAACATCAACAAGGAGTCATGGATTTAGGCTATCAATTATGAGAATGCAACACTATATTGTGTAAAGTGTTCTACATAAATGGTGGATATAATACTCATTAAATTTGTGATTCCATAGTTTTGGAGATAATAAGAAGCTCATTTTTGTTGGTCTCTCTAAAGATTGTTGTCAATTAGTGTCAAACACATAGTCATTTACTAGGCAGAGTTAGATGGTCATCCTTCTGACTGCGCTAACCTATATAGGCCGAGTTATGTATATAAACTTGTATATACTGAGCTCTATATGAGACAAGCAAGTATGTGGTCTCCGAGTATTTTCAATATAAGTCGAGTGTAATATAAGGTGAAAAGTTCATGTATGTTGAAGCCAAGTTATATAGAATGTACCAAACATTATAGAGACCGATTGTTAGCAATATATATGTTGAGTGCTGAGTATCATAAATAGTATGTCTCAAGCAACACAAAATTTACATTCAAGTTAGGAATGATGCAAACTTTGAGGTTAACCATTTCAGCCTGACATGAATGTGATATTTAATACTTGTAGAGTTTGTTACAAAGAGTTTTACACATTTTATGACATGGATCATTGATTCCTATGTTTTGTGATGAACAAATTAGATGGGAAGGGAAAATAGCGAAGTGTCTAGAAATATCTTTATGAAATCTTTAAATAGAGAAGAAATTGACCTAATTTGATATAGATGAGAGAATATGATACGGTAAAGATATGAAGGAGTGAACATGCTATTCATATGATTCATGTGTGAATGTGTGAACATTGCAAAAGAGGTAAAGAGTTATGTTATTTTCATAATAGAGCAAGTGACCTAGTCAACCAGTGAAGGACAAAAAAACTTTATCAGAATAGAGAAAAGGATTAGATTGGAAAGAAGAGATCCAATATCAATCTATTAGAGAAAACTGAGGATTAGGTACTGAATCAATTTTTAATAGATTGAGTCAAGGTAAATCTCTTAACAAAGTAGGATTAATAGATCTTAGTAAATCTCCTAATAGAGTCCTTACTTTGTTGTAAGTGTGAAATCCTCTAACAAGGTGAAATCTAACAATCTCAAAAGCTTTTATTAGGAAAGAGCCCTCATAGCGTAGATCATTGGATATGATTAAATATTGTAACCCTAATAGGTTAACTTTATTAGTGCAATAGTGAAGATTTGTGAGTGTCATCCCTACCCTAGTTTTACCTTCATTTTGAAATGTTCATGAGTAACCAAAATCTTTGTTTCATGTGATTGCTTTTTGTACATGTGATTGATAGATTAGATCTATATGTTATTATAGTTTGATTATAAGTTATGCATGCATAACCAATTGGATATGAGATGGTAAATATGGTGAATAAATTATAGAATTATTGAAAAGGTTAAGTGTTACAAATCCTGATCTTCCCTAATATTGTGGGCAATGATGGTTTTGAGACTCCTTTTCTACAGTGCATTGTACTCCATAATAACCATTTGGATGGAAACCTTCTAGGAGGGATCAACAAATGTGACAAGTTAACAATTGTAGGTGATCCAATGGTTTCCATTAAGGAGGTGCAAGGCTACAATATGTTGAATTTATTTTAGTTTTTTTTTCCTAGTTTCTAACATGATGTATATTCATGTAAGCATGAATATGAGCATATGGACTGTGAATATTGTCTTGCGCAACAACATTTTTTAAGGCACAAATTTATGAAAAAATAGATTTTGGCAATGAAAAAGCTCCTTATTAGCACTTTTCATTGCATATGTTCAATGTCTCACCTCATACAATGTGGTATATGACTATTATGAATAGTTTTTACTGGCTCAATTCCTGTTACAGCAAATATTTATAATTTCTTAGTGTACCTTATTTAAATACAATTGAATATATTTTTTTTCACAATTTAAAGAATATCACTTTGGAGTAGATGATTACTACTTCTGTATTAGTTTTTACGAGGAAAGGAAAATCCAAATGACATTGTAGCACCTAGAAAATAAGGGTAATATGTTAGATATGGCCATATACATTTCAATTGGGATAGTGCAAATGGGTTTGTTACATGAATTGTATTCTCTAGTAGGCATCGCCAAAATAGCTAAAATCATTTAGCAATGATTCCTTGTTTTGAATATATTTATTTATATTAGATTTTATTTATAGAAGGTATGGTGTAAACTCTAATTTTAATTTTATATATATTTTTTTTACTACAAAGGTTGTTCCTTTTTTCTTATCTATTCTTTTAAAAGATTGTTAAAATAATGCAATATATATTTGTTAAGAATTTTTTTCCTCTCTCATTAATATTAATAATGACATCACATATTTTATACAAAATTTCTAGATAAATCGATCTCAAATTACATTGAAATATTAAATTAATAATGACATCACACATTTTATACACAAAGTCTAGATAAATCACTTGATCTCAAATTGCTTTGAAATTGAAAAGCAAAATTACTTCGATATTGGTTGTGGCTACCATACCTAACATAGTACTAATATCTACAAATAACTAGTAACTTTCCTTCGGCGTTCCTTTTCTAAAAGAAATAGGTTTTATCAACGGCTTCAAATGTACGAAACCATTGGCAAGACGATTGAAAAAATCGCGACCTTTCAATCGCCTCCCATTTTCCCGGGGTCGTCATTTTTCCTTGCTTTCCCGTGAAATATGTATGTTTTCAGTTTCGTGCTACCTCTTTATGCGTTCAGCGAGGGCTTCTGTTCAACTTTTCCCATCGCTCAATATCGCATTTTTGTCATTTAATTGCTGCCATCGTCTGCTCAAGAAATCCGCCATTTAGTCTTGCTGATGTTCCGCAGCTCCTTTCTTTGAAGTTTTGGTAGTGTTTGTGTTATTAAAAGGTTTGAATAATTTTATGACATCTTCCCTCTAAATTTCACTTTCTTTCTTATAAATGAAAGCTGGGAGACTCAAACCTGCAACCATAGTTTTATTCTCTTAGATTTTGATCAAGGTTTTCTTTTTCAATGATAACCCTTTATAAATCAAGTCATTCTTTTATCATTAAAATGCCTTTAGAAATCAATTTAATCTCATTGCGAAGCCATGACGTAGACAAGCAACAAGATCATGTTATCATGACTGAAAACCATTTATCCTCAATTCAATCTATCCTTACACAAAGTAAGAGATTCATTCTGAGACAATTTTTTTTTTGATAAGTAGGTCAGGTTTGCTACTTTATGTGAATTTACTGCTTTTGTTGATGACGAGATATTTCCATGGTTGTAAAATTATTTTTCTTATTGATTAATCAATAGAGCTTTTCTGATTTTTGAGATGTCAATATAATTCTTTTCAGTGCTATAAACATCACACACTAATGGGGAAATTAAGCTTGAAAAAAAAGTCGACTTTGACTATTTAACACTTTTAGCCTAGGAATCAAGCCTTGCTGTGTGATGTTTAAGCCATTCACTGACTGATTAATGAAAGACCAATTATTTTGCAACTAAAGATTTCCTGGGAGGCCACTTCTTTCCATAATTTAAAAAGAGCTTATAATTGTGCATTTATCATTGAAAACTTAAATTATTGCTAAATTAGAGTTTGATTTTTGAGGAACGTTTGATCTCCAAGTTAAAAATACCAAAATTTACCTAAAGAATGTTGTGACTTTTTATTGGAAAGCCAACAAATTTCTCCATGATGTCTCCCATTTGTTGTCAAATTTCTGATAAAAAACTCTTTGATGTAGACCTTTAATAGCTTGTGATTTCTGATGAAATTAAGTTGTGATTCTGAAGAATCTCAATAGATGAAAAATGGTTGTAAGAAAATGGAAATAAATCCTATTTTTTTTAATGAAAAAATTATTGCACTTGAATGCTCTTCAGACATATAACTTTTAGCAATCTAATGACCTAGTGTTTATACAAGATTAGGCTCTGATACATGGTTGTAAAAAACATAACATAATATTGTTATATATTCAAAATTGGAGTGGCAATTACAATGAGGCTCATCTCCTTATATAACGTTTGGAAAATAATTTGTGGACATTACATTTTTGTTTTCCAAAGGACTTAATAAGCAACTGTGTTTACAAGCAAAATTGATCAATGAGTCCTAATCAAAAGATAAGCATGTACAAAGCTCACCATGGACAAGTAAGTTTCAATTTTAAAGTACAAAGCGCACCATATACAAGTAAGTTTAGATTTCAAATTAATTATGCTTTATGACTATATTTTAAGTATCTTTGAATATTTGAAATCTCTTGTGGAAAGCATATTTTATATCTTACTCAGGTGCATGGTCATATGTACAATTTCTTTCCAAATTGAGTGAGCTCTTTTCATTTACAAAGGTACAAACTTCTATTACTACCTTTTAGTGCAATCCTTTGCATCACAAACCTTCCTTCCTTCAAGAAAGGAAGGTTGACATAAATGAGCAGACTTAGTTCAAGAGGATGGAAAAGGTAAGGAAAGCTATGAAAAGGTAAGGAAATCTAGGCCACAAAATAAGAAGATGAACATCTCATTTATATGCGGGATGCAATATGCAATAGGAAAGTAGAACAAAACTAGAATTTATGCATTGTGCATTCAATTTCAAGAGAAGATGCACTAAATTTGTTTCATAAAAATATTTTAAAGGGGAAATTGGGAGCCTTGCAAAGAAATCTAGAAGAAAATAGTCAAGTAAGATATCTTTATCTTATTTTATATATTATAATTTGTAGATTTTGACATTGTGTTGGGCATAAAATTGGTATTCATCATTTCTATATAGCATCTCTTGATTATAATTTGAGTAAAAAAATATTTTCTCATTCCACTCAATATCACCTACCTTATTCTAATTTAAAGATACATTATTCAAACTAAAATTTCTTAATTTCATAGACAAGGAAACTTTTTATTTTTCTCTTTGTTGTGATGTGGAGCCTAATTGAACTCGAAGGTTAATTTTTTCCCACTTCGTTCATCATAGTTCCCTCCCATATTTTACTATGGGGGTTTGGAGGCAGTGCCCCCATGGCACATGCTCTAGGAGTCAATGGGAAATGCCTCTTTGTGGGGTCCTAGGGTACTGTCATACATGGGGTCAAGGTGAAGCACCCCTTACGGGGTCTTGGGGTTAGCAACCCTGGGCATGCTCCTTGTTACAATATAGGATGGGGTCAAGGGGTAGCACCCCCAAAGTCAAATAAACAAATTTACTATTATAAAACACATTAGGAGCTATATTTTTTTCTTCTATTGGTTAATTTATTCTAGCTCTAATATTGTAAGTAGCAAAAAGCTTGTATAAAATAGCTTAGGGTTAGGGATTTCATAATGTATGATGAAATTGTAGCTTAGTGTGGTGGTATTGAACTATAAGGGATTATAGATTGTAATCAGGTTATAATCACTAAATAATAAGAACATTGGACTCGTTGTTGGTGGACATAGTCCAGTAATTGGGTAAACCATGTTAAATCTTTATGTCTTGTGTTCTTCTGTGTGGTGTATTTTTTATTTTTTTCTGATATTGGTTATATTTGCATGTAATTATTATTTTTATCTCTTTATTCTTCAAATTCTCTTCACCACTTTGGTAGACTATTTGTTGATGTATTTACTTCATATGGATGATTGGAGATACCTCTTGCATGATACTAGTTTTTTTTATAACTATGTTATCATTTACAATGATTAATAATGTCATACAAAGATTTATATTTCTTTTAATTTCACCTAACAAAATCAACTTTGTATATCAAATACATGTTTCTAAAATAAACTAGTACAGTGCTCTACAATCACACTTTCAAATTGCAAACTATTAAAAAAAAGTTGTGAAATGTTTTCTTACTTTTGAAAGTCACTCATTTTACTAATCACAACAACTTGCAACCCACTTCAAATTGAATTATAAAACATTGTGTCTAAACTACCAATTGCTAAAAAATTGTTTGATGTACCTATTGCACCATGACATGTGATTGCTAGCTTATAGAACATTAAAATATTTCTTATTTACTATAAAAAGATAGTGGACAAAATGACTATGCCAAATATGTGTAAGAATGAATGGAGTAAATAACTTGGAAGTTCTATATCGCTAGTCTCTTCTTAGTCAACTACATAAACTACATATGATTCTCTTATATCGGATGACTTAAACATCATGCACTAAGTTTCATTTGAAGACTGAAAGTGTTAAAGTTAACTTGTTTTAGCCAAGCTTAATTAATTCCCACCTCTATTTGTTGATTTAATATGCAACCTTTAATAGGAGCGACCCCACCGCTTGTGTCAATATGTGTGCACCATATAAGGTATACATTCTCCCTCCCACTGTCGATGGATGCCTCATCCGCGATGCTGCTCTTGAAAGAAACGTCATCCAATTCCATGACTGTCCCCATCGAAAGCGATGTCCACGCGTAGCGTACGTAACAAAGCCAAAAGCAGATACGCATACTCGTGTGTTCGCATGCCAACATACCTATGCTTTGCTTTCCGCGTATATTTGGGCTTCCTTCACGGCAAAGGAAACGTAACCTCATTTCTCATATACCATCCATGTCTATTTATCAACAACATCTCACTCAGCAATTCAATGCTCTCCACAAACAATTCAAGCAACAAAAACATATTTCACTTTTCGGAAGAACTGGTGTCGCTTTAAACATTTCACAGATGGATCTCAGAGCAGCTAGAATCAATGGGAAATTCGGGCTGCTGCCTCTACACAAAAGTTCACAAAGACCGCCTTCTGTTCACATTGGCATGAAGAACACCATGAAAAAGTTCGTTGTTAGTGCCGCCAGCTCAGGCTCGTCAGGTATTTAACTTCTCTACTCATATGTTTTTGCTTAGTCGTTTCTTCAAATACACGATTCATTCAGATGTTTCGAAAGTATTGAAGTTAAGGAAACTCATGCGGGTTAATGCTTGTTCTGAGAACAGGTGGTATCCCACTTATCATTCAGATGTCTGCTCTTCGCTGACGTGGCTGCAGAATGTGCTGCTGAACACAAGACCCGGCGTTACAATGGCCACCGTGGCATCAATTTCGTTGAGCGTGCCAGCGTGTCTATTTCTCCTCCTCATTCACTGCTCAATTGCTCTCAACGGTTTAACTCCTCACTTTCTCAAGATTTTGAGTCGCTAGCTTCATAAAGGCAAAGTTTAATCACAAGAGTTTCTCCGCTTAAGGGCAACCGAAATATATGTTCTTTAGAGTGATGAGGTCATGGTCAGGAACATCTGTGTTGCTCGAGCTCTAAGATTTTAAGATGTCCGGATCATTTCTTATAGCTTAAGTAACCTTTTCTTATAGCTTAAGATTTTAAGAAATTCAAAGAGAACTTTGTGTCTTATTTGAAGAGTCTCATTTCAATCTGTTTATATGATTGCTCAGTGTATAGTATGCAATCAAGTGGAAAGCTTTGTACTAAAACATTTTACATCAATTGTTAAAGTAATAAAATATTTCCTTATTAATTAAATCATATTAATTTAATTTTTAAGTCACTTATTATCTCTAGTTTTGTAAGCTAAACTTTGGACATATAATAATTTATTATTATTATGCAATCTAGGTTAGTTACCTTTTAGAATTTAGATTTCTTTTTATAAGGATTGATCTCTCTTTGTAACTTTAATTAATTCACTTTTGATAATAGAAAATTCTCTTTTTTCTCATCCAAAATGTCTCATCTATGGATATGGAAATTCCAACCTCCTTAGATTTTGCTTCTCTCTTTCTATGATAGGTGTTTGCATGCAGGTGATTCTCGAAAAATAAAGGGTTGATCTTGTATCAACTTTGACATGGTATCAGAGCTCTAAATCTTCATCCTCAAATTTTCATCAACTTTGACATGGTATCAGAGCTCTATATCTTCATCCTCCTATTTTGTTTGTGAGAGGTTTCACTTGGTTTTGAGATCTATCATTTTTCCTTTAGAAGGTTTCAATTTTTAGAAGTGTTTTGTATTGGATATAGGGGGTCACTAAGTTTTCCTTATTTTACCTTCTTATTCAAGTAGTGTCATCTGAGGACACTCATATAGATTATTATATTTTTGGGATTCACCATATCTTATTCCTTATTGTACATGCACTACTCAAAATAAAGTGTCATGGGGGGTAAATGTTTTGCCTTTGTTTGTCATCTTTATTTATCCAGCGAGTTTTCCTTCTATGACATTAGCCTCATGACATGTTTGAGATTGATCACCTCAATACACACATATGTATTCTTTTGTGCATCTTGATCATGGTTCCTTGACATATAGTTCTATTGGCCCACTTTTTCAGTTTGTTTGTGTAAATTTAATAGATCATTGTTGGGGGGGACTAACTAATTATATTTCTGATTTGTTTTAAGGATCTTGAGAAATCTTCAACCTTAATTTTGAATATGAGTTTACTTATCCATTCCTTTATATTTTTATGAAAGGAAAGGTGCGTAGAATCGCTTCCTACACTAATCTTTGAGAGGACGAATATGCAAATTAAACTAACTATTGCAAAGATCTCAAGAAATGCATAACAATATAATCAAAATAACAATGAACTCATAACATAATAATTACTATGGGAAAACCCTTCTAGGAGAAAAACCCCACCCTCCAAAACCCACACAATGTATTCTCAAATCTAGAAGATTACAATACACTTGCAATGCAAGTTCTTATAGGAGCACATTACCACAACTCGAACTCAAACTCAGACTCAAAGAGATACTCCTTCTAGCACTAGTCTTGTAAACTAAACTCGATGATTCAAACACCTCTCCAAGCCCTCCTTTTATAGTGATTTTTCACCTAGAAACCATTTGTGATTTTACAAAACCATGAGCCAAAACCATGGGAAAAACAACCATGCCACATGTTACGCACTTGTAATTTGTAACTCCAAGAATGCCATTTTCGTCCATAATTTTGTCCTCTAGTTTAGACCCCCATAAAAGTCATAAAATGAGTTGTTTACACTCTAAAAATAGCCCTTCTACATTGTTCTAGAGACTAGATGCATTTTTAACAACTCATACACATTTTTCCAACTCATAAACATGTGAAAAACCACAACAAACAATTTCTAGAATTTTCTAAAATATTTCTAGATTTTTTCAGCTATGATTTTCTAGAGTTTTCTGGAAAAAGAGCTTGCAAGGTTGAGACACAATTCTCAACATTCTCCCACTTATCGAACACCTTGCAAGAGTCAAGGGATCAACAATTTCATGGACTTAATTTCTAGGGGCCAAGAGACCTATAGACTCCGAACACCATCTGAACTTCTTTGTGCTCATGGGCTTAGTTAATGCATTAGCAACATTTACCAATATCTTCACCTTTTCCAACTTTACCTTACCATCCTCGACCATATCTCACACAAAATGATATTGTACATCAATGTGCTTGGTCTTGGCATGAAATGTCAAGTTCTTTGCTAGGTAGATTGCACTTTGACTATCACTATAAATTGTCACTATACCCTGTTTGAACTCTATATCTAAACATAGTCTCTTTAGCTAGATAGCTTCCTTGTAGGCATGAGTAGTTGCCATATACTTCACCTTTGTAGTGGAAAAAGTGACCACAACTTGTCGCTTGATCATCCAACTAATTGCACCACTAAATAATGTAAACACATATGCACTAGTGGATCTTCTTCTATCAACATCACTAGTCCATCGTAAATTCATATAGCCTCGAATATCTAGGGAATGCTCATTTCCTATTCCATGAAAACATATTGAGTACTTTGAGGTTCCCCACAAGTATCCAAAAACTCTTTTTACTACATCCCAATGTACTCTTCCTAGATTAGACATATAATAAGAAAGTAATCTCACTACTTGGGCAATGTCTAGTCTTGTACAAACCATAGCATACATCAAACTTCCAACAACACTCTGATATGGTACTCGATTCATCTCTTCCATCTCCAATGGGGATGTAAGACATTGTGAGCTAGAAAGCTTTGTTCCCATAGTAACAGAAACTCTCAATTCTCTAGAATCATGTATATTGAATCTTCTTAGAATAGTATCAATATACTTACTCTATCCTAGCCAAAGCTTTCTATTTTTTCTATCTCTTATAATCTTCATTCCTAGAATGTACCTTATTGTACCAAGATCTTTCATTTCAAACTTTACTGAGAGGTGAGATTTTAATTTTGCAACCAAACCTTTTCCTTTGCCAGCAAACAACATATCATCAACATATAAGGCAATAACTAGGAAATAATCATCATCAGACTTGTAGTATATACAATGATCAGATTTGGATCGCACAAATTCCAAACTCAATACATATGTAACAAACTTCTAGTATCACATCCTAGGACTTTGGTTTAGACCATACAAGGATTTCTTCAATTTACAGACCAAATGACTTTTACCTTTCATCACAAAATGCTCTGGCTATGTCAATAAATATCTTCATCCAAATATCCATTAAGGAAAGTTGTCTTCACATTTATCTACTCAACTTCTAAATCATAAGCTACTGCAATAGAAAGTTGTCTTCTCTCTTTTAATACCACAATCTTTACAAAATGTGTCAAAATCATTGAACCAATATTCAACACCATTATCTATTCTCAAACGCTTTATATTTTTTCCAGTCTATAACTCAACCATTGCTTTAAATTCTTTGAAATGACTGAAAACTTTAGCTTTACTTCTAAGAAAATGAACCCATGTTCTTCTAATGAAATCATCAATAAAAGAAACATAATAAACTGATCTACCAATAGAAGGAACATCAACTAGACCAAATACATCCGAATGGATTAGATCCAAAATATGTGAGGACTTATGAGAACTTGAGTAAAACTGAACACACTTTTGTTTACCATAGATACAATGCTCACAAAAATCAAAATCAAGATCACAGTCATTCAACCCATCAAAACAGTTTTTATTCTTTAAGGTTCATAGACCTTTCTCACCTATGTGGCCGAGTCTCTATCATGTCCCTTTTTTAGCGACATAATTATAACAGGGGATTTGCCTATCATTGACTCTCGTAGGCAAATGATTATGGGAAGAGGGTCAATTTTGTCTTCCGATTAAGTAAGTGGGGCCTACTCGTTCTAATATTAAATTAAGGTTGTATTCTAACTTTATAAAGTTATTTATTTAATTTTATAAAGTTAATAATTGTAGTGCAAGATGATTCCGGATAATTTCTAGAAACTTCTCAGCAAAGGGGATAAATGGAGGACATAGGGCTCCCATTTTTGAAATAGGCGATTTGGTGGATTCAATTTTCTAAGGCAATTCGTAGACATTAGTCTGCAGATTTTCATAAGGTCTCTGGGAACGAAAACTCCCCTAGATCTACATAACTGAGGAGGTGAAATATTCCCCCGAAGGGTTGCACATTTGAGGTGGCACGGCAGTCATTTCATGAGGGTTTAATTTGTGGCCAAAGGCCAATTTAAATGATACATTTTGTGGCAGTCGGATAACAGTAAAGAATTCCGGTTAAAGGCAACAGCCGAATAGAAGTAACTGGAGCTGCGACAGGAAAGCAAATCCGATAGTCTATTTAATAGATCCACATACACCCTTGTGAATTCGCGAGCTGAGGGCACAGCCATTTACATTGTGTCAAGGCGTTGAGAGTCTCTTACCACAGAAGGAGAACATTCAAACCAATATCGGGTCTAGATAAGGGCAGAATCGGGACTCAGTTTGTGGGTTCCACAGTGGATGACATCAGATAGGGAAAGCTCGGATCGGAAGGATTATTATGAACCGTTTGGCGTCATTCATTTGGCGAAGTTTTTAGAAGTTTCTTCGTGATTATTCCTTGCTCAATTGTTTCGATACCATATTGATGCTGTACATTTTAGTGACGATCTCAGACGGGTGCAGAGTATCGATTGCTTTGAGCATCTATCCTGTATCATGAGATCGTCCTTCGTGTTCAAGAAGCAGACATTATAGACATACCCAGCGACATTATTAGACGGGATAAGGAGACCAACAGCGGCAGTCAGGGAAGTTGGCTTTAGCGATCAGAAGTCTCTTTGCAAGCAAACTCCAGACATTTGTTGAAAGGCAGCTTTCGGTTTTTACAATAGAGGAATAAGGCATCCAGCCAGACAGTAAGGAGAAACCAGGTTCCATTATTGTGTCATTTCTTGATTGGATTTCAATTGTTCATATTTACTAATATTATAGCATTTGTATTATTCATCTGTACTGCTGTCAAATTCGACTTGGTCATTTGGATATTTCATGGAATTTCATGCCAATTGGATAAGTGAAATACCTCATTCATGAATTGTGAATTTAAAGGCATTATTAGATGCAGGCTATATTAAGCTTGATTGATAACTGTTTGACGGAATGTCTACCCCTTTAAAGCAATGACCTGTCGGGATTACTACAGTGGTATTAGAGCAGTAGTCTTGCCATCCTGATTGGGTAAAGGTACTTTAATTCCCAGTGTTATATTCGCAAGAGAACCATATTCAAGGATAGAGATATGGGTGAAAGACAAACACAGAGTCCGCCAAGATTTCCCAAAGTCGACGATGATGAAACCAGAGAATTTTACAGAACCATGACTACCGGACAACAAGAAATAACTCAGACACTACAGGCTTTGACTACCATAATGGAAAGAGTTATTCAGCCCAGGATTCAGGATCAAGGAAGAGGCACATCTGATCACGATGATAGGAGTGTGGCAGGATCACAAGGTGCTCCTAGGCGCAGATCATGGACAGCAAATAGGCCTACTCGTCCCACCTTCCTAAGGGAAGAGGCTCAGGAGATGGGAGAAGATGATGTACCAAAAGATTTCCAGGATGGTCTTAGGGCTGCTACGGCAGAATGGCAGGCATTACCCCCGCATGTGCGTGAATTATTAAACTTTGATTGATATTTAAACCAAAGAAGGGAACATATGAGGAACAACCGCCAGAATAGGAGACCTAGAGGAGGTTATGATAGCGAGTTACATCGAGCTGTCAGTAAACTTACTTTACCCTTTTTCGATGGAAGTGGTCAGATGACAGCACAAGCTTGGATTCATAAGTTGGACACCTTTCTAGTGTTAAGGCCTATGTCTGAAATAGATGCCATCAGATATGCTACCTTGCATCTGGAAGGCGCAGCTCATGACTGGTGGTCACATGGAATGGTTACTTTGCAACACAACCAGGTAACAACGTATCAAGACTTTGTGGATAGATTAGTTGAACGTTTTGATAAGAAGGATCTAGAAAAAAAATTTCGCGACCTTGCACAGTTAAGACAGACTGGTAATTTGGAGGTTTATATTAGTGAATTTCAGAGGTTGTCAGTCATGGTACCAGATGTGTCGGAAAGGAGGTTAGTTATCTTATTTACAGAAGGATTGTCTGAACCTCTCAAGGGATGGATTAAGGCATTTGACCCACCAACACTGCAGGAAGCCATGAGGAAAGCATGAAGTATGGAACTTACAGCCCCTTCTAGCCGGTTCACTCCCAGGAGTACTACCTCTTTCAGAGACAATAGGAAGTTTGATAAAAATAAAGGGAAGAGCATTGAAACCAAAGGGAAATCTACCACACCCCTAGATATAGAGGCATTAAATGATTTGCAAAGGAAGAAATTATGCTTCTATTGCAAAGGTCCATATGACAAGGATCATGATTGTCCCTTGCGACCAAAAGGAAAAGCCAATAGGGTTATGTGGGCATATTACGAAGGATCGGATTTCGACAGTGCGGCAAAAGAGGATGAACACACTGGTTCAGAATCTGAGGAAGAGACAGGAAAGTCAGAACAGAAAGAAGAACCCGAATTGCATCTACAGCAAGGGCGTTTGTCTAGCATTCAACAGGAAGGATCTTTCAGATTACGTGGTGTCCTAGCAGGGCAGAAGGTGATTACATTGGTTGATACCGGAGCTACACATAACTTCATTGATGCACGATTGGTTGAGCGTCGCGATATTAAGACAGAAGAATTCGAAGGTCTTCGAGTACAGGTTGCTGACGGATACACTCTTAAGTGTAACAGGATAGTTAGAGACATGCCTTTACGTCTGAATAATTATGAGTTCAAAGCGGATTACCACGTGGTCAATATGGGTGATTTGGATATTGTTTTGGGTATGACATGGTTACGTTTATTGGGTGAGGTTACCTTTCGACTCAAGGACATGGAGATTAAGTTCGAAGTAGATGGGAGGCAACACGTATTAAGAGCTATTCGGAATAGTGATATCCGGACGATCTCTCTCAGATGATTGGAAAGATTGGTGAGACATGAGGATCTTGAATGGGCAGCCATGTGTACTCTCATGCCTACACAGGAAGAACAACAATAGACAGAATATCATCCTGACATACAGATATTGAGGGAAAAGTATAGTAAGGTATTCAGTGATATTCCACCTGGTACACCACCTGATAGAGGGATTGAGCACATCATCGAATTAGAAGAAGGTGCTAAACCAGTCATGATCACTCCATACAGGCATCCCAAAAGGCTCAAAGATGAAATAGAAAAAACCATCAAGGAGCTTCTCGCGATGGGACACATCAGACCTAGTAAGTCTCCTTTTGCTTCTTCAGTAGTTTTGGTTAAGAAGAAAGATGGTTCGTTACGAATGTGTATAGATTACAGGATGCTGAATAAGAAAACCATTAAGAATAGATATCCTATCCCACAGATTGATGAGCTAATAGATGAACTGCATGGGGCATGCTACTTTAGTAAGATTGATTTGAGATCAGGTTACCACCAGATTAGAGTCAGAGAACAGGACATTGAGAAGACTGCATTCAGGTGTTACTGTGGGCATTTTGAGTTTGTAGTAATGCCATTCGGATTGACCAATGCACCAGCTACTTTCCAGTCCACCATGAATAAGGTTTTTCAGCGTCAGATGAGGAAGTTCGTATTAGTCTTCTTTGATGATATTTTGGTATACAGTCGGACATGGCATGAGCATATGGAGCATCTAGAGACAGCATTGAAGACCTTGCAAGAAGAGTCCTTGTATGCCAAAGAGTCCAAATGCGATTTGGGAATGATTGAGTTGTTATACTTAGGACATATTATCAGCCGAGAAGGAGTACGGATGGATCCTGATAAGATTCATGCTATTATGGAGTGGCCTACTCCTGAGAACCTAACTCAGTTAAGAGGATTCCTTGGTTTATGTGGCTTTTACTGCAGATTTGTTTACGAGTATTCATGACACGCGGCTCCTATAACTGATTTTCTTAAAAGGGGAGCTTTTGTTTGGATAGCAAAGGCACAGGCTTGTTTTGACAGATTCAAGGAGATCATGACTTCATGTCCGGTACTAGCATTGCCTGATTTCTCGCAACCCTTTGAACTTCAGTGTGATGCCTCAGGAGATGGTATTGGGGCTGTTTTGATGCAGGATAAACACCCAATTGCATATGAAAGCAGGAAACTCCGTGGGCCAGAGACATCATTCAGCATTTACGACAAGGAGATGTTAGCTATCATGCATGCATTAGCTAAGTTCAGGCAGTACTTAGTAGGTGGCAAATTTTGCATAAAAACTGACCACAATAGTTTAAGACATTTCCTTGGGCAAAGGGATCTCAATGATAGGCAACAGAAATGGGTCAGCAAGTTACAGGCATATGACTTTTATATATCTTATGTTAAGGGTACGCAGAATGTGGTAGCGGATGCCTTGTCACGCAGACCACATCTTAGTTCGATGATTGAGATCTCTGAGGATTGGAAGCATCTGATTATTGCAGAATATGCCAAAGATTCATGGGCATCTAGGATAGTTGATGGGACACTTGTTGATACCAGGTATACACTTGTGGATGAATTGATTATTTACAAGAGCAGGATATTTTTAGTCCCAGGATCGAAGGTGAAGCAGTTCATTATGCGAGCTCTTCATGATTCACCTATAGCTGGTCACCCCGGATACTTTAAAACATATAGACAGGTGCGAGAACGGTTTACCTGGAAAGGACTTAAGAAGGATGTTTTGCAGTATGTTCGTGAGTGTTCCGTTTGCCAACAGAATAAACAGGAGCACACCTTTCCAGCGGGGCTTCTACAGCCACTTCCCATTCCGTGTCAGAAGTGGGAATGCATATCCATGGACTTCATTATCGGGTTGCCCAAGGCTCAGGGACGTGATTGCATTTATGTGGTGGTGGATAGGCTAACAAAATATGCTCATTTCTTTCCCATCACCACTACTTATACTGCAGTACAGGTAGCTGAAGTATTCTTCAGGGAGGTTTTCAGGTTACATGGGATACCCCGCAGTATTGTCAATGACAGGGATAGTAGATTCTTGAGTTATTTCTGGCAAGAGGTGTTTCGATTATGTGGCACTGAGCTCACACCCAGTACTAGTTATCACCCGCAAACCGATGGACAGACGAAAATAGTAAACAAATGGGTGGAAGGCTACTTGAGGAATTACGTAGCTGATCAGCAAAAGGCTTGGGTAAGATGGATTTATTTGTGTGAGTATTGCTATAACACCACTTTCCACATGTCTATCCAAATGACACCTTTTCGAGCATTATACGGCTATGATACACCCAGTTTCATTGACTTATTGATGAGTGATGTTCGGGTTCCACGTGCTGGGGATTTGATGCAAGAAAGTAAAGATATTATTAGCTCTCTACGTGATAACATCGCTCGGGCACAGAATCAGTATAAGCAATATGCAAATCAAAAGAGGACGAAGAGGAGCTTTGAGGTGGGCGACATGGTTTATTTAATGCTTCAGCCATTTCGACAATCTACTCTCAAAAAGAGTGGGTCAGAAAAGCTTAAGCCTAGATATTATGGACCTTTCAGGATCATCAGGCGAATAGGGGAATTGGCTTATGAACTTGAGCTTCTAGCAGACAGCAAAGTATATAATGTGTTTCATGTATCACGTCTCAAAAAGGCATTGGGACAGAATGTGATACCTTCTACAGTATTACCGCCTTTGGATGATGAAGGGAAATTGATCCTAGTACCGGAATTCATTTTAGGAAGCAGAGAAAAACAGCTCCGCCGAAGAGTAATCAGAGAATATTTGGTTAAATGGAAGGATCTACTAGTCGAAGATGCTACTTGGGAGAATGAGACCATTTTGCAGCATCCAACTCTGAGATTGCTTGAGGGCAAGCAATTTCAGGAAGGGTGGACTGTCATGTCCCTTTTTTAGCGACATAATTATAACAGGGGATTTGCCTATCATTGACTCTCGTAGGCAAATGATTATGGGAAGAGGGTCAATTTTGTCTTCCGATTAAGTAAGTGGGGCCTACTCGTTCTAATATTAAATTAAGGTTGTATTCTAACTTTATAAAGTTATTTATTTAATTTTATAAAGTTAATAATTGTAGTGCAAGATGATTCTGGATAATTTCTCAGCAAAGGGGATAAATGGAGGACATAGGGCTCCCATTTTTAAAACAGGCGATTTGGTGGATTCAATTTTCTAAGGCAATTCGTAGACATTAGTCTGCAGATTTCCATAAGGTCTCTAGGAACGAAAACTCCCCTGGATCTGCATAACTGAGGAGGTGAAATATTCCCCTGAAGGGTTGCACATTTGAGGTGGCACGGCAGTCATTTCATGAGGGTTTAATTTGTGGCCAAAGGCAAATTTAAATGATACATTTTGTGGCAGTCAGATAATAGTAAAGAATTTCGGTTAAAGGCAATAGCCGAATAGAAGTAACTGGAGCTGCGATAGGAAAGCAAATCCGATAGTCTATTTAATAGATCCACATACACCCTTGTGAATTCGTGAGCTGAGGGCATAGCCATTTACATTGTGTCAAGGCGTTGAGAGTCTCTTACCACAGAAGGAGAACATTCGAACCAATATCAGGTCTAGATAAGGGCAGAATCGGGACTCAGTTTGTGGGTTCCACAGCGGACAACATCAGATAGGGCAAGCTCGGATCGGAAGGATTATTATGAGTCATTTGGCGTCATTCATCTGGCGGAGTTTTTAGAATTTTCTTCGTGATTATTCCTTGCTCAATTGTTTCGATACCATATTGATGCTGTACATTTTAGTGACGATCTCAGACAGGTGCAGAGTATCGATTGCTTTGAGCGTCTATCCTGTATCATGAGATCGTCCTTCATGTTCAAGCAGCAGACATTATAGACATACCCAGCGACATTATTAGATGGGATAAGGAGACCAACAGCGGCAGTCAGGGAAGTTGGCTTTAGCGATTAGAAGTCTCTTTGCAAGCAAACTCCAGACATTTGTTGAAAGGCAGCTTTCAGTTTTTACCATAGAGGAATAAGTCATCCAACCAGACAGTAAGGAGAAACCAGGTTCCATTATTGTGTCATTTCTTGATTGGATTTCAATTGTTCATATTTACTAATATTATAGCATTTGTATTATTCATCTGTACTGCTGTCAAATTCGACTTGGTCATTTGGATATTTCATGGAATTTCATGCCAATTGGATAAGTGAAATACCTCATTCATGATTTGTGAATTTAAAGGCATTATTAGATGCAGGCTATATTAAGCTTGATTGATAACTGTTTGACGGAATGTCTACCCCTTTAAAGCAATGACCTGTCGGGATTATGTGATGAACCTCCTTATAGCAATATCGTGAGAATGCTCGAAATAACAGAATACAAAGTGATAGCAGAACTCAGAATGAATCTACTGATCGCAGGCCACTTCGAGGGGGTAACCTCCTTTAAGCAAGCTCAATACAATAAATTCGTCCGTGCCCATCAAGGGCCTCAACCTATTCTTATATACTGGGTACGATCTAGAAAAGTAATACTACCTATGCATGTGGGATAATAAAATATACTCGCGGGACGACTTACAAAGCATATGCGTCCAACAACACTACTCTAACAAAATAAACAGAAGGAACACACAGGTTCCTAACATCCCCTCTCCCTTAGAAAAAAGCTTTGTCCTCAAAGCTTAAGGTGTGGAAATTGTTGTTGAATCTGAAGAAGGGGTTCCCAGGTAGCATCCTCTGGTTGCATGCCATGCCACTGAATCAAGACCTCAGAGATGGAGTGAGAGCGAAGCTGGCGAGTGCGCCGGTCAATGATTGCCACCGGCTCCAGGATAATGGATCCTTCCGTATCCATTTCAGGGAGAGTAGTTTGTGCTCTGACAGTGGTACCCAGAACTTTCTTTAGACAAGAAACATGAAAGACTGGATGAATGCGGGAAGAAGGAGGAAGTTCCAGTTTATAAGCAACTGAACCAATCTTCTGCAGAACCTTATAAGGCCCATAAAATTTTGGGGCCAGCTTATGACGCCCTTTCAGCTTTAGGGAGGATTGTTTGTATGGCTGTAGACGAAGAAAAACCATATCCCCAACTTGAAATGAGCGCTCAGAACGGTGTTGATCTGCTTGCTGTTTCATCCGATTACGGGCCATGTGAAGATTATCCTGTAAGGTACGAAGAATCTGATCCCTGCTGCGGAGAACTATGTCAACTGCCTGGACTGGTGAGCTATTGGGAGTGTAGGGAAGGAGCACTGGAGGTGCCTGACCATAGACTGCTTCATATGGAGTCATTTTAGAGGCAGTGTGGTAAGAGGTATTGTACGACCATTCAGCTAAAGGTAGCCACTTGGCCCACTGATGTTGCTGTTCGGAAGTGAAGCAATGAAGATAAGTTTCCAAGCATTTATTGACAATTTCAGTTTGACCATCAGTTTGTGGGTGATAGCCCGAACTCATCTTCAGTTTGGTGCCAGTTTTCTGAAACAGTTCAGTCCAAAAATGACTGGTAAAAGTTGCATCACGATCAGAGACAATGGAAGAAGGGAGTCCATGAAGACGAAATATCTGGTCCATGAAGATTTGTGCAACAGAGGAGGCAGTATAGGGGTGGCTGAGGGCACAAAAATGACTATATTTCGAGAGACGATCAACCACAACCAAGATCACTGTCTTGCCACCGGATTTAGGAAGCCCTTCAATGAAATCCATAGAAATATCAGTCCAAATCCGTGTAAGGATGGGCAATGGTTCGAGCAAGCCAGGAAGGAGGGTCGTTTCACCCTTGTGGCGTTGGCAAGTATCACATTCAGCCACCATCTGTTGAATCGTCTGTTTCATCCCTTTCCAAAAGAAGTTTCTCCTTGCTCGCTCATAAGTTTTGAGGAAGCCTGAGTGCCCTGCTGAAGGAGAAGCATGGAGTTCATAAAAAATAGCCTGATGTAGAGCTGGGTTCTGAGGAAGCACTAGCCGACCCTTGTATCGAAGAGAAGCCCCATCCCAAGAGTAATGTGGTATAGCAGAAGGATTATTGGCTAGCTGGTGAATGATTTGAGATAAAGAAGAGTCACTGTCATAGCCCTGCTGAACAGACGCTAACCAATTGGGAATGGGCATAGAAATAGCGGAAAGGGAAGCTTGATTATCAAATG
The DNA here is from genome assembly GCA_028749045.1 of Cupressus sempervirens. Taxonomy (NCBI): domain Eukaryota; kingdom Viridiplantae; phylum Streptophyta; class Pinopsida; order Cupressales; family Cupressaceae; genus Cupressus; species Cupressus sempervirens. Next base: position 102,477,270 of record CM053784.1, read on the forward strand.
TGCGAGAAAGAGCATCTGCCACAATATTCTCCTTACCCTTCTTGTAGGTGATCTCATAATCATACCCCATGAGTTTGCTGACCCATTTCTGTTGTGTAGGAGAGGATACCCGTTGTTCCAGGAAGTATTTCAGACTTTGGTGATCGGTTCTGATGCAAAAATGACTCCCTAAGAGGTATGGCCGCCACTTCTGTACAGCATGCAAAATAGCCATCATTTCTTTTTCATAAGTAGAGAGGGCTAGATTCTTACCAGAGAGGGCTTTGCTAGTGAACGCAATAGGATGGTCATCTTGCAGGAGAACAGCACCCAATCCATTGCCGCAAGCATCACTCTCAATAGTGAAGGGTTTGGAAAAATCTGGCATCGCGAGAACAGGTGTACTGCACATAGCCTGTTTCAGTTGTTCAAATGCAGTCTCAGCAACAGGGGTCCAGGAGAAGGCATCCTTTTTTAACAGAGCTGTCAATGGTGCTGCAATTTTCCCGTAATCTTTGACAAACTTGCGGTAGTAGCCAGTCAACCCCAAAAAACCCCGAAGGCTCTTGAGAGTTTTAGGATGCGGCCAAGTTTTCATGGCATCTATTTTTGTAGGATCCACTCGCACTCCATGGTGTGCAACAATATGCCCGAGATACTCCACTTCCTCCTGGCCAAACACACATTTAGATAGTTTTGCACAGAGTTGATGATCAGAGAGAAGTTGCAAGACAAGCTCCAGATGATGGAGATGCTCAGCCCAAGTTTTGCTATATATGAGGATATCATCAAAGAAGACCAGAATGAATTTCCGGAGGTATGGTTGAAATATGTTATTCATCACTGCCTGAAATGTTGAAGGAGCATTCGTGAGGCCAAAGGGCATGACTAAAAATTCATAGTGACCATCATGTGTGCGGAAGGCAGTTTTAGGTATATCCTCCTCATTAACCCGAATTTGATGATACCCAGAACGAAGATCTAACTTGGAGAAAAAATGAGCCCCATGAAGTTCATCAAGAAGTTCATCAACAACTGGAATGGGAAACTTGTCCTTTATAGTGAGATGATTAAGTGCTCGGAAATCAATGTAGAGTCGCCATGACCCATCTTTTTTGCGAACAAGCAGAACTGGAGAAGAAAAGGAACTGGTACTAGGGCGAATAATACCTTGCTTCAGTAAGTCACAGACAAGTATCTCGATTTCGGTCTTCTGATGAAATGGGTAGCGGTAGGGCCTGATGTTGGGCGGAACACTACCAGGAAGGAGCTGAATACGGTGGTCCTCTGGACGAGAAGGAGGTAATCCCACAGGTTCAGCAAATATACCAGAATACTTGTCCAAAATGTGTTGGAGATCGGCAGGAGTGCTAGAGACTGCTGATGGCTGCATCTGAATGGAATGGAGCTGAGCGATGACACCATGTGAATTCTTCCCTAAAAGTTTTTCCATACGGTGTGAACTGATGATGCTGAGAGACCCTGGTTGTAAGCCTTTCAAAGTGTGTTGGTGCCCCTCGGCTGAAAACTGCATCCAAAGTTTAGCAAAATCCCAGAGAATGGGGCCAAGAGTGTGTAACCATTGGGCACCCAAAACCACATCACAGCCACCTAAGGGTAAGGCAAACATGTCAGAGCGCATGTTATAATCTCCAATAGAGAGACGCACATTGCGACATTTCCCTTTACAAGGTAAAGTGCCCCCATTGGCAATCATGACTTCAAAGCTAGAGCAGGGATGGATAAAGCAATCAGCCTGTTTGGCTATTCGTGGATCAATGAAGTTATGAGTGCTACCAGAATCAATGAGTATAGTAAGAGGGATCTTCTTGAAGAAACCCTGGACCCGCATGGTTTGTGGAGTAGTGACTCCTGCCAAAGCATGGACAGATATCTCTGGTGGAGCTTCTGGTGAAGGAGGTTCAGGCTGGTGAGGCTCAACCTCATCATCCACTGTTTCCTGAGCATCTACATATTCTTCCAGTTCCGGTGGAGAATCCACATCCAAGAGATAGAGCTTTTGCTGAACACATCTATGGCCCCGAGACCATTTCTCATCACAATTATAACAAAGCCCTTTGTCTCGCCTGACTCGCATCTCTGTTTCAGACAAGTGCTTGATCGGAGTAGCTCTGGGAGCTGATATGACTGGAGGGTTGTGAGAACCTGTATTTCTGAATGGAACAAAATTAGATCTGGAGCGTTGTAGAGCACTAATCTTGTCTTCTGCTAACTTAGCCAACCCAAGGGCTTCCATCATTGTAGTAGGTCGAAACATTTTGACTTCTGAGCGAAGTGCATCCTTCAGACCACTGACAAAACACCTACGGAAGAATTCATCAGACAAGCCCTCTGTGTAATTAGCTAATTTTTCAAACTCTGTCTGGTATTCTCTTACAGTGCCTGTTTGACGCAGTTTAGTGAGTGCTCCTGTGAAATCATCAAAGGAACTAGGGCCAAAGCGCTCCAAAATGAGGGTGCACAATTCTCTCCACGTTGGGCCTACATTAGCCTTGATGTACCAACGGAACCATTGAAGAGCTTCATGTTCCAAATGAAAAGATGCAAGGGAGACTTTGTGGTTATCCAAAGTATTATGCAAGCTGAAATACTGCTCTGCCCTATAGATCCATCCAGTCGGATCAGAACCATCGAAGCGCGGAAAATCAAGCTTTGGTCCACGAAAATTGCCAGAAGAGGACCTAGTATCGCCTGAATGGTTTCGGCTCATGGCTGACTGCTGAAAGTTAAGACCCAGAATTTTGTCATCCAGATCTTGAAGTTTGGTTTTGAGGGATGCAATTTCCTCTTCCATGATTTTTGCTCCTGTACACGTAACAACCATAAAACAAGGTTTTTTTTTTTTTTTTTTTTTTTTTTTTGGGAATGGGTAGAAGATGAGAAACAAAAATTTTTTTAGTTACGGCAAACTTGGATTTGGGTAAAACTCATATAGGAAATGGGTGTTCGACGGGTGGTGGGAGACTATCTGGGGACAAGGGAAAAAGAAAAATGAGGGTTTCAAGGGTAGGGAGGCGAAATGAGGCGAACAGTCCAAGAGGGATAAGGGAGCAAAATGAGGAATTGAATCTTGTGGCTCAGTTTGGTGGCGATTGGATGAGAGGTGAAAAAGATAGGGCAAACCCTAAAATTAGATAAATGAGGGATTTAGGGCTTTGATATGTAAAATTTGGGGTTGGGTCGCCAAGGAAGGAAGTATGTGAAATGATATTGCGGACGTTCTGCGGAAGTATGAGCAGAAACAGAAAGCAAACAAGGAAGCTACGACTAAAAAACAGAAAAATTTTTACTCTTTTTTTTTTTTTGAACAGTCGACTTAGAAAAATTCACTCACAGACAGAACAACTGAAAAGAGTTATTGCAATAACAAGAGATATTAGAAGTGAGAGGAACCTGAAGGCCACGACAGAAAAAAATTTGATGTAATTTCCACCCAGCGAGCCCAAGAGAGTGCTCTGATACCAGATGTGATGAACCTCCTTATAGCAATATCATGAGAATGCTCGAAATAACAGAATACAAAGTGATAGCAGAACTCAGAATGAATCTACTGATCGCAGGCCACTTCGAGGGGGTAACCTCCTTTGAGCAAGCTCAATACAATAAATTCGTCCGTGCCCATCAAGGGCCTCAACCTATTCTTATATACTGGGTACGATCTAGAAAAGTAATACTACCTATGCATGTGGGATAATAAAATATACTCGCGGGACGACTTACAAAGCATATGCGTCCAACAACACTACTCTAACAAAATAAACAGAAGGAACACACAGGTTCCTAACAGATTACTACAGTCTCTGGTGCCATAACATATTATTCTCTGCAAGTAACTTTGATTTAGTAGATGGAGCACCCTTTGGTACCCAGAAACCATGACCATTTGTTGAAAGAGAAACCCTCTCCTTCTCCAACAAAGTAGTCCTCTTCACAATCTTATCAAAAGTGCTATTGCACTCAATCGTGCCTATATCAAGCTAGTACAATGTACCTAATCTACTTCCTCTTACTATTACCATAGCACCTCTCATCATTTTCACCCCTACTTTGGAAAACTATATATGTACACTCGCATTTATTAGTTTACTAATAAATAAAAAATTCCTTGCTAGTCTTGGGATATGCAAGACACCATCAAATTTTCTAATTCTACCATTAGAAAATTTCACACAAATACTTCCACGACCAACAATATCAAGAACTGAGTTATCAACCAAATACAACTTACCACCATCAAACTTTTCATATTTACTAAACCAATTTCTATTAGGAGTCATGTGAAAATATGCACCTAAGTCTATCAACCATGCATTGTCACCTACATGAGTGGCCAAGGCTGGAATGAAAACATATCCATCTTCCTTTTCAGAATTAGAATCAAAATCTTGCTTCTTCTTCTTTTTCTTTTCCTCTTTGTGGTCCTTTTGAAAATGTTGAGGTTTGCCACAATTCCAACAGATCGCCTTGGACTTACCACAAGATTTTGATCTCGCCTTATTCTTAGACTTAGAATAACCATTTCCTCTTTCCTTTGGTCTTCCTCCAACACTCAAAGCCTCTTTAGGATTTAGAGAGACCTTCCTTCTCATAACTTTATAAAGTAGAGAACCAACAATACCTTCCATCTTGAAGATGACTGAAGTGCTCCCTATGGCCATGGCATGGCTGTCCCATGAGTTTGGCAATGAACATAGCAATATTTGGCACCTTTCTTCTTCATCCATCGACACCCCAACTGAGGTCAACTAAGTTACCAACATATTAAAACTTTCAAGATGCTTAGAAATATGTTCACCTTCTTCCATTCTCAAGGAGTACAACTTCTTCCTCAAGAAAATCTTGTTCATAAGTGATTTTGCTTGATAGATCTCACTTAGCTTCTTCCATAGCTTCTTTGCATTAGGTTCTTCATGGACATTAATCAGTATAGAGTTTGTAAGACACAATCTAATAAGACTTTTAGCTTTTTGATCTCTCACATCATACTCTACTGCTAAAGTTGGATCTAAGGGTGTCAACTTCTTTTCATCAATTGTATACCATAGATCTTGATCAATCAATTGATCTTCCATCTTTAGCTTCCACATTTCAAATTTTGTGTCAGAAAACTTCTCTACATCAATCATCCCTGATTGCAACATAGAAATAAAAACCTCTGCACAAACTCCCACTCAAACCTTGATTAGCTCAAAAAACCCTGTACCCAACAAATAGAACCAAAATTGGCTAGACTCTAATACCACTTCTAAGGAAGCAAAGGTGCATGGAATCATTTCCTACACTAATCTTTGAGAGGATGATTATGAAAATTCAACTAACTATTGCGAAGATCTCAAGAAATGCATAACAATATAATCAAAATAACAATGAACTCATAACATAATGATTACCTTGGGAAAACCCTTTAAGGAGAAAAACCGCACCCTCCAAAACTCGCACAATGTATTCTCAAATTTGGAAGAGTACAATATACTTGCAATACAAGTTCTTATAGGAGCACATCACCACAACTAAAACTCTAACTCAGACTTAGAGAGATACTCCCTCGAGCACTAGTCTTGTAAATTGAACTTGATGATTCAAACACCTCCCCAAGTCCTTCTTTTATAGTGATTTGCCACTTGGAAACCATTTGTGGTTTTACAAAACCATGGGCCAAAGCCATGGGCAAAGCAACCACGCCACATGTTATCCACTTGTAATTTGTAACTCCAAGAATGTCATTTTTGTCCATAATTTTGTCCTCTAGTTTAGAACCCCATAAAAGTCATAAAATGAGTTGCTTACACTCTAAAAATAGCCCTTCTACTTTTTTCTAGAGATTAGATGCATTTTAAACAACTCATACACCTTTTTCCAACTCATAAACATGTGGAAAACCATCACAAACAAATTCTAGAATTTTCTAAAAAAATTCTAGAGTTTTCCAGCTACAATTTTCTAGAATTTTCTGAAAAAAGAGCTTCTAAGGTTGAGACACAATTCTCAACAATATTAATTATAGTTATTGTCTTATGTATGCAAACCATTCTTCTACAATACTACAATGATTTAATTTGTCCAAGTATATATGTTGTTCAAAATCTAAAGACTGAGATCTTTATGCCTTGTATTTATGTTGATCTACAATTGTGTGTGTGTGTGTGTGTGTGTGTGTGTGTGTGTGTGTGTGTGTGTGTGTGTGTGTATATATATATATATATATCTCCGATGCATATTAGAACTGATGCATATTTAATATACTTAAAACCGATGTATATCAATGTAATTGGTGTTTATATTTATAAAAAAATACAACTAATATATGATCGGTCACTTTAACACTTTAATTATATATGTATGTATGTATGTATGTATGTATGTATGTATGTATATGTAGATACATACATACATACATACATATATATGTATGTATGTATGTATGTATCTACATATACATACATACATACATACATACATACATATATATGTATGTATGTATGTATGTATCTACATATACATACATACATACATACACATATATATATATATATATATATATATATATATATATATATATATATATATATATATATATATATATATATATGTGTGTGTGTGTGTATGTATGTATGTATGTATCTACATATACATACATATATGTATGTATGTATATGTAGATACATATATACATACATAATATATGTATACACACACACACACATATCCTTTTAAAGGAAGTTACCGAATGCACCAAATATTGATGAGAATATTTTTTGTTAATTTTTTATTGATTAATTTTTTTATTCATTTTAAATTAGGTATATAAAGATAAATGTAAAAAGATTTCGTGTATGCACACCATAATTTGATCAAAATTTCATTTTTTTCAAAAATTCTTTATTATTTCTAACTTCAAAAAGAATTATTTAGATTGTTGACATATAAATTAATTTAGGAAAAATCTTAAAATAAAAAAGTTATTAAAGGTTTAGTGAACCTTGGTATTTTTCATTTAGGTACCACCTTTGATTAAAAAATAATGCAAAAATAGTATTTAAAGTCATAACATATTAAAATTTACATTTATGAAATCAGGTTAGTGAGAACTCTAATGGGTTTTCATTTCATCAAACAATTTGACTACGAAGACCATCTAAAAATTATGGAAAGGCCCAAATTCATTAGTTCAATGCCTTAGCCAAATCTTGAGAGGCCAAGGCATAGGCTTGGTCCCACCAAGCCTTATCCTAAACCAAAATTTGAGGCAGGAGAAAAAAATGTTGATCTATGTTATAAGAAATGGGTGCTCGTTATTTGAAATTCCACAAATGGGCATCCATTTTGGAAAGGTAAATTGAATATTTAAAATGGTATTTTAAATCCCCCACCCGCCACCCCAAAAAAAAAAATTTGAAACTGGGCACCTATTTTTTATTATAAAAGGGATACCTTTTTTTTTTTAAATGGGCACCTGATTTTTGAAAAATAGGTGCTTGTTTTAAAAATGTCAAAAATTTTCAATTTTTAAAAAAATTGGCACTTTTTTTTTTAAAATTAAAAAATGGGCACCCAATTTTTTTTAAAAATGAAGGCCCATTTTTTGAAATTTGCATCTGACAACCAAGCCTAAATTGGGTGCCCATTTCTGAATGAATGGGATATCTCAATCAATGGACTTCCATGGTTTTGAGACTTAATTTCTTGCTTCTACCCCAATATAAATGATGGACATGCATAACTATCGAAAAGACATTAAATTCAAGTTAATATTCTTTAGTTTATGACAATTAGTCCCATTTTGTCTTCTATCCAACATTGTTATTATAGGGGTTGTGCTTGTAGCTTTTAAGGAGTTCTTTTATTTTGTCTACATTATTCATTCTTTCCTTTTTGTCTAGGAGTTTTTTTAATCTCTATGTTGAAATATGGCCGATACTTGTTAGTATGAGGAGAGAAATTTATTCAATATCCTTCAAGGAATCATAGCAGAAAGATATAGAGGATATTTTAAAAGCATTACAATTGGGATCCAACATTGTAAATCATAAGATATGAATAAACAAATATATATGAGATAGTGGATTGAGGGATCACAAAACTTATGGAGGAGACCAAATTCTTTTCATGTTTGCATTGTGTAGTTTTGGGATACTTTAATTTAATTTATGGATTGTTCATGGGTCAGATGAGTTCAATATTTGATTGAACAAAATCAACTTGCAATGGAGATAAGAACTGAAGAGAATGTATTTAAAAGATCTAATAGAACCATGTCCATACTACTGTTGTAGGAGATGAAAAGGGCACAAAACTATAATGACATTGTTGGTTGTTTCTTATGAAAGGAAGGCCAATGGGATCCTGTAGTGCCTGCCCCTAGTTTGCATTTCTGTTATCATTGTCAAATTCTTTTAGGTTGATTTTATGCATTGATTAGTTTAGAGATATTGGATTTACAATATTATGATATTATTTCATGTCTTGAATTACAAATGCATCGGTTATTATTGCTTAGTTGATTTCATTCATGTGTTGTTAATGGTATTTTGATAATCCTAGTTAGTAAATGTGGTTTCTTTCATAAAAATGTTAACATGATGTCTTTAATGATGATTATGTTGTATTGATAGAGATGCATTATTATATGTACGCATTTGATATTAGACTTATGATTTTTATGATACTTACCCCATACTTGCATGTGTATGGTGCGCGTGTTTATTCTATCTTTCTGTCTGACGTGTTTGATGTGGTTAAGGGAGGGAGTCGTAGTCACCTGCTAGTCGGGATCTACACGATGAACCACTCCCCGCCATTGTCTATTTAGTTCAGATATATTATATACATGTACATGCTCGTCTTTTATGCAGGATGCAGGTACCGGGCATCGACTTCCCTGAATTGCCAGGATTAGCGTGCCCTATTACAAATACTCAAATGGTGAGAATGGGAAGATAATGATTAAGTCCAATCCTAGCCATAAGCCTATAATACTTGTCCTGCAAGGAGGACTCCTAACAGAGTGTCTACCCTTTTTAAACCCGTGAGTATTTTATGCGTATGTTGTTTTGTGAGTCTTTGATGTATTTTCTATTAATTAAGTCTAATTAATAGATTAAATTAATAATTTAATTCAATGAAGAATTATTATGACTTTTTGAATATTTAATTATATTTAATTAATTGAGGATTTAATTAAATATAAAGAATTGAATTGGAAGATAAAAGTTTTAAGATTAAATTTAGAACATGATAATATTTATTTAATTTAATAATAATATATTTAGAGTTCATTTTTGAATAAATGCTAAATATTATTGTTATTTAAGTTAATAAATATTTATCAAATTAAACGTTCAAAATATATTAAAAAGAAAAAAGATATTAGTTTATGGAAAAGATTTAAGTTCGCATGAATGAGTTTTAAATATAAGAGATTAATTTAAAAGATAAAATATGTGAACTTGATTAAGATATTTTATTAAGTGCACATGAGATTAAAGTTATAAATTTATTAAAGTAAAGTAAAGTGGAAAGTTAAATAAAGTAATTTAACAATTCACTTAAAGTGCATGAAGGAATAATAAAAGAATATTTTAATTTAAAAAGGAAATTAATTGTGCATGAATGAATTAATTAAATAAGAGAGAATTAAATAGTGGAGATAAAAGTTAAAGTTCAAATTTAGAACGTGATTATATCTATTTAATTTAATAATAATATATTTAGAGTGCATTTTTAAATAAATGCTAAATATTATTGTTATTTAAGTTAATAAATATTTTATCAATTAAGTTTCTAAAAATGAAATTAAAAGTGAAAAGATATTTAATTATCATAAAGATTATAGTTCACATGATTTATGCATGAGTTGAAAATTAAAGAAATTAATTGAAAAGATTAAACATGTGAAATTAATAAAGATATTTAATCGCATTAAGTACGCATGAGATTTATAAGTTATAAATTGATTAAAATAGAAGTTGAGTGGAAATTAAATAAAGAGATTTAATAATCCATTTAACGTGCATGAAAATATGAAAGATAAGATAAATAAAGGTTGATTTTAGAGTTAACAAAAGGGGATCAAGAGACCTCTCGGGTAAACGCACAATTAGTGTCCCGATTATAGGAAGAGAACTCCTTATCAAAATTGGAGGGTTCATTTTTCAAGGGAGATTTTTGGAGACAAGTTTTCACACACAGGTCTCAGAGAGTTTTTCAGACACAGATTTTAGGAGACACACAGGTTTGAAAAGAAAATCAGAGGGTTTGGAAAAGAAGGGAAGTTTTTCGTAGCTTGAAGGGTTTCACTTGCAGTAGGAATCTTTATCTAGCTACCACTGTTTAGCATCAGATCCAGGTAGGATCTCGTGGTTTAATTGTATAGTAGTTTTCACTCTTCAAGTTTCTGTTTGCTCTGTGTCTTTTGCATGTGTTGTTTTCGGGTATACAATATTGTTCTTGTTTGAGAAATATCTTTACATGGCTTAGATGGATACTTTGTTGAGTATATTTTAGAGAATTATATTTTAATATGCATAAGACCAAATAAGAAATCAAACAAATATGGGAATGTATTTGGATATTGAAATCGAGCTTGAGATTTAAAAGATAAACGTCCTCTTTCAATAGATTTTAAGAACGAATATTCATTTGAGAAAAAGGTTTGATATAAAAAGAAAATTTTAATTAGAAATGGAATGGGTATCATAAATTTTTAATAAAATAAAAATTTATCAAATCATAAAATAGTTCTTAAATTTCTAATATAATAATTTAAAAAAAAAAAAAAAATTATTAATGTGCTGGACGTGGACAGGGGCGATTTAATATTATATAAAAAAAAAAAAAATTTAAAAAATTTTTTAAAAAAATTTAAATATGGGGAGGGGAGGGTTTTACCCTACCCCCTACCCCCCTTGTACTCCGGTTACGGCAGTCGACTGTTGTCGTAGCAGTGACTGCTGCTGCGGCAGCAGTCTGCTACGGCAGAAGCTACCGCAGATTTAAGGCTGCGGCCAGTTTATAATAGCCGGCGCGCTATAAACGTTCTTTTTTTAAATATATTTAAAATCATTTTTTTTTAAATAGAAGTTTATAATATTTTAAATAAAGTTAAATTTATATTATTAATTAGTAATAATTTGTTAATAAATTTATATTGTTAATTATTAAAATTTTATTATAATTAAATTTAGCAAAATTTTAATTAATGAATGTGATAAATAAACGTTATAAAAATTTATAATTTTTTTATAATTAATCGATAAGTATTGTTATTAATATTATTTAGTAAATAATAATTAAATGGTATTAGAATGGGTTTTGTTTAAATATATGTGTATTAATTAACTTAGTTAAAGTCTTATTTGACTAAGGTTAATTAATAAAAGAAAGTTATTTGAATCAAGTATTGCACTTATTTAAATTATCGATAATAACGATCTTAATAAACTGAGAATCTTATACACTTAAACATTCATTGAAATGCAAATTGAAAACGTTATTTTTGACTCTATTATGTCTTTTCAAATCAAACCCAACTATGAACTGTATTGTTTGTTTGTAATATTTATGCATTCAGATTTTTGAGTCGAGTAGGTGTTGACCAGTCTAGGATGTACACCAGAGGTTTTGTGAGATTTCTTGTATACTATTTATGGGACTAGATGTTGTGATGTGTTTTGTGATTCATATTGGAGATTATATTTATGAGGTTTATCTTGTGGAGAAATTATGTGTACTTGGATGGGAGAACCATCTTATTTTAGGTTGCCTGTTAAGGAACCAAGTTTGATCATTATGGGTGTTGTGGTATGGGACACAACTGTGTTTTTATGTGCTTAGGAGAGGTTGTTTAGGTACGTGACTTGGGAGTGGCTTGCATAGGGGTCTGGGACCCAAAGTGGTCAGTACCAGGGTAACCTAATGCAAGTTATGTAATAAGTGATAATCTAGTAATTAAATTTTATGGGGGGGAAACGCACTAAAAAGATAAGTTAGAGATTTTTGATCTACCCATGCCTTTAGTGCTTGTATAGAATAAGGATGGGAATGAGATGAGTGCCTCGTCTTCTTGAGAGGGCTTTCTAGTTTTCCATATGTGTGATGTTGAGGGTCCGGGGTTCATAGTAACCAGTCCAGGGTAACTCAACGCTTGAGGGTCTAGGGTCTATTAAGAGATCAGTCTAGGGTAACTCAAGCAGCCATGTGATGACACTCCCTAGTATGTAGCCTGAGTCTCCTCTGTAGATTTTGTGTATCTCTGGTGGTGTACTTATTGTTGGTGGTGTATCTATTGTCGGATGTGTTTATTATAGTTATTTACTTTCATTGATGATGATTGGTGATTCATGATGTTGTACTTTTGACGTGTGGCTTTTGACTTAAGGTGATTATCTTTTGTTGACTTTGTCTTATGACCTTGGTATTTGGTTTATACTTGGTTCATGTATGATGTTTGATTATGTGGTGTCGGTATTGGATTGAGTGTTCTTACTTTTGGATTATTTTATCTTCTTGAGTAGCATGTGTTACCTTTGAGGTAGTTTTGGCTATTAGGGGTACCTTTCCTAGGAATGTTTTATGTTTGATTAGTTGTATGTGGATCATTCATTATCTTCCCTGCACAGTGGGAGTGGAAGCCTGACTAGGTAACCACGCGGTCAAGAGGTAGTGCCTTCTTACCATTTGGGTTCCCCTTCATATTGCTAGCTGTTGGATGTTCGTTGCAGAAGATGTACCTTTATCATTCTTATTTCTTATCTTAGAGACTTCTTTTCAGATGATGTATATACATTATCATGTATCATGATGTATTGTATCTATTCTCACATACCCTGCGACATGTGCAGTGGATGTTATTTATTGGATGTACTTTCATTGTATTAGTTATACTTATGCTTTGCTTATGCGATTATGTATCTGTTATTTCTTTATGATCTTGAGACATTGTACTTGGAACTTAAACTAATTAATTTAAAATCATTAAATGTGACTCAACGTAAAGGAACTCTTGAGGAATTGAAACTATATCTGTAATTGCAAATGTGTATTTGATATGTATGTTCTTATTGCTTTCGCATTAATGTTATCTGGATGTTGTTTAAACTTTTAAAAAAAAAAATAGTTCAGTAAACATTGTAACATGTTAGGTTTATTTCTCTTGGGTTCCCGAGCGGGGCGTTACAGATCCATCGGCTATGATGCACTCACTATTACTCCAAATTTGTCCTCCTACTACTTTTACTGAAAGGGTTGACCCTACTTCTTCTCCAAATGTCTATGTGTTGGAAAAAGGTGTACATGAGTTGTTAAAAATGCACCTTGTCCCTAATAGAGTATAGTAGGGCTATTTTTAGAGTATAAACAACTCATTGTATGACTTTTATGGGAGTTTGGGGCGAGGGGAGCAATCAACTCTTCAAAACTTCAATCATAAAATCATTCACCATATATCCATCTCACTATTGTGCATGTAAACTGAAATACCAAATATACATACATATCATGAAAAAGAAAAAAACATTCACACATGAAACAAGATATGATTACCCAAAAACCCTCCAATGAGAAGGTAAAACTCAGGTGGGGATGACACCCACAAATATTCACTATTGTAGTTGTAAAGTGTATCCAATGAAGGTCACAATGTTTGATCATGAAATATGATCGAAGCTGTGAAAGGTCTGCCTTGTTAAAGGCTTACAAGATTGTTAGATCTTACCCTATTAAAGGATTTCAACATCCTAAATTAGAAGTGTGCTTAATTAAAGGACTTCAACTTACAATGAAGTAAGCACCCTATTAAAGGATTTACAATAGCCTATTAAGACTACTATGTTAAGAGATTTAACTGATTCACCTATTAAAATGTCTTAGCAATCATCTTGTGGTTAGCACTTTGATACTAGATAACATATCACCTCTTTGCATGTATCCTTGATCCCCTTCTATTCAAATGTATCTCTTTTACCCTCTAATTCATTTCTTATGTGCTCCTCTAACTAATTCTGCAATGTATCTCTCATTCACAACTCCTTAGCCACCATGAATACTATGTTTGTGCATGCATACTTGTCTCTTTGCTCCTTCCACACCTCACTAATGTTTAGGGGCTGTCCTCCTTAAGAAGACCTAGGTGACTTAGGGTTAGGTATGAATCAATGATTGTAATTCATCCATCTACCTACTTAAAACATCCCTTTAACTAATTGATTGCATGTACTGCATAGGGATTCTTAATTAAGATTCATTTTTATCATCTAAGATTGCAAAACAATCCTTAGGTCAGCTCCAAAATGGTTTACATACTAGTTTGTGCCATTACAAACAACTATGTCAAAACTATTTTACTCGGCATCTAAAGTCCCTAATGCTCAACATCGATTGGAAATTCAATGCTATCACTCGACATCTAAATGACTTGGCACATACTAACTGCTCGACACTTGAGTGACTCAATACTGACTATTTACTCGACACTTACTAGGTATCTCACTCAACGTGCACTATCTTACATGTTATTCTCAGCATGCATTACTTGTTCGGCATGAACTGAGTTCTAACTTGTAAATGACTTAAGTGTATAGACACTCATATGTCAAAACCAATCTAAGATCAACAATCTCCCCCTTCGACATGAGTGGAAAAAAACACTTGGTCATGCATGAATGATCTTAACATATGAAGATAACTCAAATACTCACTATCTCTATGCGACATATGTGCAAAATTCTAAAATTTTAAAATTTTGCAAAACTTGACTTAATAGTCATACCTTAAAATCTTATAAATTACCTTGAGTTGATTGTGTTTTTTTTTAATCTAAACCAATACTCTTGCTAAGTAAATATGCATTTGCTAAACTATGTTGTACTCAGTTTCTATCTTTGAATCCTCCTTAGTTTGGTCTCCCCCAAAACTATATTCATTCTTTCCTTTGAGTCATTGTCTCTCTCAAAAACTTAATTCTCCTTATTTCTCCCCAAAACTTATTGCCTGCCTTTTTGACACTTATGTTAAAGGGTTATACACATATAGTGTGTTTTTCCAAGAAAGTTTTATGGACCTCAAGTATTATCTTCAGAGCTACATCCCAGTTATCACATGCTACATCTAATGATTTGATTTGGATAGTTAACTTGAAAAAAAGGTGAACTAAGCCTTCATGTGTAGAAAAATGGGGATATTTCTTCATCACTACTTCTATAAAGGTTAGTTCCTTATGTAGTATCTCCATGTGTGGGGTCAACATGGACTGGATGCTGATTAGTGTAGCCCAAATATTTGCATCTTGAGTATGTAGGGCTACTCACTAACCTTGGGAGTTCATCAAATTCTTGAAGTGCTTTTGGCTCTAAGCTAGAGAATTGGATAGAGTAGTACCTATTTTCTTCATATCTCCCTTGAGATTGTCAATATGTCGAGTTACACTTCTTGTGTGAATAGAGTTGTGTCATGCAACTTGGTGTAAATAGAGAAAATATTGTCTAATAATTTCTTTGCATTTTCAATCTTGGTTGCTAATTCAACCTGAAGAAGTGCAATGGAACTTGATATCTTTTCATTGACTTTGCTTTGAAATTTCCTTTTAGACCATTCAAGTAGTTTTACATTTGAATCTAGGTCTGTATCATTAATCTTTTCTACTATGTTTACCAACTGCTTCATGATAGGCTTGTCTACTTCAGGTGCAAGTAGGCTGAGTGCATTAAGCAAATGTCCTTGACATCTTGCAATTCTTGCTTCTACCTATGATCCCTTTTGAGTAATTCTTAGCGCTTTTTTCATGCAAGAGCATCCTGAAGTATGCTCATCTATTCAATATTGATTGTTGTAAGATCAAACTTTGGCAACATAGTCACTTCATCCAAGTTAACATCACCAACTAATGTAATTTCATCTTCCTTGGATGTGTTAGGACTAGGCCTTGATAACTGCAATAGTGTAGTTTCTACACTCGGCCTATGAAGAGATTGACTTGGAAGAGTAGCATTTTCTGGAAAAGTAACTAGTGCTTGTATTGCTAATTGCTCTTCAGGCTTGGTAGTCAATATTGACTCCCCAGTATTATCCCGTTCTTGCTTTTCAATCTCAATTTCACCTTGAGTTTGTGCTATAGGTACATGAGTATCTCCCTAACTTGTTTGAACATGTGTCCCATCTTTATCATCTTTTCCATCTTTCTCACCTTTTTCTTCATTTTTCTCATCTTTCTCATCCTTTGCATCTACAGGGATTGTTGGTACTATATCATTTTGCATCATTATGCTAACATTAGATATTGTTATCTCCTTCCTTTGATACACTACAATAGGAATTGTAGGTTGTATCACTATAAATTGAGGAGCGGCTATAGATACTTCTTGTGTTTGTGTTTTCTCCCCAATAGATGCCATGTCTGCCTTCTCAATCTCATCCACACTCACCAATATAGGATGACTGCATAGTTTTTCCTTGGTAGTGGAATCTACGAATATCTTCTTCATATGTTCCACTATTAAGGGATTTATGTTTTGAATGATAGTATCAAAAGCATCCTTGATCTTTACTATTTTGTTGTTTGCATCTAACTTATGTTGTGGATTGACACTCGACACTAGTATATCTAGTATACTCTATTTTGTTTGCTACTCAACTTCAACTCTTGCCTATGTATCTGTATTATTTTTAGCACCTTCCACATGTGCATCTTTTTCAGTGTCATCTATAGTAACCTCAGTTACTTATTGATCACCTTTGTCTACACCTACCTCAATAGGTGTCTGCTTAATTGCCTTAGGTTTTGTCAGTCCATATATTATTTTCCTTATTTGAGTGAATTTTTGAACAACATCCTCAATGTCATTTTGAAAAATACTGAATGCCCTATATTTAGGAGAAAATATCCCTGTGTACTCCTTAATGGTCTTTGTCATTATAGCCTTATCCAATTCTAGCATCACACTTGCTGGTGTAGTCTGTCTGATGTGCCTTTCTATATTCAAACTAAATTGCCATTTTTGTTCAACTCTGTCATATAGACTCTTGGGTATAGAGTTGGCAAGCTCAATTTGAGTCTTCTTGAATGTTGTCATCATGGCATATATAGACTCTTCTACTTGGTGCATGTCAACCTTTCCAAGTTTATCAAACTCAACATGTGTGAATCTAGATAAGTTAGCATTGCTCTTTACATTCTCACAAAAATTGTCCAAATTAGAAGGACTATGACTTACCACTTTGAATTTGTTGTTGTCATTAGATTATGTTGTTACCTCATCTGATTCGACTGGAGCAATGTACTTTCTCCTTTGTTTCTTCTCAGATTCACCTTCTTTGCTAGCTATCCTAGCTCTCTTTCTCTTTGGTTTTCTACTTCTTGAGCCTTCTTAGTAGTAGCTCTTGTGATGGCCCTAGTAGAAGGAATTGTAGGCTTAGGTTGTATAGGTTTTAAGTTTTCCTTTTCTTCTCTGTGGCTATAGGCACTTCATTGACTTCTTCTCCCTTGGAAACTTCTTCAATTTATTCTTCCTCTCCACCTTGGTCTTCTTCTTGACCTTGAGTTATGGTACGTAGTTCTTGGGCATGCACATCTTCACCTTCTTCTTCTTCATCTTCTTCTACCCACCAAATTTTTCTTTGAGATTCTTAACAATTTTGTTCTTCTTCCTTATTATAGAGGTTGTCTTTAAGTCCATATTTATCTTAGACTTGGCTACATCATAATTATGAAAGGTTGTAGACTTTTTATCTACTTCTTCTGCTAGGAACACAATAATTGCTATAGATGCCTTATCCACATTTATCTCATAACCTAGAGGCTTTAGCCATCTCACCCTTGAAGAATAGCTTGAACATATATGAAGTTTGTATCAACTAGAAAACAAACATCATTGAAATACTTCTCAACTAGTGACACTAGATTCCTCTATCTTTGTTTCATTGACTTCTTCAAGTCCAAGTTTCTCAATGTATTCACCTATCTACACTGCAATAGATCTATTTGTCTTCCACACAACTTTACCAAAAGAAGGAAATGTGTTATACATATAGAAAAATATACAAACAAGTATTGAACCAAACTTGCACTGTGCACTCTTGGTTTTCCTTATGGATCCCATGTTTTCTAACAACTTTTGTAACTGTAACTCAGCAAGGTCATAAAAATGATCCCTCTTGACTATCTTGTAGCCTATTTATCAACAACAATGCAAGGTACACTGTTCAATCTGCTTGAATGAAAGAATTTATGTACAATTATCCTTACTACAAAAGAAATTAGGGGATCTATGATGGTGTCAATTTTCATTCCTCTCTTATTCTACACTGCCCTATATTTTTTCTCAATAACCTCTTTACCATCACTTCTCATGGTCTTAGGTCTATCTAGGGTTGGATAACCAATTACCCTCTATACAATCCTCTTGGTAATCTTCATAGGTACATCCTCTAACCACATAGAGTTGTCATGAATCTTTCTCAAAATAATTTTTATCTACTCTATCTTGAAAATGTTGGGGAGATCTAAGGTACGAGTTAACCCTTTTCTTTCTACAATCTTATATTCCTCCTTCAATATTTCATTTTCACACAATTTTCCATATAGGTATTTGATCTCCATGTCACCTATGCTACCCACCTTACATGTGTAACAACATCTTACATCTTGAATCATTAAAACTTGTGGTAATATCATTGATAGTCCACTAGTCGAGTCTTGCTTGTATGTAATGTCAAGAATTGCTCTAAAGTTTGGTGGTCTGATCTCATTTTTGATTAATTGAACTTTTAAAACTTCCTTTCCCTCTTTAACCTTAGTAGTAGAAGAACTAGATGTCATATCGATTACCTAGGGTTTTAAAAAAATTAAAACAACATAGCTCAACACACGATAAATACCTTCACAAATCTGATGAATTGTATTGAATAGTGGTTGAATCTAATTTGCAAATGCTTGGAGCAATCTCTTCAATTTTCCTTTAGCTCTTTGTGGTCTCTCCAAATTCAAATGATGTAAAATGAATCAAAAATTGATCATATAGCCCTTAAAACTTTTCAATTAATGCTTAGTGCTCACATAGTTGTAAGCTCAGCTTCAATATTAATTCCAACTCGCTTAGCTTCCATGTAATTTTCTTCATGCTTGGAAACCACTATGAGTTTGGCCATCACTATCACATATGATAGCTAGACATCAACTATATTTCACTCAGTAGCCTAAGTGACACTTTTCATGCTCGGTAGCAACATGAAATTGACAAAACTTAAATATTTCTTCTAGGTTCTAAACAACACTTTGCATCTTTCTTCATGCATATATAATCTTTTCAAAACTAAATTCTTGGAACTAGTGTATGGTATATCATTTAAATATCAATCCCACACATACCTCTTGATTGCTTAATTGGGGATGATGTGATCACCTAACCCATCAAGTGAAGCACTTTATCCCATTTGAATTTGATGTATTGCAATCTTCCATCTTCTTCCATGTTTTGTTCATCTGCACTTTGACTTCTTCAACATATGCCTTTTCATTACCTTTGTTGAATTCATTACTTAGTCTCTTTGACTTTGTTGGACAATATTTGCTTATGTGACCAATCTTTAAGCAACTAAAATATGTAGTTTGACTTAATCATCTAGTGTAATCACTTCTCAAATGTGTTCTTATGCAATTCTTAGGAACATGTCCATACTCTTGATAGTAGTGACAACTATACCTTATTTTAATTATAAGATTTTTCATTGTGCTTTACCTTTTTCTTCTTGTTTGATGACCACTTGGGCTTGGATCTACGCTCATATGCTCTATGTCCATACTTCTAACAATTATAGTAGTATCCTTCAAATCTTTTTGTACTCATGGTCTTGGTTCTACATTCATATACCCCATGTCCTTGCTTGTTGCACTTGTGGTAGTGACCCATGAACTTTTTCTTAGGATTTTGATTTTCAGTCTTGCTCCTGCAAACATTAGTAGTATGTTTTAATTTTCCACAATAATGAAAAGTAGGTTTGGAGTCCTTACATCTTTTACTTATATGTTAAGCATGTTTACATGATTCTCCTTCTTAAGTTCTAGTATAACCCAATCCAATAGTATCACTATTAGATCTCATCAATTGCTCAAAGTACTTGATGGCTTCACTTGGTTTGTTGAATCTTTTAGAAAAATATTTTTCTCTTCTTAGATCATGTTACTCAATTGTTCATTTTGTAATTGCAGGGTTGTGATCACAATGTCTTTACCATTCAATTCATGATTGGCAATCGTGACTTGATTCATTGTCTCCATTTGCATGCTAGCAATTTCCTTTGTACTTTTGATGTCTTTTCTTCCAATCTATTGATCAATATCCTTTTTTCATCTTCAATCATTACTTTGTCTTCTTTAGCTTTCTTTTTCTACTCGATCATCTCACATAGCAATATTGATTGGACTTTGTGTTCTATCTCTAAATTTCCGACTTCTTTATTAGGGCTCCATTCTTTTCCATCAGATCTACAACTACTGCATCAAATACACTTGTGTTTCCATATACAAACAATTCAATAGTGTCTTCCTCTTGTGTGTCATTCTCTTCAATATCTATCTCTTTCCTTCTCTTGAGTGAACACTTTAGATAATCTCTTGCTTCATTCAATCGATTTAGGGCAAGCTGAATTTTAATCTTTGGATTCTTAATAGTCCTTCCCAACATGTAGACTTCCATCTTCAAGATCTTTCCTCAAAGCTGCAAAGTTTTCCTTTATATAGAACCAACACTTTGATATGAATTATTGGAAATATAATAGGGAAAGTAAATTCTGATAGGGGAGGGAAGGGGTGTGAATCAGTGTTTCAAAATGACAACCATAAAATCATTCATGAAACATCCATCTCACTATTGTGCATGTAAACTGAAATACCAAATTAAGCATATACATCCATTGCATGAAAACAAATAAACATTCACACATATGACACAAAATATAATTACCCAGAAACCCTCCAATGAGAAGGTAAAACTAGGGTGGGGATGACACTAACAAATCTTCACTACTATAGCTATAAAGTGTATTTAATGATGGTTACAATGTTTGATCATGAAATGTGATCTACCTTATGAAAGGTATGCCCTGTTGAAGGCTTACAAGATTGTTAGATCTTATTGTGTTAAAGGATTTCAACACCCTAATAGAAGTGTGCCTAATTAAAGGACTTCAACTTACAATGAAGTAAGCACCCTATTAAAGGATTTACAACAACCTATTAAGACTACTCTATTAAAAGTTTTAATTGATTCACCTATTAGAATGTCTCAGTAATGATCCTGTGGTTAGCACTCTGTTACTAGATAATAGATAACATGTTTGCATGTATCCTTGATCCTCCTCTGATCAAATGTATATCTTATGTCCTTCAATTCCTTTCCTCTATTCTTCTCTAACTAATTCTACAATGTATATCATATTCACAACTCCTTAGCCACCATGAATACTCTATTTGTGCATGTAAACTTCTCTCGTTTCTCCTTCCATACCTCACTAATGTTTAGGGTCTTTTCTCCTTAAGAAGACCTAGGTGACTTAGGGTTAGGTATGAATCAATGATTGTAATTCATCCATCTAGCCACTCAAAACATCCCTTTAACTAATTGGTTGCATGTATTACATAGGGATTCTCAATTTAGATTTGTTCTTATCATCTAGGATCACAAAATAATCCTTAGTTTAGCTCCAAAATGGTATACATAGTACTTTGTGCCATTACAAACAACTATGTCAAAACTATTTTACACGACATTTGAAGTCCATGATGCTCGATATCAATGGAAACTTCAATGTTGTCACTCAACATTTGAATGACTCGGCACATACTAACTGTTGGACACTTGAGTGACTCAACAGTAATTGTTATGATCAATATGCATTACTTGTCCGACTTGAAATAAGTTCCAACTTGTAAATGAGTTAAGTGTATAGACACTCATATGTCAAAAGCAATCTCAATTCAATAGTTTTCCCATCTTGGAGTTACAAATGACAAGTAAGTAACACGTGGCATGGTTTTCTTGCCCATGGTTTTGTAAAACTACAAATGGTTTCTAGGTTGTAAATCACTATAAAAGGAGGGCTTGGGGAGGTGTTTTTATCATTGAGTTACACTTTGCAAGATTGGGTACTAGAAGGAGTCTCTATGAGTTCAATATGTGATGATGCACTCCTATAAGAACTTGCATTGCAACTGTACTATAATCTTCTTGATTTAATAATACATTGTGTGGGTTTTGGAGGGTGAGGTTTTTCTCCTAGAATAGTTTCCTCATGGTAATTACTGTGTTATGTTTTTATTGTTATATTTCATTTATGCATGTTTATTTGTCCATTGAAATCTCTGTAATAGTTAGTTGAAGTTGCATAATCATCCTCTCAAGATTAGCATAGGAAGTGATTCAACACACCTTTGCTTCCTTACATTGTTTATGTATGATTTTTCTACATTATAACCAACAAGTATTGTTTGTGTTGAAATGTG
Source organism: Cupressus sempervirens (assembly GCA_028749045.1). Taxonomy (NCBI): domain Eukaryota; kingdom Viridiplantae; phylum Streptophyta; class Pinopsida; order Cupressales; family Cupressaceae; genus Cupressus; species Cupressus sempervirens. Next base: position 102,499,759 of record CM053784.1, read on the forward strand.
TTTGTCAGATTCTTTTCCTAAATCATAGTTAAATATTCAAACTGATTGAACTTACTGCATTCTTAGCCTATTATGATAGAACTTAGATAGTGTGGCTTCCTTTTATATACTTTAAGAGGGAGTAGATGTATTACAAATAGAAGCCTAGCTACATTTTGCATAAACTACCTCATGAACTATTTTAGTTTTAAAAGGTTGAAGCTTTATTTATATGAAAGATGGAAATCAATAAAAAATAGGATCTTAGGAGTGATTAGCTATATTTTGAAAAACAATATCAAATTTACCATCATGATTTGCTACATTTTCCTTTACATTGAAAATGTGATGTTTGGATTCCTTGAATAGCGATGTACTAATATATATATATATATATATATATATATATATATATATATATATATATATATATATATATATATAGATATGACTTTTTGGCATTTGTATCTAATGCAAAGGGTCTAAGATTCCAAATAAACAAACACCTAGTTAAGGTTTTGATTGAGAATCATCTAATGATTCTTGTTGCTAGTCCTTCCCACCAATCCAAGCCGCCAAGACTCTTCTCCCAACTTCTCTCCCAGGTATAGTTGATATGGTGTAGGCTTAATTTCCACTTTTAAGCACTAGTCCTGCTAGATCTTCTCTCCCCTAACACCCTAACCCTCACTTAGAATCTTGTTCTACCACTTCCTTGAAGTCTACTAGTGTTGTAGTTACCATCCATTACCTTCCTAATCTCATCCACCACTTCTGGCCACAATAACAGCTCAAGAAAACTTAATTTCTTCATAAAGGCTAATTAGGCCTAATGATTTCTAAGTCTAGTAACCCTATTTTTCTCCCACACTTCAAATTCTTTGAAACAACCCCTAAAATAACCTCAAAAATTTGAAAGCTATATCCTAGCACTCTAAGATTCCAAATTTGCAGAACTTCAAAACACCCACAAGCCTACTTATTCCCAAGCCCTAGTTTCTAGCCATTGTTTATTCAAGGTGACTCCCAAGGGGTTCTAGGAACTCCATTAGATTGACCCACATGATCATGGGTGTGCTCTAGTACATCTCTTCCAAAACTATCCAGACTCACATACTTCTAGCAGTCAGCCTAGGGTATCACTCCATGCCTTGGACCATCATAGAAGTGCAAATAAAAGACAAAAACTATGTACACTATCTAACCTATCACCCCATCTAGTTTCATGCATTTTCCACTATGGGTGATTATGTTAGACCCATTCTTGTACAAACAACCCTATGAGGCAATGCCCAGGTCAGTGAGCAATCAAAATGTTGTAGCTTGCAAATCTTAAGACTTCAATACAAATGTGAATATGAAAAGGAACCAAGAAATACTAAAGAAAACAAAACATGAACTTGATCTCCTATGTTAATCCGTACATAGTCATACTACACCATTAAATACTAAGAAACACAAAAATCCGTCTATATAGAAACTCCACACGTGCATAAAATTGACAATAAACATTCCAACCTTCCAAAAATGATCTTCCATGCTCATATACCTAAGCATGGGTAGTTACAACCTCCAAAACTGCCTTATGCAATTTCTTGCAAAAGTTGCTCAAGAAACTTTTTAGCGACTTTGTAACATTTGAGCAATTTTCGCTCCTTAGGGCTTTTTGACCAAATGGGTCTTCCTAGGACCATTCAAGGACCCTAGATAGGATACCTAGGACCTATTTAGGTAATCAAAGACCTTAATTACCCATCCCTAATCATATTTGACCTATTGAACAACTTTTGGCTATATGAGCAACTTTTTAGCAACCTAAGACCTAGTGAGCAACTTGGCTCTTACAATTGGATTAGTTGCATTCCAAGGACACTTGGAACTTATTAAACACATCCAAACACCTAAATAACCCCTTTTCACTCAAAAAATCCAAAATTAGGGAGGTGCCTTGCACCGTTATCCATGTATATATGCATGTAGGATGTTATGTAACTCCATGTTTGGACAAATTATGTTATGTTTATAAAAGTGCTATGGTATTGGAATGATAACCAAAGCTTGTTCATGTTATCTTTTCAAGCTATGTTCTCCATTACTTGTGTATTCTTGACACTATTTTGCTACACGGTCCCATTACTTCTCTTACATTTTCTTGGTTAGGCTTTGTCAATGCCAAAATGGGTATCTTTCATGTCAGGAGAGATTTTGAGGAAGCCTATAACTTTGTGATAGGGTGGTAAAGCACTCCTACAACATTCTTGCCCCTTGTGTTCTTCAACAAGTTCTAGAGCATCTGTCAACATGGTTGACATGGTAGGAAGATCTTTCTTTTTCGGTAAATGATTTATGACCTCTTTGACCAGTATATTAGGTTAATAAGTCTTGGTAAACAATTATTTTGAAATAGAACTTATCATTTAATCCTCTTTCCTCATACTTGTATATATATATTTGAATTTAATGAATATTATAATTATTGACTTGTCGATGACCTTGACTCTTGTCGACTTTCAACATTTTTTAGAGATTGTTGATGTGGCACTTGTTTTGTGGGTGCAATCCTTATAGTCTATGTCATGTCCCCTTTTCAAATAATTAAAAAAGAAAATCTTTGCTAAGGCAGGCAGGCCCAAGAAAGTGAAGTTTCGAAAAAAGGGGGTTAATCTTTGGAAACCGTTGGACTAATAAATGAAAATTATTATTAAAATAAGTTTCATTAACCTCTCTTGGACGTGAGTTACAGTTATGCCCTCTTTTAAGGGGTTTGGAGGCATTTTGGGCTCATTCCAGAACTTGATTTTTGCTCATTCTTTGTTATTCTTCAGAGGCTGCCAAACCTGTGGAGAAGGAGACCCAAGAATGGGAGTTTGCAGGTTTCCAGGGAGACCCAAGAACGGGAGTTTGCAGGTTTCCAGGAAGGCTAAGGACGGGAGTTTGAAGCCATTCCATGTGCATGCTCATACAGAGTTTTCCTTTGTGCTGAACAGTGTAGATTTGTGGGTTTTTGGGTGTGGTTTTTTGCATGAGTTTGGTGTTTTCAGTTGAGCATTTCATATCAGTTTTGGTTGCTGCTGTATTTCAGACTTTAAGCTGTTAAAATAGAGCTGAATATATGTATTGGGACGTGATTAAACTTCTGAGATAGTTTATTAGTGTTTTTGTGGTGTTTCCGGGCATTTTTGTGTTAATTTCGAGAGCCCGATGAGCATAGTTTTTGTCCTACATTTGTGAGCTGTTTTGTAAAGGCTATATAGATCTGGAAATGACATTTTATAGGCTGTTATGCTGCTCAAATTTCTGTAAAAATGTCTACTTTCAGATTTATTAATAACAGGTGAAGCTGTGAAGCTTTTTGGCACTATTTTCGACATACCCGATTTGGGGTTTCTTAAGAAATTTGGTGGATCTTTGTGATATCAGTTGTTTGATCTTAAAGATCTAATTAAAGGTTGGAAATATCATACAAAATCAGAAAAGGGACATTTCAGTGGTATCAGAGCCATGATCTTGCCAGCCTGAGGGTTTGTAGAAGTTGCAGGTCAGTTTTGACAACTACCTAGATCTTGCATGTCAGTTTTGACAACTACCCAAGTTTTGCACGTCATAATTTATGGTTGCATGTTTCTTCTAATCAGATGCATGTTAAAATTTATGGTTACATTCTACTTCTAATCATTTTCATGTTAGTTCTTGGTGAATTTGGTGGTTGTAGAAGTTTGCATTTCAGTTTTGACAACTACCCAGATCTTGCATGTCATAATTTGGTGGTTGCATGTTGCTTCTAATCAGTTGCATGTCCAAATCTATAGTTTCATGCTACTTCTAATCATTTTCATGTTAGTTCTTGGTGAATTTGGTGGTTGTAGAAGTTTGCATGTCAGTTTTGACAACTACCCAGATCTTGCATGTCATAATTTGGTGGTTGCATGTTGCTTCTAATCAGTTGCATGTCCAAATCTATGGTTGCATGCTACTTCTAATCATTTGCATGTTAGTTCTTGGTGCTTGAAGAAGTTATATCCTATTGGGGTTACACTCTACTTTATCCAGAATGGACAAGTATAGTACAGAGTCTCAGAGGGAACGATCTTGGACAATTGATAGCTAGAGTCAAAATAGTAGAAAGGATGGTTATTTAGACATTCGAGATAAACTTATGAAAATAAGCCATGACATGTCTAAACAGTTGGTTGAGCACCACCGTATAAATGACATGTTATCTGACCTAGCTAAGGTGGATAAGTTGACTGGATTTCTATTTGGCAGATTTTCTCATAGGACAGATGACACAATTCCCAAGAACTTGCATGAGGAATTTGAGAAACTAGCTGATAGCCAGGTAGAGGTCTCAGATTCTACTCTGCCACAGGAGGTGGTGGGAAAGGATATCACACAGATTGATAATAACAGTCAACTTGATACTCAAATTGAGACAATTGTTTACAGGTCGTCAAAGGGTGATGCCACAGGTATTCAAGATGTTATAGTTACAACAGGCAGTGACTACAGTGTAGTGGGTTTAGATGATGATTATGAGGATGTTGTTGTGCAGGATGGTGAGATACCTGGTAGAGATGAGCAGACATTGAGCATTCATGACTTTGCTGAGAAAGAGTACCAGGCACAGTTAGATGCTTCATCACATGAGGTTGAGGCTGGTAGTACTTCACATGATTTGTCTAGCCAGCTGAAGGTGAACCAAGATAGTATTGTGACTTCATTATCTCATCATGACAGGTACGTGGAGTTAGTTGGTATTGGTCATATTACTTAGGTGAGGAGTTTGCTTGAGTTACCAGTTGATTCTAGTTTACGGATATGGACTCGAGATTGTTATATTGGCATTTGGGATTTAGTTGACTGGAGATCTTTAGCACTTTTTGGTAGCAGTGTTTGTTTGGGTGCTATCATGGATTTGATTAGCAGATTACACGGTGTTGTCTTTTCTTGTGCCAGTATCTTGTTTGATGTTGGTATTAGTTTTTATACACCAATGTTGGGCTTTGTTCATATATCTAGTCGACCATACTTGCTGGAATGTGTTGATGATATTTCATATTTGGCAGTGTGTATAGATGAGTCCCAGGATCATATTGGCATTGATGACATCCAGGAGGATGCAGTGGGCAGTTTTGAAGACTTAGTTTCCTTGGGTACAGAGGAGTTGGACAGCAATGCTAATGTTTTTGATACTCCGTATGTTGATATGAGCTTTAGATTTGATTCACAGGATATGGATGGTAATACTCTAGAGACTAGTAACTTTGAGGACACTCCTTCAGACAGTGCATCAGAGGAGGTTTGTAGGAGACAGTCAAGCCAGTGCCATCATGTGTCTAATCAGTTGAGAGTTAGTGACCAAGACATTGCTATCACTTGCCAACATTTCGATGCTACTCGTCAGTTGTTAGCAGTTTATGGATGGGGTTCTCCTACTAGTGATGAGCAGGAGGAAGTTATCTTTCCTTGACAGAGATCCACTCTTTATGGGAGGCTATTCGGATTTTGAGACAAAATTATATGCAGTTGGTAGCCGACAGAGATTATCTTATGGAGTGGGGCAGTACAACATTTGATGCATTGTTGGCCAAGGAAGATGAGGTGAGTGAGCTTACTGAGCAGCTTGAGGTGACTTCTGAGATTCTTGAGAGTACACAGTTGGCTCTCAAGGAGTCATAGTTTCATTTGGCTAAGGTGACCATGGAGTTAGAGCGACTACAGTCTTTACCTAATTCTATACAGTCACAAGCTGTGGTGTTTGGTGATTCGAGGATGTCCATGGCCGAGATTGTTAGAGACAGTGGAGATGGGAATGCATCCATCCTTGATACTAACATTGGCATATCAGGTTCATTCCCACTAGAGTCAGGTTCAATTGAGTTGGGTGCTGTAGCAGATTTTTGTGGTGTGCCTGACATGGTGGTGACCTCTAGTACTAATGGCACGAAGACTAGAGATGTTGTATCAAAGACCATGTGTGACATTGGTGAGCTGATAGTTGGCATGGTTCCTACTAGTAATACTACTCCCTTCGCAATGTCTTCAGAGGTAGTAGTCAGTTCCAACTTGGTTAATGATCGATTGCAGTTAGTTACATCTGGATTGCAGTCTGAGCCACTGACTGAGATTGGTGCATTCTATCGGCATTACACTGTGAGGTATGCTCATCTATCTACCTTTGATGACCATGTTGATGAGATGATGATACAGAGATGTACTTTGGTTCCTAGTGCTTATCATCAGTTATGGGATAGTTTGATGCCTCGGGATGAGAGTTGTGATGGGCATGACATGGTGATAGGTCCTGCAATTGACAGGTTGATAATACATGACTTAGAGCAGGAGTTTTGGAGTGATGCTTTAGCAGGTGTTGTTATTGATTCTACTCCTTTGGCTATGACATCTCTTGACTTAGCTGGTGATTATTCATAGTGGGTTGTATCACTTCTTCATGGTGAGCTGTTGACTGAGGTTGGTTTTTTTTATCAACATTATATTGCAGGGTATGTACATCAGTTAGCATTTGATCAGTTAGCATTTGATCCTTGTGCTGAGGAGTTGATGGCAGACAAATTTGGTTTGGATTCCATTTCTTACTCTTTATCTTGTAATGTCTTTTCACCATCAACAGTGTATGGGAGTTATGGTTATGAGATAGTGGCCGATGATTTGCAGAGTTGTGTTGACTGCAGGAGTTGTACAGTGTGTGGATTCTCCATACTTGGTACAGTTTCATTCGAGAGGGTTCACCATTGTCGCAGAGTTGGATTGTACATTCCATATAGGCCAGTGGGATGCGTTGATGGTATTTACTGTGTTGGTAGTTTGATTTGTCCACTTTACTTGGGTTCTGATGTTCTAAGAGTTTGTGCCTCATGGGTTTTTGATTGTGGTAGTGGTGATTTCGGAGTTTGGTTGAGCTATAATTGTCAATTTGATTATGGATTCCTCTTGGTCATATTGCAGAGGATATTGCAGGAGCCTGTGTTAATTGGTAGTAGTATAGTTCATGACTACATTTGGGATCCAGGTGGATTGATTGGTTTATTGTTCAGCCATTGCTTGAGGACAAGCAATGATTGGGAGGGGAGGACTTGTCATGTCTCCTTTTCAAATAATTAAAAAAGAAAATCTTTGCTAAGGCAGGCAGGCCCAAGAAAGTGAAGTTTTGGAAAAAGGGGGTTAATCTTTGGAAACCGTTGGACTAATAAATGAAAATTATTATTAAAATAAGTTTCATTAACCTCTCTTGGACGTGAGTTACAGTTATGCCCTCTTTTAAGGGGTTTGGAGGCATTTTGGGCTCATTCCAGAACTTGATTTTTGCTCATTCTTTGTTATTCTTCAGAGGCTGCCAAACCTGTGGAGAAGGAGACCCAAGAACGGGAGTTTGCAGGTTTCCAGGGAGACCCAAGAACGGGAGTTTGCAGGTTTTCAGGAAGGCTAAGGACGAGAGTTTGAAGCCATTCCATGTGCATGCTCATACAGAGTTTTCCTTTGTGCTGAACAGTGTAGATTTGTGGGTTTTTGGGTGTGGTTTTTTGCATGAGTTTGGTGTTTTCAGTTGAGCATTTCATATCAATTTTGGTTGCTGCTGTATTTCAGACTTTAAGCTATTAAAATAGAGCTGAATATATGTATTGGGACGTGATTAAACTTCTGAGATAGTTTATTAGTGTTTTTGTGGTGTTTCCGGGCATTTTTGTGTTAATTTCGGGAGCCCGATGAGCATAGTTTTTGTCCTACATTTGTGAGTTGTTTTGTAAAGGCTATATAGATCTGGAAATGACATTTTATAGGCTGTTATGCTGCTCAAATTTTTGTAAAAATGTTTACTTTCAGATTTATTAATAACAGGTGAAGCTGTGAAGCTTTTTGGCACTATTTTCGACATACCCGATTTGGGGTTTCTTAAGAAATTTGGTGGATCTTTGTGATATCAGTTGTTTGATCTTAAAGATCTGATTAAAGGTTGGAAATATCATACAAAATCAGAAAAGGGACATTTCAGTCTAGATATGAAAGTGGGAGAGGATAAGAGATAGATGGAGAAATCTAAAGGGAGATAGAGAAATAGAAAGAGGTAGATATTAAAGAGAGAAAAAGAGAGAGTGAGTTAATATCACTATTCTACACAAATATGTACAAAAAATAAAGCAAAATATTTCCATGTTGACATCCCACACATCTTGAGCACATCCATTGCACACTAAAGTATGAACTTAAGCATAGACGACAACAAAAACATTTAAACAAAAAGAGCTAAGTAGTAGTAGGGGAAACAAGCCAGTTGCTGCCGATGTACACAATGTCGCAATGTTAACTGTTACCTTTCCCCCACAATTACCACCCAAAAAGAACCTCAGTACTTACATACAAATATGTCAAAACAAATCACTATGAATACCAATATTCGTTCGCTTTTGTTCATTTTTTAGCTTTCTTGGTTGTTGATTGGTCCATATGTGCAAAAAGTACTATTTTCTGGGTGAGCGGCTATCGGGGAGTCTTAGTGGCTGGTTTTGGGCGAACATTTTAAAATGACACTTTTAGGTCACCTCACACTCTACAAGTTCTGTAGAGAGCTTCGTTAATGTGGGAAAACCAAAAGATTAGCTTTAAGCTCTTCACTCACCTGCGAATTAAGAACTGTAAGTACGCGAAGTTAGCCTCGACAACTACTAAATCATTTCCCCTAAAACGACTTCGGTAACACAAACATTAAAAAAGAGAAGCACCTTGCATGTGGCGAGAGCTCATAGTGACAATTTCTTTTTCTTTCTCGAGATTAGATTGAATGCATTTGTACCATTTATTGATTGAAGGGATTTGTAGCAAAAATTTGCTTCACTAATTCTGCATGATCGGTACAAGCGCGCCGTCCTCGAGAGCAACTTATAACGAATTTTGGATCATCTCCACTGACTCCAAGAAAGGAACATGTCGTACGCGTAACCGCGTCGAATGGGGACACACCCGTTACTTCCCCCAAACGGATGCCACGCGGAAACTTCCTTCCCACTTCTTCTCCCCGCCCCTCTATTTATTGCTCGCTTTCCAAACTGTGCTTCGCCAATAGAATAATAGAGTCGCCATTACCATTTAAACTAGTCCTCCGCTTGTTTAGAGGAATTCTTTTGGAGTTTAGCTAAATTCTTGCAACAGCTTGGAAATTCTCAGTAATGGATGTCACACTGGCCGCCAAAACTAGCCGGGCGATCGCTCACTATTCAAGCAGGATTTCTTATGTTCAAAGAAGCAACTTTTACAAGACGAAGAAGACCAGGTTCGCAGTTAAGGTTCACACTTCTGGGGAATCAGGTATATCCCAAATCTCAATTCTACTGAGTCTTGTATTTTTCTGTTTTCTAAACGGAATCACAGTGCTGAACTAGTGTTTTCTTTTCTTGCAGGACGTCCGAGCATGGTGGACGAGGATATGTCAACACTGAGAAAACGGATACAGCAGCTCAGAATGGAGGAAAGAAATTATGTTGATTGGGAGGAAAAACGGTACGAAAGTTATTGTTGTTCAGGTGTATGCTCTACTTCCCTCGGATGGCTACGGAACGTTCTGCTGAATACAAGACTCGGCATTGCTGTGGCCTTTTTGGCTTTGATCTGGTCGAGTGGCCCAGCCTCCCTTTTGCTTCTGCTCATTCAGAGCCCAGTTGTTGTGAAGCGAGCAACTCTGGAGCTTCTCACCTATTTGCGTCGCTAGGATCTCACTGTTTCTCCCCTGAATTTACTAAGTTCATCAGCAGATCAAATCCAAGCGAATTTTGGGTTTCTTAACGGCTAGGTTTTACTAAGCTTGTACAGTTGTCAATTCCGTCAAATTTTGTATAGTGTACTTTCCTTTAATAATAATAAAGTGTGTTGGGAATTTTCGATTGGCCCTGTTCTTTCTTGTATTAATAACAATTAAGTATGTTCTGCCTTTTTATTATTATTAATAATCGATTAGCCTCGCATATCCGAATTATTGGTAGGAGATCCCAGTTTTGAGCCGTGAAAAAAAGAGAAAATTTGTTGGCAAATTTCCAGTCTTATGATAATCGGACGTTGTACATTTTCTCCGAGCTCTATGGACTAAATCTGCAGCTTTGGGCAAACGGAAGTTGCGGCCCGTTGAAGAATCTGGAGTCTTTTGAGATTCCTTTTTATTTCGTCCAAAGGACCGTTATGTGTAATGGGTCGTACTCGTCGTAATGCAAGCGAACCAAGTCCATTTTAAATAATTCTATGCTATCCAAACGAATATATGCAATCGAGCACTGAAGTGAGCAAGTTATTTAATTGCTCACTTTTAATAATTGCTCACCTTTTCTCATTATTAATTTCAGGTGTAGGCTCACTTTATGTACCAGTAGTTATAATATTTTTTTGGCTTTCATTTGTATATTACTATTGGACATTTGTAAACTATTTGTGGAATATTTGTTTACTACTATTGGGACATTTGTTCACAAGTATTGTTTTGATTGATTTGAGTGAGTAGGTATTGGCAAACTAGAGGTTCATTAGAGCAACTTTTTGAAAATTAGTTTTTACCATTAGGTGTTCAATGGTCTCTACAAAGAGATCCACGCATAGCTAGAAGTTGGAATCTTAGTTTTTAGTAGTCAACTCACTTTGAAAGACAACCAAGATGAAATTGGCAAGATCCAACACACTATTTACAATCTATAAGTACATGAAGTTACAGTGTGTTGGTATCGATTTTCTTCCCCTAATAGATTCAATAAATATTTAGAAGAATTTGAAATATCATTTAAGGAGGGAAACAATTAAGATAATCTTTGAGATTAATTTTTTATATTAATTTATCTCATCACATAAAAAATGAGTAATTCATGATGCAAATAATAATGATCATCTCATCAGGTAAGAGCCTACAACACAATGGTAACTTGTGAGCCTCTCATGTGGGAGGTCTTGAGTTTGAATTCACTAAACACATAAATTTTATTTTTTTAATTATAATAAATAACAACAATTAATCTAGGCTTTGACCATTTATCGATTAATGTAGACTACATGATTATAACTTTATGTGCTTAGTATACTAACAAAACTAATCAAAAAATTGAATGCTTTATATGCATTCGTACTCTTCTCACAAATTAAAATAGATTAAAAATAGATAATTATTCATTAATCTTTATCAAATTAGTATATATGAATTTTAATTATTAGTTAATATTTTTAATCATAATTTATCATATTTTTTCCACCTCATCTATTTATAATAATTAATTAAAATATGTAAAAGAAGTATATTCTATTGACCGGTCTACAATCTTTTGAATACAAATAATGGCATTGAGAAAATAATACAATGAATTAAATAAATCACATGATCGAGATGAACCACCTCCTCAGTAGAGACTGCTTTAGCCACCTGAGGGTTGTTTTATATGTTTTTTTTTAATGAATAGTTGATGACTCCTGCTTCGGCCGTGTGAACTCTTGCCGGGTGATTTTGTATCCCCCGACCTTTTTTTGTGAATTGTAATCTTAGTATATTATTTATTAATAGAAAAGGATTATTCATCAAAAAAGAGAGAGATAAGTTTTCACTATTAGCTTATTATATAGTCAACATGGAAAGAAATTCAATGACTTCAATGCTTAATACCAAACAACTTTAATCCAACAAATGGTCAAAAAATAGTTTTAATATTTTAAAATGAAATTGACAAAAAATATGTATTAAATACAATTTAGTCAAAGAATTTGAATTCTAGCATGTGGTTGGTTCATTTGTTAACCATTAAGAACCTAAGGAGTGCATTATAACTCCTAGATGTAGTAGGAACTAATAGGGGAGATAGATGCTATAGATTATGTACGTTAAATGTATGTATATTGAATATATATGTTAAATGTATGTATAATTGATTTTTTCAATAAAGAAATGTAATAATTTAGTTCTATTAATTATTTAGAATTATTCAACATTGGATCTTCAATGGGTTGGTTTGAGTGCAATGGGAATGATATTCATGGATTTGATATTCAAAATTGATACGTGATTGAACATAAGTAATGAAATGATTTAGAAAAATACATGGGTAATTATTGAATCGATATTTGACTTATTTATTCTACATCGACTCTCTTGTTGTACCAATTTATAGTCTTACAAAAAGGTTTGAATATCTTAGACAATCACATAAATAGCCTAACAATATATTATGATATAATTAATTCATTTTAAATTCTCTAGAACTAGAGAAAGAGGTGTAACTAGAACTAGGATAATGTCAATGTATGGAAATGTAATGCTTTTGCCCCCTTCCATATCTAAACTTCCATGTGGTTTTAACAATCTTTTCACCTCAATCATAAGTATCAAGGTATTTGCAAGGATTCATGATATTTACAAATAAACAAATTAGAATTTGAAGATTTAAAAAAAAAATTGAATTTTAAATTTCAAAAATCAATTTTAATTCAAACAAATACAAAATAATTGTAAATAAATAAATAAAAAGTAAATATCAAAATAATAAATAATTGTTAAATTAAAAATATTTAATCAAGTCAATAAACAATTATTTTTGTGTGAACATAAGAGAAAAATCTCATTTTCGCATATAAATATTTAATATTGCTCATAATAATATCAAGCTTTATTGTCAAAATGAGTTCGAATCAAAATATTTTTAAAAATAAACTAAAGTATCGAAATGATATATATATATATATATATAACATTCCATCAAAATATACTTAAAAACAATTTTATAGTGTGAAATGGAATGAATACTTAGAAATTAAACTGAGAACAGACAAGAAGAAATCTCAAAATGATGAATAAATATAATAAAAAGTCTATAAATAATGACGAGCAAAGTTAAAAAAAATGTAAAAATATTCCCTAAGAATAAAAAAAGAGAATCCGACGACGACGATGTTACATCAAGATGGGCCCGAAACGGAATCGATGCAATTTGCAGCATCACACATTCACTGCCACAATACAAAAGAAGCGTATTGCAGACAGCTTTATCACTCTTCCTCGAAGTTTCCCAAAATTTGTATCTCGCATAAACTCAACTATCAAAGCATCGATTAGGCGAATGTAAACGCGGAGCAGCGTAAATCAAGGCCAACTAAAAACCGCGTGAATATCTCTCGTGTCTATCCCAGCAACTCCATCATCGCGTCCAAAATGAGTCAATGCAGGTCCCGCCATTCCGCGCACCTTGGCAGATCGACATGACAATTAAAGCTTCGTCATCCCGCAACCTGGGCTATATAAGCAAAATCTCTTCTTCCATTAGATGCGTCCCTAAACTGTAAACCCTCCCATAATATTTCAGTGTTGCATAGCTTAAAATTTTCATCCATGGATTCTCGAGCTCTCGCTAATGCTAAAGTTCCTCAATTTCTGCATCCTCTGCAGACAAAATTACACAGGCCGGCGGTTGCAAGCGTTCCCGTGAAGAAGAAGACGCCAAGATTGGCTGTTAAAGCTGCGAGCTATGGCGAATCAGGTATGGATTGTTGTATAAATATTCTATATTTTATTTTTCTGTGCCTGATAAAATGCTTTCCTTTGCTTTCCTGGCTTGAAGTTTGCAAATATTTTTGGCAAAGTTTTTCTTATATTTAAGTGATCTTGCAGAACATCGGAGCGTGGTGGACGAAGAAATGTTAGTTTTGAGGAAACGGATGCACCAGATGAGAATGGAGGAAATGAATTATATTCCTCCAGATCACTGGTTGGAGTGGGAGAAGAAATGGTACACCAGTTATGATTCAGATGTGTGTTCTTCCTTGCTGAAGTTGCAGAGCATTCTGCTTAAGACAAGGCCTGCCGTTACCGTGGTTATGCTGGCTTTGATTTCCTCAAGTTTTGCAGCATCTCTCTTGCAGATTCCGATTCATTTCAAGGAAATCGCCACGGAGTTGCTCCATAATTTGCCTGTCTAGGCTTTCATGGTTTATTTAATCTTGTTATTCAAGCTTAAATTTGTCACAGTTTTTCCCCAATTGTTATTCAAGCTTAAATTTGTCACAGTTTGTTAGTTTTAGTTTTAAAGTATCCGTTTAAAGAATCGTTTCAACGGCAAACAATTTTATTTACACAAAGGCTCTTTTCTTGAATGTAAAAGATTAAAATGAATTATAAGTTATGTTGAGAAGACCAAAAATATCATCGTCTCAAATAATTAATGAAGCAATGCACAATTAACGTCAAATGATGGACCTGAAATTTGTTGTGCCATCTTTATTGATTTACAATTAAGATTCTAACTCCAACTCCAAGGGCCGCAACAAATCCTTTTTCAAGATTTGTATTCTTTTTGTCAACAAACTGAATATTAAGTCAACGTGTAAAAAATAAATAAAATATTGAAGGAATTAGAGCATTTTAACGAGAATATAAATCAAGTTTAGTAGCATGACTTTTCTGCACCATACATACTACAATCAAGTTTTATTATTATTTTAATATATTACTATATTTTAATTTACCAAAGAGAGTTTGAGCAATTTATAAAATTCAAATATTTCAGTGAACAAGTGCTTGACAGGCCCGCTCCACTGTCAAAATTTATAATTTCAATGGAATGGAGAATTTCATTTTTGGTTTGTTTCTTTTTCAAATATTCTTTCGTCCGCATTGTGGGGCAAGATTCTTTAATTCGTGGGAAACATCATTTCTAAGATCCGCTGGGAAAATAATATGAGCAGTTGGATGATTTGATTTGTCTTTAAATTTTCCTTTTTAAGAAGAGCATTAGCAAAAACGACATAGGAAACTGTTCTATAGATATTTTTCCTCGTCATACTTTCAAGCCTATTTATCACCATATTTACCAATTAAGGTGGTAATTAGGGGTATATTAAAAATCTAAATAAAGTTAGTTCCTATAATTTTATAGAATTAAACAATAATTATTGACATTTTCGCATTATATTGGCAATAGACTCCACTATTTACAATTCTCATGGTATCACACAATTATGGTATCATTTAGTGAATAAAAAGAAAGGATAAAAAGAGAGGAATAAATTTTGATGCTATCATGCAATACATAAATTACAATAAAGTAAAGTAAATTAAAAATTAAAGGAAAAAAAAGAAAGAAAAATAGATTCTAATATATTAAGATGTGACATTTTTTTATAGTCTATAGAAATAATTTCAATAATTAATATTAATTAAAATCTTTAACTATTTATAATTTTTTTAACAAATTGATGTTTAAAATTAGAACATTTACACATATCATCATTTGTGTGTATCTTTCGATAAATGATTCTTTTAGCTATTTCATTTTATTATGTGATTTAATACTTTTCAAATTAATAATTCTTTAAAATGATTTTAATATTTAAATATCTATATAATTTAACTCATAATAGAATTAAGGTAAGAAATAATATCACTTTAGAATCTCACTAGTTTATGTCTAATAAATCTAGTATCTTTCAATTAATATATTAAAATACAAATAACAAGAGGAGAAATGTGAGAAGAGAGATAATACAAGGTCCTCAAAAAGTGGAATTTATTCTAATGATAAAATTGAGACATTAATCAATATCATTAGTTACAATATCGAGAAAATAGTAAAAGAGGGTAAGAAAATAAAGAGAATAATATTTTAATATACTAAGATATAAATTATATAAGAATTTTTAAAAATATGGTGTGTTTATCAAAAATTTTCATTATTTACTTATTTTTTATTGTCAAACTAATGTTTTAAATTATAAAACTTCCTAAAATATTTTAATGAAGAATAGATTCTTCAATTACTTTATTATAATATGTCTATTGAATTCTCAAAATGCTCAAATTAAATACTATATTATTATTCAAATATTTGTGCAATGTAATACACGATTAAATTAAGACAGATAAGAAATAATTATTTTGTTTTTTAAGTTTTATAAACTAACATTATAATAATAAGTAGGAGATAATTTCCACAGTCAATTAGTGATATTGCTATCAAGATTCAACTGTGTGATTTTGAGTCAAACTCATTGACCCATGTTTCATGAATAGTGATTCAATATGAATCCATCTCTCATGAGAATAAATGGAACACTTAGAACTCATTGGATCTAGGTGATGCTCATAGGGGTGAAGCACCAAGACTTCCCGAGAGGTCACCCATCCCAGTACTACAACCTGAGTGCACTTAACTATGGAGTTTCCTCCATGGTTAAACCCAAAGCTTGTAACCCCATTTGCAAAACCTTGACCAAGTGTTGTGCCTTATGAACTATTCATTAGAAAGCCGCTTAAGTGATGAATACTTCATTTAACTTGAACCACTATGATGAATAGTTCATTTAAAATGCAAATGAACATTATGTGAAAACACCTCAAATTTAGGGCTTAAAATGAATTCATCAAATCTTGAATGATTTAAAGATAAATTCACTCTTATTCTCTCTCTTTTAAAAAGATCTCTTGATCAATTTTCTTTTTTTGACGTGACTTATTTTGTTGACTATCACTATGAAGTTGGAAATGAACAATTGAATGCTAAAAATCACGTGTGTCTTCAAAACTAGTTTGTTAGGATACACTAAAGTGTCCAAAATTTTGAGATTGTGCCCTCTAGCACATGTTTGTCTTCTCTATTTTCTACAAACTAAGACCTTAAAGTACATGATGCATGTACCGAAAGTTGTTAGCAAGATCATCCTCAACAACCTAGGAGTGCTTCTAGTGAGTTCATCCACCTCTGGGAACTGTATCGCCTTTGGTGAGAAGCTCAAACTAGTAAAAATATGGCTAGTATATAAATCAAGGGGAAGGTAAACTTTCTCGCTCTATCTCCCAAGTTTGGGCTGTGTGTTTTTGGGGGTAGCCTAAAGTGGGAAAACTTTCCCATGATTTTAGCATGTTCGGAATAGATCCTTATGTGGATTACATACATAACAACTATTTGGCAAGACTCCATAAACCTATTTACAACACTATTTTTATTCATCATGATTTTACCCATGGTATGTTAATTCACAGTGCAAAGGAAACAACATCCCCCAAGATTACTCACCATTGTGCTCCCCTAGTAGAGGCATAAGGCTACTTGGGTTTCATCTCTAAGGGTCATTATTCTCGTAGAAGGGGGACTTCTATTTGTCATGCCTTAAGATTCTTTGAAGTGTATCATTTGTTGATCAACTCTTGTATTGACTCACCTCTTTGATTAGAGGGACATATTACACTAGAATTAGGAGACATCAAGTTGTGGGTTGTTGAATAACATATTGCAACCAAAATTTGACCTTAGGGATAAAGAGTGTGTTTGAATTGTCTTATTTGTGTAAAAGACCCAAGAAAAACATACATAGTTTCTATGATTGCTATCAAATCCTTAATTGCTAAAGAGATCACTTGTTTGTCTTTCTCAAAGTTGCTTTGTTCTTTGAGAAATTATTTTCTCATAAATCCATCATGTCAAAAAAAGTCCTATCCTTGTTATCTTAAAAACCATTGTTAGCAAGTCCATTCACAACAACATTAGTCTTGGTGGCTCAACTTTACCTTTTTCAAAACTATCCTTGTTACATCAAAAGAAGTTATTAGTGAAGTGCAGTTGCAAACAAACTTTATTCTCCTTGGTCCAAACTTATTTTTCAAAATATCATTGTTACCTATCTTACTTGACTGATTTTTTTTTTTTTTGTAAGCATTCAACCAAACCATTCACCTTCAAAACAAAGTTCTCCTTACCTATTTTCAAAAAAGGATTGTTAGCAAGTTTATTTGCAATAGTCTTAAGCCTAGTTTATCCCACTTTACTACTTACATCCTAAAAACACCCAAAATGCTTTTCCCTTTTTACATAAACACATCATTTCTTGAAACCTAGTTACTCCTCAACTGATTTATGTTTTCAACCCAAGGTTCAAGGGTATACTTAGCATAGTCACTACCTCTAAAAACCCACAATTGTGATCAAATCTTATAGAATTATCGCATGTCAGGCCAAACCAAGGCCAAACTTCCACAAATACCAATTTATAAGGAAATAGAAGCAGAACACAAGAAGTATACCCCCAACCTAAAGATTTCTAAACTAGACCAATTTGAAAAAGATGGTGCAGACATTGCACTACAAGTTGAGTGGTATTACAAAATTCAAAACTTAACTCTCCAACGAGGTGTCAACCATAGCCTTATTAATAACTCTAGTGTTACTTACTCTGATTAGGTCCTTCTTTTTCCCACACACTCTTATGGACTTATCTCCTCATATAGTATTTCACATAGCTCCTCATTCCATTTAAGCATTCGGGTGACTCATCTCCCTACTTTTTCTCATCAACCTTAGGTTTTCAGAAAATCCTCCAAAAATAAGCATCATTAAGCCCTAGTATCCTCTATTATTTCCTCATCACTTAGAGCATTTAGCATCACTTCATTAAAATTTTTGTTTCCTCAAAAGAAATCTCCATCCATCTCACTATCATAATTATCCCTAAACTAAGCATTGTTTAGGATAAACTGTCACTTGTTTCCCACATCACCTTCAGAAAAAGGTTGGGCTACACACTTGATCCCCATTTGCCTTCCAAAAGGTCACAAGGCTACCTTAGGATTTGATATCACCATCACATTTTCAAGTTCACACTTAAGGGAAACACATTCTCCTCCACTTATTGCCACATCATTTAGGCTTCCTAGATATCATTAAGAACATTTTCATACACTCTCCTTTGTATCTTAGGAAATCCCTACGCCCTAGCCACACTTAGAAAAATCATCTTCTCACATACACTTATCATCATCCTTTTGCATTCCATCCTTAGGGAAGTCATCATTTCATGCCACCTACCACACGTGTTGGTAAGAATAAATGTAAAAGGAAGGACATTGATCCTAGTCTTAGTAGTAGCATAGCTCGGGCTCAACCATACCCCATAGTTTCCACAACACCACCAAACACACCACCACAAATTCTTGAAGAAACAAGTTCTTCAATAGATATTGATGTATTCATGAACCAACTTGGATACACAACCATTGTTAATGCCATCATAGATCAAAATAGAGAGATCATCTTGGAAAACTTCTTAAGGGACAATGTTGGTGCCTTTGATTTTGGAAAACCACCACCTACCAACATTACTGATCCTGCACATCCTCTGTTTGGATGGCAACCACCATCCGTAGGGTCATTTGCCCCTCATGATCCTTACTTTTCACTAAATAGTGGGTATCTACCCACACAAGCAAGACCAATAGACCCGAATATCCCCTCAAACCAGGTCAATATTCCTATTCCACAAAACACTCAACCCATCCTCACTTAACCCTTAGGGGTAAAAGCACAAACCTATGTCGCCCTTTTGTAAAAGAAAAGGCCAACAAAAGTATACTTATTCAGCTTCAATAACATAAAATTGGTAATATTATTTTGAATTTGAAAATGAAATAAACTAATGAAATATGTAGAAATGGATGAAGTTTATCATTATAATTTTTGATAATTTTTTAGAATAAGAATTGATAAATTTCCTTAATTTTTATAGATAATTTCTTAGCTGCTAAAAAATGCAAAAAATTAGGGGTCTAGTTCCCACCATAAAACTATATGTAAATAAACTTATTTCCCTTTGATCTTAGACTATGTTATAGATAACATATATAGTTAGAACAATCAAAAATAAAAATTTCCTTTAGACCTATATTTTCTTTTTAATAATGATTCAAATTTCAACTCACTTGAAATCAATAGTTTTCATCTCCCACCACATTTTTGAAAAAATATATATTCTAGCCTATAAAAAAATTATACATTCTAGAAGAATATTCTCTCTTTTAGAACATCATATAATTTTAATTTTTTTTGATATGATTCAATATTTTTTTTCTTTCTCAAAACTGACATTTTTTCAAGTGTTCAAATACGTGCTTGTGGAATTTCTTAATTACACTATACTATATCTAATTAAAACACTATAAACTCTATATGAGAATATTCTTGACTTTTAGCTCTATAAAATGGTTTTATATGTTATTAAAAAATCTCATAAAAAATAATAAGAGTTATTGAAACACCACATTTCTAAAATAATTTTATTTCTTTAGTAATTAGACACAAACTAGTATAAAACATGAATTTAATAGTTATTTCCAATTGAAAAAGTGTGAGACCATATATAACTTAGCTTGAATGAATTTATCTATAGATCATATGTTTGAACAAAATTGATTTTTAGATAGAAATACTCAAATTCAGTTGTTCTAATAAGTCAGCCTGAAATGTGACATAGTTTTGTACTTTTACCCTTAGTTCATACCACATCCAAACCAACCACAAGTATACCATTTGCATCTGCTTCCACCACCCATATTCCTCATGCGCAATATACCCCTTTTCCACTTAGTAACATGACATTTTCTCTTCCATCTCAAAACACATCCAATCCATTCACTAGTACCATAAACATCCAACCTACATCCTAGTACACTATGGGAATGCCTCCATTAGGGTTGAATACCTTATCTTCCATCCCACCCAACATCACTATCAATCCATTTGTCACTAACCAAATTACTTCAACCTCATTTCCTCTAGGACCTTGGAGTTTTGGTATGACACGAGGGCCTACCACTAGTATCCCCTTCAACAGTGCATCCATGTCCAAACCTCAATCACATTCATTCCTCCCTCCTCAAGTCTATTCATTACCACCAATTAAAAACTTCTTTTCTGTGCCGCCCTTAGGAAATAGCCAAATTAGCCCTCCATCACAATACTTGGTTGTGAACACTCTTCCTCACATCAATTACCTAGTACCTATTAATACTTAGTTTCTTTCTCAAGCATGCACACAACCAAAATATATATTGGGCAAGGTATACACTCCCAAAGCATGGTCCAAGTATTACCTACACTACCATCTTTTAAGCCACAATCATCACATGAACAGTATGCCCAAGCACCCTTGCAGAATTATCTAATAGGGTAACAACCTCACACCTATGTTCCCCATCGACAATCTACCTAGAAGACGCAATACTATGCCCAAACTACATTCCAACAACGAATAGCATCCATCAAAATAGTAGTGTAGCCCACTTTTCAATCATCACCATATGGTAGTCAAGGTTTTCCATACCAACTTTCAGCATCCACCACATACCTCACACTGGGGGCACTCGTTACACCACCTATAAACTCTAAATGGGAAGAGATGAAAACTGCTCTTAAGGCCCTCAAGAATGGGATAGAATCAAAAATTTTCAAATTCAAAAATGATCACAATTACACCTTTTCCTAAACATTTTGAGATCCCTTAGTTTGATAAATTTAGAGGAAAGAGCGATCCAATCACACAAGTCAAGGAATTCTATATGCAATGCCAAGAAGTGGCCTATAATGATGTGTTCCTCATGCAATTTTTTTTGAAAAGCTTAGGAGGCCCTGCCCTTGAACGATTTTTTCATATACCCTAGGGTACCATTAAGACTTTTGTTAATCTTTCTAAAGCCTTTGTGGCTCAATATGCTCATCTAGTCAAAACTGAGATATCTATGGTAGACCTAGTTCATACCAAAAAAAAGGGAGGAGAAAGCCTTACAAAACACTCACAATGTTGGAAAAATCTCACAACTTGGATCTCATACACCATCCTCAAACATCACCTTGTCAAGATGTTCATCAATAATGCACATCCTAGTCTTGCCCATCACATGGTTATGAACTATTTACAAACATATAAAAACATTAAGGAAAAATGGATGGGACTAGAGCAAGGGCTCATCAAAGATGGTGTCATCAATATTTACAAGGAAAACACCCAGGACAGAGGTCCAAGCAATGACAAACCACGGTATTGGAATAAAAATAAGAACATAATTACTGATGGCATCACTGACACCCAGCTTGTGCATGTCATTAGGGTAGTAGTTGACATTCCCACCACATTTTATCAACAACAACCTTACCAACAACAACCACCAATCCATCAGCAACCACATATGCAAAACAATCAACACAATGTCCAAATACCTAGCCAACAAAATCAGACTAATGCTATCACACTTTCAGCTAGACCTAAACCACGTGTTTCGAGACAACCTCATGTATACACCCCATTGGGGGAACCCCTTGATGAAATATTTGAGAAACTAGGCAAGGATAATCTTATTCAACATCCACAAACACAACCCTTAGAACCTAATCAATCTAGGGCATCTAGTATAAGGATAATGAGTTTTGCAAATTCCATCATGTCAAAGGGCATACCACCCTCAAGTGCATGTGACTTAAGGACTATGTGCAAGACCTTATTGATTAGAAAGAGATCATAGTGGGGGCACAAGCCTCACCAAATGTAGGATTACTGATATACCAAAATGCATTTCCTCCCCATAACACAAACATAGGTAAGGCACCTCACCTACAAACACTCTTGTCAATAATAAACCCAACAATACTCAAAACAAATAAGGAGATAACTGAGATAAGTCTCAAAACTATACCTCAACATACTTGGACTATGGAAACCTCATTGGTGGCATATCACAAGTTGAGCCTTCTATCAATCTTATAAACATCAAAGGCCCAAATACCCAATGTGCAGTTACTACTCGATGAGCTCAACTCAACATAGTTGGCCCATCTGTATCTACATTGTCGAGACCACCTTCATCAAGAAAACCACCATTAGGACCACAATATAATATCTTGGAAAACCTTGGAAATACACTAGCTCAAATTTCTAGATTCTAGATCTCTTACAAACAATCCCACTTTATTAAGAGATCCTCGGGTCATGCATCCCCACTAACATAAATGCCACTAATTTCCACAACTTGGTCAACCATCTTTGAGTATCATGTGCTCTGTCCTTCAAAAATTCCAACATCTCAGTAGTTGAACTTAATCATATACTTCCACTTTGCATAATTTTCATGGTTTCTAACTTTGTAGTCAAATGGGTCATGATAGATAATGGATTAGCTCTAAATCTATGTACTTTAAAGTTCATCAAACAAGAAAGATACACTGAGGAAAATATCCTTAATGAGGTCATTACCATCAAAGCATATGACAACTTGGAATGCACCACTGAAGGAACAATCTTGCTACCTTTCAGAGTCAGCCCAGCCACTTAAAAAATAGTTTGTCACATAGTTGATCTTAACCTTCAATAGAACATCCTCCTTGGTCAACCATTGATTCACACCATGAAGGCCATTCCATCCACATATCATTAGTGCATCAAGTTTCTACATAATGGCACTGAGGTAACCATCCACGTAGATCCTAAACCCTTTTCTTATTGCAATGTAGTTGAAGCTTCATACACCAACCATTGTCATGGAATTGAGATTGGCTGCACCATGGCTAGTTCCTCTAGCACAAATCAACTACCAAGGTTGCAGAGAGTACAATCTCGCAAATGTTTTTGCTGTCAATGCTTTACCACTTGGTCCACATACTCAAGGGCGCTCGACACATCAGGGGCCAAGGTTAGACACAACCCCTCAACTCAGACAACTGGGCCCCAACACATTTATTACCAAAGATATCCTCAATGGAGAGGAAACAACTCTTGATATTAGTACATGGCTATACAAAAAGCCACCTCTAAAAAAGGAAGAAATTCTTGATCACCTCAAACAAAAACACTCATTATCACATTGCCTTGCTACTAAGCAATGGGATTATCAAGGAGGTGGTCTAGGCCCTCTGGATTCAGGCATTAAGCAATCTATGGAAGCATGCAAAGTAAAGAAAAAGAAAGGCTTAGGCTATGGACTCCCTATAACTAAGGGCACCACGAAAGAAGGCCATGCCTTCACAAACATCCAAAATAGTCCAATTATGGTCAAGGACATTCTTGAGGAAGTAAAAAAGAAAGCCTATGACGATATCTTCCTTGATGAAATTACTCTAGCAGCTTTTGTGCTCTGCCAATTATCCCTAGATCTCATAGACTTACCACTCCCTCACCTTGAACTCATTGATTGGGACCAACCAAGTGTTGTCCATGTTGATGAATTCTCTATAGAGCATGCACTCCTTAGATTCATGGGGGCATAAACACCACATAAATGGCCACCACCACCATTAGCATATGTCTACAAGCTAGATCTAGTAGGTTGCTTTAGGGAGGAGGAAATCTTTATTCATAAAATTGAACTAAAAAATAAACAAAAAAGAAAAAAAGTAAAGCAAAGCCATCCTCTAGAAAAAACTCCCCTGGAGCACCATTAGATGACTCAAAAAGTGAAAAGAAAATAAAGGACACATTCAATGGTGAAAACCTCTTGGAGGCACTCAAGGATGGAGATTTCATCCTTCCCCCACAAGATCACAGGCTCACCATATCATCAGTCTTGACAAAAGAAACTTGACCAATTACTATTAGTTTGACCGAGGTACCAAAGATGACATACATTGTATCATCTCTACCACCCAACTAGGTAGAATTTTTTATCAAAGTCCTTCGTGAAAATGTGGTTCACCTTGCATGGTCCTATCAAGACATGCTGGGGTTGGACCCCAAGCTACTAGTGCAAGATTTAGCCATGGATCCAAAGGCTAAGCTTGTCAAGAAAAAACACTGAAAGATGCACCCCAAAGTTGCTTTACTAGTTAAAGTGGAGTTAGAAAAACTACTAGAGGCAAAGATTATTCACCCAATTGACTATTTAGAATGGATCTCGAACATGGTGCCTATCACAAAGCCTTCTGGTGATTAGGATTTGCAAAGACTTCAAAGATCTCAACAAGGCTTGCCCGAAGGATGATTTCCTATTAGAAAACATAGACATGATTGTTGATCTCATTGTAGGCCATGAGCTATTATCCCTCATAGATGTTTTCTTTGGATACAATCAGATTCAGATAGTAGAGGCATATCAACATAAGACAACATTTACCACCCCTTGGGGGACATTTTTTATAACATGATACCATTCAGATTAAAGAATGTCAGGGCAACATATCAGTGTGCTATGACAATCATCTTTCATGACCTAATCCATAAGATTAATGATGATTATGTGGATGATATTCTAGTCAAATCTCTTAATTTCCTTCATCACTTATCTTATCTTGAGGAAGTGTTTGATCAATTGGCTAAATATTGTCTCATGTTCAACCCCAAGAAATGTGTCTTCAATGTTATGTCAGAAAAGCTCCTTGAATTCATTGTATCTCAACTTGGTATTGAGATTGACCCTAAAATGGTCAAAGCCATCATGGATATGGCTCCTCCTAAGGCACCCAGGTAGTTTCAATCTTCCCAAGGAAAACTACAATCAGTTAGGTATTTCATCTCCCAGCTCGCTGATAAGTGCCAACTATTTACACATTTACTCAAAAAGGATTAAAATTTAAGGTGGGACCCCATTTGCCAATGTAACTTTGAACTGATCAAGAAATAATTTTCTAATCCACCTATATTGGTTCCTCTAGTTGCAATACACCCACTCATATTATACATCATAGCTACCCCAACAATACTAGGTGCTCTTCTAGCACAACTTGATGATGTAGGCAAGGAAAGGGCTATTTACTACATCAACCATACTCTAGTTGGATATGAGCTCAATTACACACCAATGGAAAATGCCTTCTTAGCTATGGTATTTTTCACTTAGAAGTTGCATCATTATATGTTAAGCCATACTGTGCAACTAATATCCAAAATTGATCCATTAAAGTATATGTTGTCACACATGGTGCTTACAGGGTGTCTGGCTAAAAGGCTCATTCTTCTTAGCAAATTCAATATCTAATATGTTGATAGAAAGGCTATCAAAGGTCAAACTATAGTAGATCACTTGGTAGATGCACCTTTGGTTGTGGATCACCCTCTCATTATGGAACTCCCAGATGAACACCATTTCTTAATAGAAGAACAACTATCTTAGAAGTTATACTTTGATGGATCTTACACATCCCATTTCTTTGGAGCCAGCATACTCTTGGTCACACCTTAGGGGGATTACATTCTTAAATATTTTAAACTATAGTTCTAGTATACCAACAACATCTTAGAGTATGAGAGCCTTATTGTTGGGCTTAAAATAGCAGTTGAATGGAACATCACAGAGCTACAAGTCTTTGGAGATTCAAAACTTATTATCATGTAGGTTATCAATGAATATTAGACCAAAGAAGACAAGCTTCAGCCTTACAAGGAGTTGGTAGATTAGTTAAAGGAATATTTTACTTAGATTCAGTTCACACAGATACCTCGGTTGCAAAACAAGGTGGCAAATGCCTTGGCCACTATTGGTTCACTTTTGGAGATCCCATAGGAGGCTATACAGTATGATTAGTTAGTTGAGTAGCTACATGAGCCTACATACAAGAAAAATGAATCAACACGGGTATGCATCTTGGTTGGTCCCCAATCCTTATGGTACCATAAAATTCACACTTACCTACTAAATGGTATCATATCTCCCCATCTAACATGAACCTAACATTAGAACCTTATTTGTAGAGCATCCTATTACATTATCATATCTCAAACCCTATACCCTCATGGCTATCATGATACTCTCTCTTGATGTTTAGAACAAAATGAGGTTGCAATGTCTCTCAAAGAGGTACACACTAAACTTTGTGGTGCTCATACGAGCATAATAGTTCTAGTTAAGTAAATCCTTTGGGCTGGATATTATTGGCCTACTCTAGAGCATGATGCATGTGACTTTGTAAAATTTTTTCTACCCTATCAACAACATGCTAATCTAATGTAAGCCACTTCTCAAGATCTACAACCTATTGTGTTGCCATGGCCATTTGCATTTTGGAAGTTTGACCTTGTTTGTGTTATAGCACCTCTCTCTTCAAAAGGACACAAGTGGATAATCACTGCCACTGATTATTTCCCTAAGTGGGTAGAAGTAGTCCCCCTTGTCACTGCCATAGGAATTCAAGTGTCCAAATTTATCCTCTACCATATCATATGCCGCTTCGACATCCCAACTACCATTTTTACTGACCATGGAGGTAATTTTGAAAATCTCAATATGGAAGAATTCTGCACTTCCCTTCATATCCATCATCTTTTTTCTAGCCCATACTTCCCACAAGGTAATGGTTAGGTGGAGACAACTAATAAAACCCTACTCAAAATCCCAATGAAAGTTGTTAATGATTTTGGCCATGATTGGCATTTTCAAATCAACCCTGCCTTATGGGTCTACCACACCTCATTCCATACATCCATAGGCACAACCCCATACTCCCTGGTTTATTGTGCTAAAGCAATCTTACCTATTGAGGTCGAACTCCCATCCCTGCACATTTCTTTGTGAGGCCAAATATCAAATGAGGATTGGAGAGTGGCTAGGTTTACCCAACTAGATTTATTCGATGAAAAAAGGCAACAGGCCTATGACCACCTAATGGTATACCAAAATCACCTCGAGTGCAACTTCAATAGGAAGGTCTATCCGTGCCAATTTCAAGAAGGAGACATGGTCCTCAAAGAAAACATGAAGGTCCAAGCTAACTGAGAAAAGAAAGGCAAGTTCTAGCCCACATGGATTGGTCCTTATGTGGTCACAACCTCTTTTGGTTCAGAGGCATATTAGCTATCCATGCTTGAATGTGAAGTCCTGAACGATCCCACCAACATCATTCACCTCAAGAAATTCTATGCCTAAACATCCTTAGTGTATCCTCCTCCCTCAAAGAGAACATGGAAGAGAAAAGAAGAGAATATATATATAATTAAATGTCCAATGGTGAAAACTTGGCAATTCAAGCATCTTGGATAGGTATCCTGGTGAAAGCCTAGCAATTAGGTGCCAAGTGTACTTAACCTATTCATTATATATCAATGACCTATATCTCCCCCACCACCACTTCACACCTCATCACCCATCTTCCAAGGTGTTCTAAGAGTTTCATCCTCACACTCCAAAACCTCACATCATATTTTCAACATCCCTTGGCTGGAAAAAGCCCACTCATGTACCCTACCATATTTATCATATTAGGTGTATCTTATCCTTTTGTACGCTGTCCATGTATCATATCCTTGTCACAATAGCAACATTCTATGTACCATATCCTTGTAACAATGACAATATTCTATGTATCATATCCTTGTCACAACAATAGTATTATACATATCACATCCTTGTAACAACAACAATATTGTATGTATCATATCCTTGTAAAAAAAACAATATTCTATGTATCATATCCTTGTAACAACAACAATATTCTATGTATCATATCCTTGTAATGACAACAACATTCTATCTACCATACCCTTGTAACAATAACAATACTTTGTGTATCAGACCCATGTAACAATAACTGTATTGCATCAATGCTATCTCCTCATCCTAATCTTTTCCCCATCATACATACACCAACTATTGTATTCTATCATAAGTTCCTAAGTTATCTATGCATTGTATAGTCATGCTTATACATTCTCAAGTCTTATATCAAAACCCCGCATCACTAGCCAGTTGTCTATAGGAAGTTATAGTTGCCAATTTTGTCATTATCCTAAAGAATATTGTCACTAGGCTCCTACAATATGCATCCATCCTCGTACCTAACATTAGCCTATCAATATCCAGTTAACCCACTCTCTTTGGCAAAAGGTTACTTTCTCATGGATTTGTTCTTTCTTCTGATATTGAGTTTTTGTGTATTTTTATTCAAGTGGGTCATTTCCAAGTGATTTAGTTGTTCCCTCCTCATGGTTGCCATGATCTTCTATATCATGGTGTACTTCGATTGGAGCAACTCAAAAGCAAGGTTTTGACCAAGGTTTTTTTCTACCTGTGTGTTAGTCGAATATCATTCTTGCATATTCCAAACGTGTTTTCATTGATGATCACATGATGCAATTGGGGAATATCATTTTCTTATGGATCACTCATCACCATTTCCACACTGATTTCTATGGACTCATGTGTGATGCTAGGGCAATCCTTGTGTGCTTGCTTGAGTCAGTCCTATGTAATATTGGGGAAAAGGCCATGATGTTCCTTGTAACCTTGGCATGTCCCTAATATTCCTATATCAAATAAAGCACTCACACTACATGGTGGTACTTCTTTATGAAGTACCCCACCCTCAAGCTTTGAGTGTATCCCCTCACTCTTGCCATTTTGTCCCATACAAAAATTTCCTTGTTCATACCACCCTTACATGTATCCACACTAGTCCCCTCCTACATGTTCTCTTACTACATCACACCTCTCCCCTCTACCCTCACTGCATCAAAACTCTTATATACCATGTTCTCACCTTTCTCGGTTATCCCAATCTCCTACCCAATCCCATTCCCCTAAGTCTTCTACACACATTGTGTTCAAAGTTCTGCATATTGTTTCTCCCTCATGACCAAGGTCATGACCGATTAGTGATATGCTACACCATCCTCCTACACCCCATATATGTTTCCCTATTACTCTACTTACCTTTCCTATTATAATCACTCATCTTACTTGCATTCGCTTACATCTCTTCTCCTATTTTTCTTCCTCACTTGCCTTGGCTTAATTCTTTCTTTAAAAATGTCACCCATCTTTTTCACCCGCTGGATCCTTCCATCATCATTATCTCTCGCTTCAATTTCCTTATCCTCAAACCTTGTGTTCATCTTCATTATCATATTCTTACAAATCTTAATCCATTGGATAAAGTTTCACCATCATCAATCACGTTCTTTGTCATAGTTCACTATCCTAGACTTAAGCGCATTTACCCTATTTTTTATTTATCTTGGCTATAGTTCTTTTTTGACTCATTTCCCATCATCATACTCTTAAAATTCAATTTCTTATATTTTTCATAGTTTTTCCTTTATCATATTTTACCATCATAGATTATGTCTATTTGTCATATCCACCATCATAGTGTCAATTCTTTTTACCATGTTGTATCATCATAGATTGTGTTTATTTATCATGTCCATTATCATAGTTTGGATTTATCTAATCATATTTCACCATCATAGATTAAATTCATTCATCACATGTTAGGTGCATTTATCATGTTTGATCATCCAAATCTTTAGTTTATTTATCATATGTTATCATCATAGCTTTGATTTCATTTATCACATTTTATCATCACAGTTGGCATTCATTTTAATTATGTTCCACCATCATACATCTCACATCCAGTTTATAATAGTTTGGGTTCATTTTATCATAAGGCATTCTCATAGTTTATGTTCTTGTTATCATCTTTTATCATAGTTCAAAGTCTCTTTTTAGCATATTCATCATCATAAGTTTGTGTCTGCTTTCATCCCATTTTTCATCATGATTCACATTCATTTCGTGGGTTATTTTTTTAATCATTTTAATCATTTATTTATTTACCACATTCATTTCCATTTATCTTTTCCAAACTAGAAGTCAAAAAACATTACATCCATCACCATATCTTAAGTTCATTTTAAAATTATTTTCTTAGTTATCATAAACACAAATTTTCAAAATTTCATCATAAAGCACATCATATCTTGCATCACAGACTATCAACACTATGTAAATGAACATCTCATCATAAAAAACATATCTTGCATCACTAACATATTAGCACTACCCAAATAAATCATCATAAACCTCATATCCTAGCTCACAAATTGTCAATAACATTATGTATCTCATAACCATCACATCTTGCATAACACCACACCAGTCTCTCTTCTAGATCTAATCATATATAAACATACATGTAGTAAACAAAATCATGACAACATAATTCCATACATCCATATCCCACCTCAAAGAATGATCCTATATATATATATATATATATATATATAAAATCCACAAAGAATGAAGAATAAATCACCCATCCATGCAAAAACATAACAAAGTCCATCATAGTCCAGATATCCAGTATCCATATCATACAAAGGCCCATATTAATACATTGGGTTTGTGCCCACAAAAACACATCCAACGGTGCATCCAAAAATTCTATAATAAAATACCACTATTGCTCTACTCACCTAAGCTTAGCCTATTGGCCTTAGCTGCTCAAACCAATCTCAATACTCCTGTGTTGAGCCCACATTTGCCAATTAGCTGAATCAATCCCACTCCTATGGAGCTAAGTCTCCATAGGCCTATAATAAACCATCTCTCTGAAGTACTAGCCCAAACATAATCACTAGCTCGTGTGTCACCTACTGATACCAGTTTGGTTCTCCTAGAGCCACCTGTACCCATCCAAACTACTGCAAGGCCCTATCTATCTGGTACTACTCTGTAATGTACTTCCATTTCGAAAAAATGAAGCATGGTGATATGGTATATGGTAGGTTCTATATCTCCTCTTACCATGACCTCAAACCCATGTATGGCCTCCACATCACTGCTCAGATCTTATCTATCTAGACTTGCCATTAGTCCACCTCCTTTGTATGATGATATGTCAATGCCTCCCCTTAGGTATACACAATTGGTTCCTCTATCTACCTCTCCCTCTTCCCTATTAGCTTGAATCTTGTAATGTGTTCCCAAGCCCACACCTGTAATAATGTCAGGAACCGTACACTTGTCCCCTACCATCCTACCCCCTAATAAACTATCTGATGAAGATCCTGATATAGCTCTGCTAACATCAATGAACCCCATGCCATAGGAACCCCAACATCCACAATCTAAAAAATGGTCAATATCAATGCCAACATGACTACTATCCCACCTATATTTGGGGCAATGTACCCTGATACTGGCCTGCATACATAAAAGTAAATCTGTCTCTCCACAGTTACCCAGTCCAGATGCTCATCTAACGGGAACTACCCACTCTAGATCTGGTATGGCACTTTGGGCCCCACCAGCCACTAGATACTATTGCCTCTCCTGTCATCTCCCTCTTTTCCATCACTAGTGTCCCCCATACAAGTAATTTGAAAATCTTATACACATCCTCCAACATAACTATCATCTCTCTTGTGGGTAGGTGAAATGTGCCCATCTCACTGTGCCATCACTCGCATAAGGTAGTTACCATTGCCATGTAGGTCTATGTATGTGTCTATATCACTAGGTACCCTAGGCTGATATCATCAATCCTTGCCTAGTTAACCAGCATGAACTACTCTCTAATGTGTAGTATAGTCGCTTGTCTCTCCCATGACACCAGAGCATCTAAAGACCATTGTAAAAAACCAACAACATGTCAGTTTTCCTTTTCATGTACATGTCACATAACTTCTAACTCCCAATCCCACCCATCCCTCTACCACATCCCTATTTTTCTACACAACTTTCCCCTTTTCCTTTTTTACCTACATTTCCACTGCTATGTTCCCACGAATGCTAGCACATTGCGATCCTACTGACACCTCTTATTGGGGGATTTTTCTTTCACCATTTGACCCATGCAACCCTAGCCTGCATTCTCGGAGGAGCATTCTCATGAGAGCTAACACTGGGTGATCCCACTAACCCTACTTATCATAGGATCATGCTTTGACTTTGACTCTCGATTCAAAACCCTATCTCGCATTCCTACAATTCCTCGTTTCTCTGCTGCCACCTAGATCGTGTTTTCTCTACTAAGATCACTTTCTTGCCATTAATACCTCTTACATCCCTCTTACACACTCATTCTCCCTCATTACTCCCCTTGACCCTCCATTTTAACTACCCAATTCCCTTGTGACACTTGTCACAAGGCTAGAGCCTTGAAAAAGCATAATCCATGTGCTCCCCTTTCAAAGCATCCAAGCGCTCCCTCATTATTTTTTTAATCCTTACATCTTGACCCTCCATCTCACTACCCCTTAGCCTATAAATAAAGCCCATTCCTCTCACAATTCATATCATCTACCCATACAAACTTATAATGCTTCACTAATCACTATAACATACCCATTTACACCCTTACCATGCTAAAATCCATCTTCACCTCCATTGTTGAATCCTCCATCCACCCCCATACTTGATAACACACCCATCCATTGGAAGCTTGAGCACACCTTGAGTGCACATCCTCCATCCATTAAAGACATATCTACATCATCATAGGTTACACCCAAGGAGCTTACCATTCTTGGTTTGCCTTCCTTCTTGATGTATGTCTCATTTTATCATAAGTGTTAACTATTTTAGTTGTTTGAATGCTCTTGTTCGTATTAGTATTCCTTTATTACATATACTAAATTAGGTGATACAATAGGAAACAACAACTTAACTATTTTAGTTTTGTGAATGCTCTTGTTAGTATTAGTATTCCTTTATTACATATACTAAATTAGGTGATACAATAGGAAACAACAAGTTAAATGCTTTGTAAGTAGCACTAATTTCCTATTAGATCCACTCTATTTTTTTGCATTGCTCAATCATTGCTACACTCTTTGTTCACAACCTCTATAACCATGAAAACTCTACTTCAATTGCCACACTCTACTATCTTTCTCTTCAAACAAAAACACATAAATACTTAGTCTTAATGCCTCTTAATCCTTAGCATAAATTCAAATTATAAACTTGTCATGCACATGCCACATGTAATTCACATATTTTTATGTACCTAATATGTTTTCAATCACCACCTTGATTGATACTAGGTTTTCTTGTGTAGTTCCATAGAATAGTCAATTCATGTTTGACCTACTAATCCAACTTCTTCTAGAAACAAGTATCTTTACACTTCATTTGATCTCAAAATTTCCATCACATCACTTCTCCAATTGATTAAAAAATGTCACCATACCTTATACTCTAACCACATAAATCATATTGATCATTTTCCTACTCACCAATCACTTGCTTTGTCTCACTGACCAATCCTTCTTTATGAAAAGATGGTACTACCATGAATGACAATAAAATGCATCGCTACTTCTTACCACACCTCTCAATCAATGAATAAATGTAATTATTTTTGATTAATTTAATTTTCAAAAGTTTATCTCACTTTAATTATGAAGAAATATTTGAGGCTAGCTAGTAAATGTAATAGAGAATAATATTTACAGGAAAAGGTTATCGCTTTAGAAGGAAAATTGATATTACTTCTCATCACAAGTCTTGATGTAACAAAAAGGTGGGGGGTGGAGATGTATCCATTTTCTAAATCTTGTGAAGAATAACTAAGGAAGGCAGAGTGAGAGACATTCAAATTCAATTCTTCATCTGGTTTGTGATTCATCTTTCAAAATCTCAAGTTTCTCTCAAACAAGGTGAGTTTCAAAAAAGTGTAACCTTAGAGCTTATTTATGCTTAGTTTCAAAATAATAAGAAATTAGAGTTTTGGTGATAGGAAAATGAGGTGCTAATTGATCATGGAGCTATGCCACTATTCTATGTGGGTTAACATGAAAAGTGTTGAGAATTGTGTCTCAGCCTTGCAAGCTTTTTCTAGAAAATTCTAGAATTTTTTTTGGTAGTTTTCCACATGTTTATGAGTTGGAAAAAGGTGTATGAGTTGTTAAAAATGTGTCTTGTCCCTAGTAAACTATAGGAGGGCTATTTTTAGAGTATAAACAACTCATTATATGACTTTTATGGGGGTCTAATTTAGAGGACAAAATTATGAACGAAAATTCTATTCTTGGACTTACAAATGAGAAGTGAGTAACATGTGGCATGGTTTTTTTGCCCATGGTTTTAGCCCATGATTTTGTAAAACCAAAAATGGTTTCCAAGTTGTAAATCACTATAAAAGGAGGGATTGGAGAGGTTTTTGTATCATTGAGTTCTATTTGCAAGACTAGGTGCTAGAAGGAGTCTCTCTGAGTTTGAGTCCAAGTTCAAGTTGTGGTGATGCACTCTAGAAAGAACTTGCATTGCAAGTGTATTGTAATTTTCTTGATTTGATAATACATTGTGTGGGTCTTGGAGGGTGGGGTTTTCTCTTAGAAGGGTTTCCCCATGTTAATCATTGTGTTATGTGTTCATTGTTATTTTGATTATATTATTATGCATTTCTTGAGATCTCTACAATAGTTAGTTGAATTTGCATAAACATCCTCTCAAGATTAGTATAGAAAGTGATTCCATGCACCTTTTCTTCCTTACAAGTGGTATCAGAGCTTGACCAATTTTGGTTCTATTTTTTGGGTATGGGGTTTTTTGAGCTAATCAAGGTTTGAGTGGGAGTTTTTGTAGAGGTTTTCATTTCTATGTTGTATAATTGCAAAGATGGAAAGTATATTAGGGAGGATTGATGTAGAGAAGTTTTTTGGCAGAAAATTTGAGATGTGGAAGTTGAAGATGGAAGATCTATTGATTGATCAAGATCTATGGGATGTGATTGATGAAAATAAGTTGAGGCCTATACATCTAACTTTAGCCACATAGTATGATGTGACAAACATAAAAGCTAAAGGTCTCATCAGATTATGTCTTTTAGACTTGATTCGGATTAATGTCCATGAAGAACCTACCAAAAAGAAACTTTGGAAGAAGCTAAGTGAGATCATTCAAGCAAGATCACTTGTGAATAAGATTTTCTTGAGGAAGAAGTTGTATTCCTTGAGAATGGAAGAAGATGGAGGATTTCTAAGCATCTTGAAAGTTTTAATATGGTGGTGACTCAGTTGATCTCAGTTGGGGTCTGGATGGATAAAGAAGAAAGGTGTTGAATCTTGCTATGTTCATTGCTAGACTCATGGGACAACCTTGTCATGGCCATAGGGAGCACTTTAGTTTTCTTGAAGATGGAGGATGTTGTTGGTTCTCAACTTTCTAAGGAGATGAGAAGGAAGGTCTCTCTAAATTCCAAATAGGCTTTGAATGTTTGAGGAATAAAAAAAGAAAGAGCAAGAATGAAAAGAAGCATGGCCATTCTAAGTCCAAGAATAAGGGGAGATCAAAATGGTGTGGTAAGTCCAAGGTAATCTGCTGAAATTGTGGCAAACCTGGACACTTCCAAAAGGACTGCAAAGAGGAAA
Source organism: Cupressus sempervirens (assembly GCA_028749045.1). Taxonomy (NCBI): domain Eukaryota; kingdom Viridiplantae; phylum Streptophyta; class Pinopsida; order Cupressales; family Cupressaceae; genus Cupressus; species Cupressus sempervirens. The sequence goes on from CM053784.1 coordinate 102,535,600, forward strand.
ATAAGAAGAAGAAGAAGAAGCAAGATTTTGATTATGAGTTTGAGAAGGAAGATGTAGATATTTTCATTGTAGCCTTAGCCACTCATACATGTGACAATGCATGGTTGATAGACTCAGGTGCATCTTTTTAGATGAGCCCTAATAGAAATTACTTTAGTAAGTATGAAAAGTTTGATGGTGGTAAGGTGTATTTGGGTGATAACTTAGTTCTTGATATTTTTGGTCATGGAAGTATTTGTGTGAAATTTTCTTATTAAAGAATTAGAAGATTTGATGGTGTCTTGCATACCCCTAGACTAGCAAGGAATTTTTTATCTATTAGAAAACTAATAGATGTGAGTTTACATGTATAGTTTTCTAAAGTAGGTGTGAAAATGGTGAGAGGTGCTATAGTAATAGCAAGACAAAATAGATTGAGTATAGTTTACCATCTTGATGCATACACAGCTAAGTGTAATAGTACTTTTGATAAGATTGTGAAGAGGACTACTTTGTTGGAGAAGGAGAGGGTTTCTCTTTCAATAGATGGTCATGGTTTTTGGGTACCCAAGGGTGCTCTATCTTCTTAATCAAAGTTTCTTACAAAGAAGACTATATTATGACACTAGAGACTTGGCCACATAGGTGAGAAGTGTCTACAAACCTTAAAAAGTAAAACCTTGTTGATGGGTCAAATGACTGCAATCTTGAGTTTAATTTTTGTGAGCATTGTATCTATGGTAAACAAAACCATGTTCAATTTTACTAAAGTTCTCATAATTCCTTATGTATTTTGGATCTAATCCATTTAGATGTGTTTTGTCTAGTTGATGTTCCTTCTATTGGTTGATTAGTTTATTATGTTTCTTTCATTGATGATTTTAGTAGAAGAACATGGGTTTATCTCCTTAGGAGTAAAGCTAAAGTTTTTAGTTATTTCAAAGAATTTAAAGCAATGGTTGAGTTGTAGACTAGAAAGAAGATAAAGTGTTTGATAATTGATAATGGTGGTGAATTTTTCTCCAATGATATCAATACATGTTTTAAATATTGTGGTATTAAAAGAGAGACTAGAACAAAAGTTCTAGGTTGTAGCTATAGCCACTAACTACTACTTGATAAAAAAAGTCTCCTACATTGGCTCTTGTTGATAAGACACCAATGGAAGCATAGTTGGGTCATAAGCCTTCACTTAGACATTTGAGAGTTTTTCATTGTGAGGAATATGCTCATGTGCCAAAGGAGAAGCAAACAAAATTGGATAACAAAGTTGTCAAATGTATCTTCATCGAATATAGTTATGGTATGAAAAGATACAATCTTTGGGATCATGTTGCACAAAAGGTATTTTATTTAGAAGTGTTATATTTAGAGAAACTAAGCCTTTTTCTATTACACTATAGCCAAAATAGATCGAAGTAAATAAAGATGTGATTCAACTACCTACTACACCTAAGAAAGTTGAATCAAGGCCCTTAGAAAGACAAGATATTGAAGAGAGCTCTATGAGTTTTGAATCATTAGAGGAAGAGGGAGAACCTGGTCATGAACCTAAACATGAACGTGAAAAAAATCTTGTTTGATGGTCTAGTAGATAGAGGAAAGCACTAGAAAGGTATGGATATTCTCCATATGTTTGGAGGTGTATTTTTTCTTTGAATGCTAATATTGATGAACCAAAATCTGTAGAAGATGCTCTTGGTATGAATGATTTAGAGTCCTGGAAAATAGCCATGGAAGAAGAGATGACAACTCTTAAGAGGAATGACACACGAGACCTTGTACTATTAATTGAAGGAAAAAAGTTTGTTGATTGTAAATGGGTGTTCAAAAGGAAGATGGGTTTGGATGGAAGAATTGAGAAGTATAAAGAACAATTGGTTGCAAAAGGTTACTCCCAAGTTGTAGGAATTGATTATGGTGAAATTTTTTCTCCTATAGAAAAAAATGACATCCATTCAATTTTTACTTTCTCTTGCAATAGCTTATGATCTAGAAGTTGAGCAGATGGATGTGAAGACAACTTTCCTTCATGGAAATTTGGAGGAAGAAATTTATATGACACAACTAGAGCACTTTGTAGTGAAAGGAAAAAGTCATTTGGTTTGTAAATTGAAGAGATCCTTGTATGGTTTAAAATAAAGTTCTACGATGTGATACCAAAACTTTGATACATATGTATTGAGTTTGGGATTTGTGTGATCCAAATCTAATCACTGTATATACTACAAGTCTAATGGTGATTATTTCCTAGTTATTGCCTTATATGTTGATGGCATGTTTTTTATTGGAAAATGAAAAGGTTTGATTGAAGAATTAAAATCTCAGCTCTTAGCAAAGTTTGAAATGAAAGATCTTGGTGCAACAAGGTACATTTTGGGAATGGATATTATAAGAGATAGGAAAAACAAAAAACTTTGGCTAGGCCAGAGTAAGTATGTTGGTAATATCTTAAGAAGATTCAATATTCAAAATTCTAGACCATTGAGTGTTCCTACTACTATGGGAATAAAGCTTTCTAGCTCATAGTGTCCTACATCCCCATTGGAGATGGAAGAGATGAGCTAAGTACCATATTAGAGTGTTGTTAGAAGTTTGATGTATGATATGGTTTGTACAAGACTAGACATTGCTCGAGGAGTCGGAACATGTCTAATCTAGGAAGAGCACATTGGAATGCAGTAAAAAGGGTTTTTAAATACTTATGGGGTACCTTAGAGTACTCTATATGTTTCCATGGAACATGAAAGGAGCATTCCTTGGATATTCAAGGCTATGTGGATTCAAACTAGGATGGCGATGTTGATAGAAGAAGATCCACTAGTGCATATGGGTTTACATTATTCGATGGTGCAATTAGTTGGATGAGAAAGTGACAAGCTATGGTCACTTTGTCCATTATAGAGGCAAAGTATATAACAGCTACTCATGCCTACAAGGAGGCTATCTAGCTAAAGAGATTGTGTTTAGATATAGAGTTCAAACAGGGTGTAGTGACAATTTATAGTGATAGTCAGAGTACAATCTTCCTAGAGAAGAACCCAACATTTCATGCTAGTACCAAGCACATTGATGTATAATATCATTTTGTGAGAGATATGGTCGAGGATGACAAGGTGAAGCTAGAGAAGGTAGAAACTTTGGCAAATATTTCTGATGCATTAACTAAGCTAGTGAGCACAGAGAAATTTAGATGGTGTTCATAGTCTATGGGCCTCTCAACCCCTAGCAATTAATTCCATGACACTTTGGATCCCTTGACTCTTGCAAGGTGTTTGAGAAGTGGGAGAATTTTGAGAATTGTGTGAACCTTGCAAGCTTTTTCCATAAAATTTTAGAATTTTTTTCTTAGTTTTTCACTTGTTTATGAGTTGGAAAAAGGTGTATGAGTTGTTAAAAATGTATCTTATCCTTGGTACAATATAAGAGGGCTATTTTTAGAGTATAAAAAACTCATTATATGAATTTTATGGGGGTCTAAACTACATGACAAAACTATGGACGAAAATGCTATTCTTAGAGTTACAAATGACAAGTGGGTAACATGTGGTATAATTGTTTTGCCAATGGTTTTGGCCCATGGTTTAGTAAAACCACAAATGGTCTCCAACTTGTAAATCACTATAAAAGGAGGGCTTGGGGAGATGTTTTTATCATCTATTTTTATTTGCAATATTGGGTGCTAGAAGGAGTCTCTGTGAGTCTGAATCTGAGTTTGAGTTGTGGCGATGTGATCCTATAAGAACTTCTGTTGCAAGTGTATTGTAATCTTCTTGATTTGAGAATACATTGTGTGGGTTTTGGAGGGTGGGGATTTTCTCCCAGAAGGGTTTCCCCATGGTAATCATTGTGTTATGTGTTCATTGTTATTTTAATTATGTTATTATGGTTTTCTTAAGATCTTTGCAATAGTTAGTTGAATTTGCATAATCGTCCTCTCAAGATTAGTGTAGGAAGTGATTTCATGCACCTTTGCTTCCTTACAAGAAGATGGTGAAGCTCACTCCTCATTTAAATTCTAATTTGACAATGTTGGTAATGAAATTTCAAGTCTTTCATGTTCTTCAAAATTGCATCCATGGAATCAATTTAGATGATTATGATATGGCATGTGAAAGCTCAAAGAAAATGAGTTAGAGATGTGTAGAATAGCAATCCTCCTCTTTTTTGATATGGAAAGAGTTTTGCGGCATGTTAAGTATTTAAAATGTGAGTTAAGAAATGGAATGGGAATAGATGATAGGATGATAAGATAGTGAAGGTGATAAAAATGACACTATGTCTTGCTAGTGTAGTTTATGTTGAAAATAGGTAGTTTCCTCTTGAGACAAATGCCCACTTACCTACCAAAAGCATTAAACATAGTTGGTGAGTTCAAATTCAAAATGAGAGAGAATTTTTTTGAAATAAGACAAAAGGGAAGAATGTTCATTCACTCTATATGGGTACAAAGATCAGTTGAAGAGAGTAGAGCATTCAAAGAGTAGAAGGAAGGTTCAAGAAACTAGGAAGAAGATCAAAGTGTGTAGCAACACAGTTTTGATCTTTTAGTTCTTAGTAAGCTCATTTTGTTTGTCTAGTTGAAGCAGTGATTACTCTAAGCTTTACTATATGTAGCCATCTTGTGCTACAAGTTTATATTATCAATAGAGGTATCAGGTTAAAGTATTCTGATTCTAGTTGGAGCCATGTGCTCCCACATTTGTAATAGTTGAATCAATATTTGAATAGAAAGTAAGCAAGAAGGCATATTAGTCAATCTCTAGTTATTTGGCTTATAGTTGTTTCCATTTCTATCTATACCGCATTGTGTTTAGTATTTGTGCATGAAAAAGTTGCAAATTTTTTGTTCTTATCTCCGTGTTTTAATGGTGGAAGAAACCAAACTGTAAGTCAGTATTCTTGTTAACCAAGCTCTATGCTCTAACTCTATTCTAGTGTTGATCAAGCTCTTCTCATACTTACCAAACCATTTGGTTTTAGTGTTGACCGAGCTCACTCAGTCACTGTATTAACTAAGCTCACTCAGTCCCCTACCTAATCGAGGTGACCAATCTCATTGTTGTCGAGCTCTCTCTTTTGGAGACCGAGTAACTTGAGACCCATTGTTGCTGAGCAACTCGACATTACCTATCACTCAATTACTTAAGGTGTCGAGCAACTTGACACTCACTATGTCACTTGACCACTAAACATAAAATTAGATGTGGTTTTTTTTTAAATTGATAAACATATGAAAATGTTAATTTCCTAAAAGATAGCTAAAACATAAAGCCAAATATTTGTACAAATAAATCACCATATATTTTATCCCTACATTTAGTTTTGTTCCTATGTCCATTTTAATGATATATGTTTTCTAACACTATGTAGTTTGAAATTAATTAAATAAGTTTATGAAGTTCAACAGTTGGAAATTTTCACAACTCGTCATTTGTTAAATTGCTTAATGTCTAAAATCAGTGGGCTATCATGTGTACTACAGAGAGAGAAAACGAGTAAGAATGCAAAAAAAATAGAATTAAAATATTTGTATATTGCATAGACTAACAAATAATTGATCATTATAAATTCCTTCAATTGGATTTAGTTCCAGATTAGACTATGTCAACTAGTTTGTTGACATTAGTCATTCAAATATATCACAAATAAAGTCTATAAAAGAAGATTCACATTCACATTGTTTAGATGTGCATTCTATCATGCCACAATATCTATAAAAAAATTAAATATGCTATAAGAACTAATTTTACCAATGGTTTAAGTTTTCTACAAATGAAAAATAATAGTACTAAAAATTCTAAATGTTTCTAGAACATTCTTTGTTTAGAAACCTCTATTTAAAGGCTCTACTGAACTATAGAATGAATTGGTGGAGATGAAAAACAAAGAAAATTTGTATAGGGATTGCAATGAACATTGCTGAATGATTCATGTTTTCTAGTGTGAAAAGGCATTGCACTCCGTAAGTTCCAAACACTTTAGATTTACAACATTTTCCACCCGACTACAAGGTAAGGTTATTATAGTAGCACAGGTTAAGATATTATAGGAGTGTACAGATTTTTCAATAGATTGGAAAAATCCTAAACTCCTAGTTAACATTACAACATGGAGTATGCTTTTCAAATTGTTGAAGAGTTCAACTACATCTCTATATAAAAGTGATTTTTAGCATGTGATTTCACATTGTGAGCATTAGAAAGAAAGGCTAAAACTTGTTCTCCACTTTGGAATTTTATAAGTTGGTAGTATCCTAGACTTGGACATTACAGTGACATCAAATTCCATGTCTTTGAATCTCTAGTTATGGTATTCCAAATAAAGGTGCCTAACTGGCCATTTTGTCAAACACATCATGTGCTTCAAACATAGTGTACATGGGTATGGGTTTTCTTCCCTTCAAAGATGACTTTGAATAGGTACACATTTGCAAGAAACATGCATAGCCATTCTCCATCTCTATAACAAGCTATGGAAATTTTCATTATAGTGGAATATGCTGATAAAAAATGATTAAGCTATCATTGGAAACCTAGTTGCCCTTACCAGAGCTCAAGGAAGAAATTCTAGTGTACATACATTATAATTTTTATATGGAAGAATAACAATAATAGGATATTTTGAAGAAAATTAAATTCATGGAAAATAAAATAAATTAAACATTGCAAATATATTAAATATGGACAATGACACAAACCATTCCAAATCATCATTAATTTCTATAGTTTTAGTCTTAAGCGACCAAGTGACTAGCAACCCTTGAGGATGAGCTTGTGAACATTTCCCCATAGTTTCTCCTACTCTTGGGTAGGAAAATGGTTCTACAGATGGAAACCCTACACTTAGAAATTTTTTTTAAGAAATAGTCCATAAGAACCTCTATTAAAAATTCAAAAAATTATTTACTACAAGCAGGGGCATCCACCAACTTATTTACAATTTGTAAAAATACTATTGCATAGGAAAATATAGGTTGAAACTTACATTTTCCTGTCCCTCAATGCAAATACTTTTCTTCTAAATTTCTCCACCACCCTTAAACATCACACACTAACAAAAGAATTAAGCTTGGAAAAAAGGTGAACTTTGACTATTTAACACTTTTGGTCTAGGAATTAATTGTGTATTGTCTTTGATGTTACACAAAATGTCATATCTTTACTAGTCAATATATGTTGAGCTCACTTGGGCATTGAAGATAGTTTCCTATGTTTTTCGGGCATTCCAGAGTTTGCCAAGCTCTGATGACAATGTCTACCGAGTTCACTTGGGTGGCAAAGAGAAGTTCACAGAAGTTGAGTTTTAACTGAGCTCACTCAGTTAATGAAGGAAAAGTTGGATGGAACCAATGTTAACTAATCTCACTTGGTTCCCAAAGGAAGTTTGTGAAAATAAAGTGTTAATTGAGTTCACTTAGTTAACATAGGAAAATCATTTTTTGAATTAGTGCCTACTAAGCAAGGTTAGTTAATGAAGGATTTTCTTGTTTTGGCATATTGAGCTCAATAGTTTTTTTTTTGTTCTAACTGACTAGGGAGATGAATATTAATTATTCTAAGTTGTATTCAAGCTGACTTGACAATATTTATGATATAAATATAATGTCAAGTTGAGGATTGAATGTGTGCAAGTGAATAGAAGATTTGAATATGTTTAAATGAAGCGAATCAGAAGGATAAACAAAATATCTTGGTGGAGCTACAAAGATACATTTGATTAGAGAGGATCAAGTATACAAGCCAAAATTGAGATTTGTAATCTAGAATTTAGTTACATCAAAAATCAGATCATCTCAATGTTACTCTCTAACCATTGTAGCAATGATCTTAATCTCTTAATAGAGTTGGCTTAATAACTATTTGTAAATCCTCTAACAAGGTGCTATTTCTAGATTGAAGGGTCTAAAGACCTCTAACAAGGCCACTCCTAATAGGGTGACCAAATTCTCTAATAAAGTCACACCTAACAGTGTGTTTTGTAACCTTTAACAGGGTTGGCTCCTAACAGGGCTCAATTTAGAAGAGTGAAAATCAGTAACTAGTTGCAATTGGTGGTTTCTCAAAAATTGGGTTTCCTTGTTAAATCTTGGTGTCACTTGTGTTCATACTATTTTTTTTTATGTGTATGCAACTAAGTTAAGTAAGGTTAATCATAAATAATATCTCAATATTTACATGTTAAGAATTTTCCAAGTTACATTTGTTATTTTAGTGCTTACCAAGTTACAACATTTACTAATGTAAACTAAGTGCCTGTGTGTTTGCTAAGCTTCAGTATTTTTAGTAAAAAATTTTGTTATGTGCTGACATCTAAGGGATCTAGGATTTATTTTAGTGGTAACTGATTCACCCCTCCCCTCTTAGTTATTCCTCTTATATTTCCAAAAATTGGTATCAAATCTTCTTGGTGCTTGCAAAGAAGGTTTTAAGAACCTAAGCTAAAGATCAAGATGTCTTACAGAAGAGTGATTCCCAAGATAAACAAAGTTAACTTCCAAGAATGGAATGAACTGTTGCACTTGGAGACCATTAATGATTTAGTTTTGAAATACTTTCAAAATTCTTACAAGGCTTCTACTGGAACACTGAGTGTGGAAGAAATTACTAAGAAGAAAAATCATAACATTATGATGATTGACATTGCATCAACTCTTAACTATGTTGAATTTGATGAGGTCAAAGGATGTGCTACTACTCATGACATGTGGACAAAATTGAAGGATATCTATCAAGGTGATGATAACATAAAAATATCCAAGGCAGAAAGCTTGAGAGGTTAGTTTGATCAGATGAAAATGAGAGAGGATGAAAACATTGCAAAATATGTTGAGAGAATCAAAGCCAGTGTCTGTCCTATCAAAGCCTCTAGAGGAAGAATTGAAGATGTAAAGTGGCAAGAAAGGTACTCAAAACCCTTCTTCCTATCTATGCAATTAGAGTGTCTATTATTCAAGAGATGATATGTGATCCAAATAACAAGATAACTTTGGATATTCTAGTTAGAAGATTGACAACATTTGAACTAGATAGCTATGATAATTATACCCCTTGTTCTAGAAATCTTGAGTCTACATTTGAAGCCAAGGTATCACTCAAGAAGAAAGCTAAAAATTCTAAAAGAAAAAAAAACTGAAAGTGAAGAGGAAGATAGTTCTAACAATGATCTTGAAGCCATTGAAGCATTTCTTGCAAAAAGGTATCCCAAAGGCAAAGGAAACTACAAAGGAAAAATTCCTTCGATCTAATTATCTTTTGAAGAAGTTGGATACATTGCTGCAAGATGTCCAAAAAAAGAAGACAAAGATGAAAAGAAGAACATCAAATACAAAGGAAAAAAGGATTTCAAGAACTTTAAGGACTACAAGGAAAATGGTAAGAAATCTTGTTTTATGGCTAAATATTTAGATAGTAGTGAAGATGATGAATTTGATGATGAAGGAGATAAAATGACACTTATCTCTCATGTTAGAAATAAAGATACATGGATTATTGATAGTGGTTTCTCACATCATATGATTGGTGACAAAACAAATTTTGAATACATGGCTCATTATGATGGTGGAAGTGTGAGATTTGGAAACAAATGAACCATAATGCATAAAGGGAAATGGTTGTATCTTACTAGCCAATGAACTTAGATGTGATAATGCTTATTGGGTTGAAGGACTAAAGAATAATCTACTAAGTGTGGAACAATTGAATAACATTGGATTCAAGATAGAATTCATGAATTGGAAGGCCAAGTTGTTGGATGGAAAAGGAAATCTGGTTGGGTCTGGTAAACAAACAAAAGGTAACCTATTCTACCTAGATCTTAGTGAAAGTTCATGTTTCATTGCTCAAGTAAAAGAAAGTTGGTTATGACATAAAAGGCTATGTCATGTGAAATTTGATAATCTAATCAAGATAAGAAAGAACAAAAGGGTGAGAGGTATTCCTAGCTTGAGGAATCTAGATATGGGCCTATGCAAAAATTACCAAATTAGTAAGATGGAAAAGACAAGTTTCAAAAGAAAGAACTATCATTTTGAAGAAGTCTTGGAGCTAGTTCATACAAACTTATGTTGACCTATTGGAGTTGAGAACTACTATGTAGATAAGTATTTTATTCTTTATGTTGATGATTATTTTTGAATGATGATAGTAATGTATCTGAAAGATAAGTAGGAAGCATTTCAAAATTTTAAGTGGTATCTGACAAGAGTAGAGAAAGAAAGTAGAAAGAAGCTGAAGTGTTTGAGGTCAGATAGAGGTGGTGAATTCATTTGAAATGAGTTCAATGAATTCTTCATTGAAAGAGGAATTAAGAGACAAGTATCATCCCTTGGTACACCACAACAAAATGGTATTTTTGAAAGAAGGAACAAATCCATAATGGATTGTGCAATAACTTTGATGATAGAAAAGAGTGTTGCAATCAAATATTGGAAGGAAACAATCAGTACTATAATGCATACCTTGAACAGAGTACAACTAAAGAAAGAATCAAATCAAAATCCTTATGAACTATGGTATGGCTATAAACCTAATATAAGTTAATTGAAAGTATTTGATAGAAAATGTTATATTCTAAAAGAGTCTAGGAAAGGTAAATTTGATGTCAAAGGTGATGAAGGCATATTCCTAGGATACTCTTGTAGAAGTAAAGCATATAAAATTTTGAACTTATCAACTCATAAGATCATAGAAAGTGCACATGTAAGAATTGATGAGTTTGCAAAAAAGAGTGAAGAATAGTGTAGCAAAGAACCTGAGGATTACAAAAAGTTTGTCTACTATGAACTTGATACATTGCCAAATCCAATTGGAAGTTAGTAGAATTCACATCTTGAGTCCCTAAAATCTCCAAAAGCTACCAAGTTGCAACCAGTGCAACCTGAGTCACAATCTGAAGGACTCAAGTTGTAGTCAGAAGCTACTGAGCTATTGCCAAAGAAAACCAAGTCTGATGGACCCAAGTGACATATAGTGGGACCTAAGCTTGATATAGAAGATCATGGAGAGGCTAGTGGATCAAGTTTAAAATCTAAAGTAACTATGTTAGCAACATATGTCAAAAGGCACCATGCATATGATCAGATAATTGGAGACAAGTTAGATGGTACAATGACAAGAAAAAATTTGAAAGGTACATGTTTGCTTACTAAATTTAAACCTAGATCAGTGAAAGATGCTTTGGATAATGAAAGTTGGATTGAAGCTATGAATAAAGAGATAGAAAAATAGAGAGAAATAAGACTTGGACTCTTGTTCCTAGACCCAAGGATAAAAATGTAATTAGCACAAAGTGGGTTTTTAGAAATAAGCTAAATGAAGTTAGATAAGTTTCCATAAACAAAGCAAGATTAGTATGCAAGGGTTATTCTCAAGAAGAAAGTATTGATTATGGTAAAAAAATTTCTCCCATTGCAAGATTAGAAGGTGTTAGAACTTTACTTACTTATGTTGCACATAAAGGATTTAAATTTTATCAAATGGATGTGTAATCTACATTCTTGAATGGATTTCTTGAAGAGGAAGTTTACATAGAACAACTTGAAGGTTTTGTGGATCCTAGCAAAAAGGATATAGTCTATAAATTGCACAAAGAATTGTATGGTCTCAAGAAAGCTCCTAGAGCTTGGTATGAAAGATTTCATAACTACTTGATAAAGATTGGTTTTCAAAGAAAAAATGATAGCAATAGCTTGTATATCAAAGAAGGACTAGACAAGAAGATTGTATTGGTTGAAATCTTTTTGGTTGACACATTTTTCACTGGAAATTATGATGTATGCAAAGCATTTTGAGAAGAGATGAGTAAAAAATTTGAGATGTCCATATTTGTAGTGTAATACCCCTATATTGGCTCATTGCCATCTCAACCAATTCTACCATCAGACACATGTTCGTCGGGTACTTATTGATAAGGACATTGGCCTAAATATTGTCTCTGCTCCTCTTCTTAGAAAATTGAATTATTTTGAGGACTCTATTGATCCTCGACGTAAGATCACTATCAAAGCATATGACGAAGTGGAATGAAAGTCTCTAGGTCTTGTGCTTTTACCCATTCGTGTTGGTCCTATAGAAAGGGATGTCACCTATTAGGTGCTTGACATTCCCTTGGCTTACAACATTCTATTAGGATGGCCATGGATACATGAGATGCATGTTGTACCATCCACATACCACCAATGCATCAAGTTCCCATTTCATGGCTCCAAAGTTACTATTCCTGCCACTACTAGCTGTACCTGCAATACGCTCAAGGCTGCTAAAACTTTTGTCCCTACCAATTGTGAATACACTAATTATCACAACAATAAGCTGAAACAAATTGAGCAGTCAGTCAAACTAAAAGAAACTGGCATGGGAGAGTACCACATTGAACCAGTGCTATCATTAATGTCTCTCCTAGAGTCTCCTTGACATTATGGGAGACCTTCCGAGGCAAAGAAGTCATTTGTGTTGACACCCCAGACCGAGTGTAGTGGAACTTTTGTCAAGGCTATGATTCCCCTAGAAGATGAAAGTGAAAATAGAGCCATTACTGCATGGCTTTATAGAGAAGAGGCTCCAATGGACCTAACAAAGCAAGCTCGAGAAATCACTCCTAAGAAATATGGGCTCGATCTTAGGCTTATGAAGAATTTTGGTTACAAGGGAACTGGCCCTATTAGGTGCAATAACAATGGCCTAATTGATCCTATCAAAGAAAGAGCTCAAAGCAACCATGATACAACTAGCCTAGGATTTAAGAAGGTTCCTTTTCATTTGGGATCAAATAAATTCATACCAACATCTGAGACTTCATCTAAAAATGAGTCACAAGGTAAGTCAGATACTCAAGAGGAAGAATTTGATGATGAGGATTCCTATCCTCATCCTATTCCTTATGATCTTGCTAAATTCTTTGCTGAGCCAGATGACTTTGTGCCACATGTTAGCACTCTGGATGATACTAGTGACTCTTCTAAGGACAATACTTAGCAATTCAAATATCATTCAGAAAAGGGAGAATCTAGTTAGTCATGACATGTTGAGTATTTGTGTAAGAACCCAAAGGATGAAGGTGACTATGTCCCTATCACTGTTGGGGAGTTCTATAATCTCTCGCCACGTAGCATTGATTCTAAGGAATATGAGTTTGACTCTCTTTCAGAAGTGACTATTGATAAAGACATTGACCAAGTGCATGTCTATGAAAACCAAATCAAAGTGGGTGAAACATCTAGGGTTAGATCACATGGGTTAGATCCAACTAGTGTCCTAGATTCATCAATTACTAACATTTGTACTCTAAGGAATTTGAACATACTTGTGGATGAGGTCGCCGTAGGTCTCAAATTGCTGGTCCAAGAACTTAATGACTATACTATGAATGCAATTAAACCAGCCACTACTCTCTCACTCACACATCCCAAGCTTATAGACTGGAACCCTAATGCATCTAGTGAAGTCCCCATTTTCTAGAATGACTATGCTCTCACTTGTTACCTAAACATTGTCGAACCTGTAATGTATTCCACCAATGAGAAGAGTGTCAACATGATTGAGGCTGACATCAAATATTTGTCATACAATGAAAAAGAAAAAATGCAAAAGGTTTGATGGTGAAAACTACATTGTGGCAGTGTCAAAACCCAAAAAAGTAAAAACAAAAGACGTATCCAAGGGTGAAAACCTCTCTAAGGCACCCATGGATGAGATATTTGATGCACTTCCCAATCACTTTCAGGAGAGATCATCGTTGTTGATAGAGCTGATGCATCCAATTAACTTGGGCACAGAAGAACATCCTCATATGATACATCTGGCATAATCACTTTACCTCAAGAGAAGGAAGAATTTATTGCCTTTTTCAAAGAAAAGAAAATAATTTTTTCTTGGACATAATCTGACATGCCAAGATTGGATCTTGATCTTATCATCCATCACTTGTCCATAGCACTAGGCATTAAACCAGTTAAACAGAAGCTTCAAAAAATGCATCCTCACGTTGCATTGCTCATCAAAGTAGAATTGGAGAAACTTCTAAAAACTAGTTTCATCTGTGCAATTGACTATGCTAAATGGATATCTAATATTGTTCTAGTTTCCAAGCATGAGAAATCTATTAGGGTTTGTACAGACTTCCGTGATCTTAACTTGGCATGTCCTAAACATGACTTTTCGCTCCCTAATATTGATATGATCATGAACATGATGGCTAGCTATGAGATGTACTCACTTATGGATGGTTTTTTTGGATACAATTAGATAAAAATTGTGCAAGAAGACAAGGAGAAAACAACTTTCACATGTGCATGGGGAACCTTTTGTTGGAATGTGATGCCATTTGGGTTGAAGAACGTTGGTGCTACATATCAGTGGGTTGTTACTACAATTTTTCATGACATGAAGCATAGAACCATGGAGGACTTCATTGATGATACCTTGGTCAAAAGTGCTAAATGCAATACTCATCTACAAGATTTGGGTCCCATCCTAGATCACATGGAAAAATTTAGTCTTCGACTCAATCCTAAGAAATGCACATTTGTTGTCACATCAGGGAAGTTGTTGGGATACATTATTTCTGCAAACAGAATTGAGGTAGATCTAGAGAAAGTAAAAGCAATGATGGACATGCCAACACCTTGAAACATTAGTCAGATCAAAGGACTATAGGGAAGGCTCCAATCTATTCGCAGGTTTATTTCACAATTAGCAGATAGATCACAACCCTTCACAAAGACCTTACATAAGGGTGTAAAATTTAATTGGAGCCAAGATTGTGAGAAAATATTAACACAGATCAAACAATATCTTGTCAATCCACTAATCTTGATGCCTCCCATTCATGGGAAGCCTTTTCTTTTATACATCTTGGCAATTGAAACATCTCTAGGAATCCTTCTAGCTTAGGAAGACAATTAAAACAAAGAAAGGGCTATTTACTACTTGAGTTGAACACTGGTCTCTTATGAGAAAAACTATAGCATTATTGAGAAAGCTTGCTTGGCTATTGTCTTTGCTTCCCAGAATTTGAGACACTACATGCTTGCCCACACTATGAGGCTCGTGGGTAAAATAGACCCACTAAAGTACTTGCTCAGTAAGGCAACTCTCATAGGAAGATTGGCTAAATGGGTTATGATACTCAATGAGTTTTACATCCAATATGTTGAACGCAAGGCTATCAAGGGACATGCAATTGCAGATCAACTGGCCGATGCAACCATGCAAAGTCTTCTACCAATGGACATTGATTTCCCAAATGAGTCGATTCTGACACTCATGCACTGCACATGGGTTATGTTCTTTGATGGGTTCTTCACACAATAAGGATTAGGTGCTAGATTACTCTTTATTACACCACAAAGATACTCATTGCCCAAAGTGTACAAGATTTTGTTTCCTTGTACAAACAACATTTCTGAATATGAGACTTTGATCAATGTCATGAAAATTGCAGCTAAATGGAGAGTGGATTAGTTAGATATCTTTGGTGACTCTCAACTTGTCATCAACCAAGTTAATGATGTGTACCAAACAAAGGATGAGAAACTAATTCCTTACAAGCACATGGTTGATGACTTAAAGAAGTATTTTGCACACATCACCTTCCAAAAAGTTCTACGAGCAGATAATAAAGTGGCTGATGCCATGGCTACTCTGGCCTCCCTGCTACAAATGCCTGAAAATGATCTTTGACTTGAGTTCTTGGTGGAAGTGTTACATTACCTAGCCTATGAAACCCCTGATTCTAAGATGATCTCTTCTATTATAGGACAAAAATCATCTTGCTACCATCACATTTATTCCTAGCTTTGTAATCAAACCATTCCGAAAGGTCTAACCCAGAATGAGAAATGTTACCTAATCTGTAATGCTTCACATTATGTCATTATTGCTGATGATCTATATAGGAGAGGTCTCAATGGAACACTCCTTAGGTGTTTAGAACCTGAAGATTCCAAATGTGCACTAATTGATGTTCATGAGGGCATTTGGGGAGCTCATTTCAATGGCCTGACACTAGCTTGCAAACTCCTTTGTGCTGGTTACTACTGGCCCAAAATGGAGCAAGAAGCTATCAAGTATGCTAGGTCCTACAAGCAGTGTCAGCTATACGAGTATCTGATTCATGTTCCAGCCAGAGAGCTAATTCCTTCTAGTACAACATGGCCATTTCAACAATGGGCCTTTGACTTGGTGGGACAGATCCACCCAACCTCCTCTAATGGACATAAATTCATTATCACAGCTACAGATTATTTCACAAAGTGGGTAGAGGTAGTACCTCTCATAGTTGCTAATGGAAAAACTGAAGCACTTTTCATCACAAACTACATCATCTACAGATATTATTTGCTGTCCTCAATCATTACTAACAATGGAGGATAATTCAAGAATAAAGACCTCAAGGAACTATGCAAGAAATTGAAAATCACACAACATTGGTCTTCCATTTATTATCGCCAGGGTAATGGCCAAGCTGAGGCATCCAATAAGGCAATCCTCAAAATTCTTCATCACATAGTCAACAAATCAGGGAGAGGCTGGCATCTCCAGATCAATCCAGCCCTATGGGCATATAGGACAAGCATCAAAACTCCAACGAGCATGACTCCCTTTGCATTGGTGTATGGCATGGATGTTGTGCTTCGAATAGAGGTCAAGATTCCTACCTTGAGAATCTCTATGAAGGGCCTTATCACTGATGATGACTACAGGATAGCTCAGCTTCAAGATCTTGTGTTACTAGATGAATGACGACAAGTGGCATGTGATCATCTACAAGCATATCAACAACGAATGGCAAGAAGCTACAATCGAAGGGTCAAGCCATGTGACTTCCAACTGGGTGATCTCATCCTAAGAGAGAACCCTAAGAATCAACAACACCAAGTACAAAAAGGAAAGTTTGTACCAAACTAGCTCAGTCCATACATTGTTACTGTAGTATATGGGTCCAATGCTTATTAGCTTTCCACAATTGAGGGAGAAGTGCTAAAAGAACCTGTCAACACTCTCCACTTGAAGCAATTTTATAGTTGATCTAATATCAAGTAAGCTCTTTGTACATATCTATATGCCCTGAAAAAAATCCTAAAAATTAGAAAAAGTCCTAAAAAAAACTGTTACCCTGGAGAAAACCTAGCAATAGGCACCTTGGTAACATCAAAAAAATTGAAAAAATCCAAAAATACAAAAAAAAAAAAAAATTTAAAGAAAAATACAAAAAAATTGAAAAAAAAAAAAAAAAGTGCCAATTATAAAAACCTAGAAACAGGCATCATGGTAGCAAAAAAAGGAAAATCTTGCCAAGAAGGTGAAAACCTAGTAAATAGGTGCCTCTTGTTCCCAATGCTCCATCTTCCAGTGCATCTTCTGGCTATTCTGTACAGTCACTTTCATGCTTTCGCTTTTGTGTTTTTCCTACTTTTTGCTCATGTATCCATGGATTGAGTCTTGTTATAGCTCGAGGGCATTCCCCTTCAGTGTCGCTCTTTTTGAGATTCTCCTCATAAAATCTCCTTTACAATAGTCATCAATGGTCCTCACTGCATCTGCCTACTATCACTAGTGTCACTATTTTTGAGATTCTCCTCATAGAATCTCCCTCATGACAGTCACCAATGTCACTCATTTCCAAATATTCTCCTCATAGAATCTCTTTCGCAATAGTCACTAGTTGTTTCAACTGTGTCTTCCTATTGTTGCTTGGGTCACATCTCCAGATTCCTTTATGGAAGACTTCTTTTGCGTCAGTCACCAATCATCTTGGTTGTGTTTGTCTACTATCACTCTATCCTCCTAGGTTCTTCACCTTGAAGTTTCCTCTTTGACCTCAATCACTAGTCATTTTGACTGCATCTGCCTACTATTGTCACCCTAATGAAGAGATTTCTTTTAAACATGTTCTAGACACTAACACCTGACATCAATCCCAAAAACATTGAACTCAAAAAATGATATACTTGTTTGGATATGTGAAGCATTTTCTTTGTTTCCTTTGTTTATCTTTATCATATCTCCTCAAGCAACTCGATGATGGCATCTTCGACTAGAGAAGTAATGAATGGGGGCATGATCTTTTCTTTGCTTTCTATTTGTGGTTTAGTTCCAATAATTTTATATATTCCTATAAAAGGGGCGTCCACTATAAGAGCCTCCATATTGTATTGGATGGCCATGTGTACCTCGACTCCTTTTATATGAATACACTAATAATGGTGGTTCTTCTCCTTGTTTGTTGGAGTGAACTCTTCAGGATACAATAAATATTGATACTGATCCTACTAAGTGAACATACAGGTCACTGCAAGTATATCTAGCATACTTTTGTCTCAGGTTATGAATGCAAGGGTTGTTGTAGACAGAACACATACTAAATACTTAGCATAAGATAGATCTCCCATGTGTTTGGTGTGTCTATCATGCAAACAACATTCTAGTCATCCTAGCATTTATGCTTTGATGCTTATGTTAACTTGCTATATTAAAAGGGACAAATGTTTTGGTCATTCTGGCTTCTTGTGCCTCGAATTCTTACATTTAATCCTGGCAAACCTATAACATATGTTATATTCATATTCCTATGATTGCAATGTTAGTAGGAATTTTATAACATACGAGCTTTGTTTTATGTCTAGTGATGATAAATCATCGAGGCTTGGTAACCAAACCTAGGGTTGCATTTAACATCAGTCTTGCATTACATACTTCACTGGCATATGCACACAATTTGATTGTGATTCTATTTCTCCCTTGTGTGATGAAGGATTGGGGGCATCTTCAAACATATCAAGTTTCTCCATAGCTACACAAGCATTTGATTCGTCGATTCATGCTCCTGAATGGAATACTTGTCACTGTCAAGCAAAAACACACAACACTACATGAGATGTTAGTCCATTTTCATATGCATTGCATCCATATACTCATAATATCTACTCTACATGCTCATAATCACATCACATCACATTAGAATACATATGCATTCATATCAAAGTACAACATGTATCTCATCATCATCATATTGACATCTCATGTACATCAAAGTGAAACAAACACAGACAATGACATGTACACTACTACTCGACTAAAAAATCTCATATGTATATCTCTCAAAAAAATGGGTTAGTACAAAAATGGGCACTACTCGAGTGCTATCAATCAAAATGGTACAAAATGGTGTTGGCACACCAATCAATACATAGCTAGAGATCAAAATCAATAGCCAAATGCACAGCATCTAACTCTGTGTTATGCTCTCATGTCCAGGAGGAGCAGGAGTAGGAGCCATAGGTGGAGGAGGAGGTGGTGGCATGTCAAGTCTAGCAGGAGGTCATGCACCTCCTGACTCTCGAGCATACTGTGAAAATTTCTACACCTGCAGAGCCTCATCAGGCACCACTATCAAATATGTAGCAAAGTAGTAAGCCACCTAAGTTGACTGAAGGCAGATCTCATCCTACATAATCTCCAATCTCTGCTCAGTAGTCTCGATGCACTCTCTCCACTGATCAATCTCTCACTGCCACTCCACCAGCTATGAGTCTTTACAGCTACATGTATTTGCAGATCCCCCAACTACCAAGAGGCCTGATGAATCTATGGTTGGTAGCACTATACTATGTCATACACCCCAGCTGCTAGCTAATCTGGCATATCCTCATCAAGCATCTCAGGTTCTTGTTGTTTTGGTGGTGCATGCTATTGTGGTGGCACCTATTACTGTGGGGCCTGCTCCTTTGTCCTCTACCTCCATCACCGACCATGTCCTATCCCATTACCCCCGACACTTGGGTCTGATCCCATCTACCATGGGGGAATTTACAATTGTTGTACTTGGTGCTAGACCTGTGGCTACTACTATGGCTATAGCTATGGCTATGACTATGCTTGTTGCTACTAGGGCACCTGTCTCTATGCCTGCCTGGCCATCCCTAGTGGATCTGTAAATCAAGGGAATGGTTGACTAATAAGATAAGCCTGATAAGGAGGTGTCATCCCTGCATCTACTACCTCTGGCAGGTAGTCCCACTGAACCATAGTTAGACTGTGTACATCTATCATAGATCTACCAGGATCCATCCATAGAGGCCATCCCCACTCTATGTCCCTCTGCAACTTGGCATAGGCACAGTACTCCTATAAAATATCTTGTGGTCAGTTGTATTGCTGCCACACCCATGAGATCACAAATTGCTCTAAGATTTGTGCAAGTCCTACCCACCAATGGTCATGAGCTGAACATCCCAAGGTAGCTCCCTTGGGGCATCATCCCAGTCCTCATTCTCTCGTCAAGGCCACCATACAATGGAGACTAGGTCATCAAGATGTGTCCTCCAATGTTCTGTCTTACCCAAGAAAACTTGGGTAATGTGCCCTTGATATTAGTAGATGTAAGGCTCCATCAGCTCTTTGGCATCCTCAAAAATCAACCTACATATGAGAAGATGCTCCTAGGCCTAGATCTAAAGCACGTATACTCTGGCGGCCATAGTCTTCTTCTCATGGAAGATTATCTCATGCATCTCATGGTACAGGTAGGGCAGCATGCACTCACCCCACCCAAAAATCTCAGGTGCCTCCACCAAATGGCGAAGCATAACCCCCAACCCACACTCCAAACTGTGTTATCCTCTGTCAGGATACAAGAAATAGCTCAAGAATATAGCTAGCACAGATGCCAGCCTATTTTTCGGCCCATATGTATGCATCAGCTCATCCTAGCTGATGGCTCTACCTCACTGTAGCCCTCTACCAGATACAACAAAAAGTGCCTCTATGCCTGCTCGAGGCACCATATCATACATGAATTGTGCACCATGAAAGGGGATCCTCAGTATCCTCCATATGTTCTCTAGGGTGATGGTCATCTCCTCCACAGGCAAGTAAAAGGTGTTTTTCTTCAAATGGAAATGCTCCACCAAAGTTGTGAGTAAGCCATGATTCACCATTATGGCTGAGATCTGGCATAGAGAGGACAAGCCTAGTCGAGTGATATGTGCCCAATTCACATCATCAAGACTCCACAACAACTCTCCATATGGCGAATAATGTGATCTAAATGAAATGTCATCAAAGACCTCCTACACACACACAAACAAACAATGACAAGCAAATGATCCATATCAGAATGAAATGACAAAACAAAGTTAATAAAAATGTAAATTTTACGTACAAAATTGAAAATTTTAACCTCTACTGTCACAGATTCTCAAGTGAAGATCTTCTTATCTCGCGCGAAGATCTCAAGATCTTGGGCAAATTTTCCCTATTTCATGCAAAGAATCTCTTCGTCGCGCGAGAGACAAAGTTCTTGCATGTGAAGAATCTCGTTCTTCACATGAGAGGCGGGTGTCTCCCACGCGAGAAACCTCACTCACCTGCATGAAGAAATAGTGCACCCTATTTCTTCACGGGAGAAAAGAAAATCTCCGTACGAGAAAAGATAGTCTCACGCGAAGACCATTTTGACAACCCTAAAACATGCTAAAATATGCAATAAATGACCTCAAACTATGTAAAAGTGAAAGTACAAAGGTGGGAAATTGATGACTCATCGGTGGTCCATAGTTTGCTGGTTGGCTATGTCATCTAGAATGCTCAAAATGATGATATCTCATGTTCACTTCCATGTCTCTCTCAAAGCTCAATTCATTAAAGGACAAAAAGCACAAATGAATTGAAAATGACCCCTTGGGCCCTTATATAGCTATTGACCTAATTTTTCAAAGTGCTTTGATTTGTCCAAAAATTACCCCCTGGCTAATTTGACCATTATGAATCCATTTTCGAGGTTCGAATTTGAAATCTAACACACCTAAGTGCCGCAAAAATGCATTTTAAAATTTTGGGGACTAACGTGATTGAATGCTTGTGCAGCTCAAATCTTTCTAATACTTTGCAATTCTTGGAATTCTTTCAACTCTACATTCTTCATGTTTTCAAAACTCATTTTGGAAATAGTCAACTAAAGTCAACTATGCTCAATTTTGGTCAAATATTTGGTCAAACTTGGTCTTTTGGACCTTGAAATCACTTTGGATTGACTTCCAATTTTCTTAAGATCATTCTGATCTCTTCATATTTTCTCCTGATTGTTCTAATATCTTCTATATTCTACTAATCCTTGGATTTCTTCTATATCTTTCATCATTCTCCTTACATCATACTTCTGGTGTGTCATCTTTCGATTTTGCTCCTAAGTGGGCAAGATGATTACATCATTGAACTTGCATTTTAAATCAATTTGAATCTTCATCGCTTGGGACATCTTGTTCCTATCTTATGTCCTTGTTACTTGGGGCATCTCATCACTCGGGGCATCTTGCTCCCTCATATCTGGCATCTTTGCTATCTATCTTATCTTTTCATCAACTGATCAATCTTATAACAAATTGTCTCAAAGTTTGATGGATAGGTATTGGGACAGTCTAAACCCTGACTCCTGAGGATCAAGCCTTGTTCTGGGGATGATTCTACAACTCATGATTGGATCTTGTTATCTTTTATCAATCTCAGGTATCTAGGTGTTTTATCTGGATCCTTAAAGGTTAAGCTCCATTTTGGAGATAATCTTTTAAATGCTTTCAATCTTGGGTATCCAAGTGTTCTACGTGGATCCTTAAAGGTTAAGCTTCGTTCTAGAGATAATCTTTTAAATGCTTATCAATCTCAAGTATCTAGGTGTTCTATCTGGATCCTTAAAGGTTAAGCTCCATTTTGGAGATAATCTTTTAAATGCTTTCAATCTCGGGTATCCAGGTGTTCTACCTAGATCCTTAAAGGTTAAGTTCCATTTTGGAGATAATCTTTTAAATACTTATCAATTTTAGGTATCTAGGTATTCTATCTAGATCCTTAAAGGTTGAGCTCCGTTCTAGAGATAATCTTTTAAATGCTTATCAATTTCAGGTATCTAGGTGTTCTATCTAGATCCTTAAATGTTAAGCTCCGTTCTAGAGATAATCTTTTAAATGCTTATCAATCTAAGGTATCTAGGTGTTCTATCTAGATCCTTAAAGGTTAAGCTCCATTTTGGAGATAATCTTTTAAATGCTTTCAATCTCAGGTATCCAGGTGTTCTACCTAGATCCTTAAAGGTTAAGCTCCATTCTAGAGATAACCTTTTAAATGCTTATCAATCTCAGGTATCTAGGTGTTCTATCTGGATCCTTAAAGGTTAAGCTCCGTTCTAGAGATAATCTTTTAAATGCTTTCAATCTTGGGTATCCAGGTGTTCTACCTGGATCCTTAAAGGTTAAACTCTATTTTGGAGATAATCTTTTAAATGCTTTCAATCTCGGGTATCCAGGTGTTCTACCTAGATCCTTAAAGGTTAAGCTTTGTTCTGGATATAATCTTTTAAATGCTTATCAATTTTAGGTATCTAGGTGTTCTACCTAGATCCTTAAAGGTTAAGCTCCATTCTGGAGATAATCTTTTAAATGCTTATCAATTTTAAGTATCTAGGTGTTTTGCTTGGATTCCTTGGGATTAAGCTCTGTTCTAGAGATAGTCCTTCAAAGCTTATCAATTAGTCTCTGTATCATCAACTTCAGAACCAAGCTCATCTTCGCATCATGCTTTTTGATTTTCTTTGAATTGAATCTACTACTCGCACATTCATTCAAAGAGGGGAAAAATGTAATACCCCAAAATTGGCTCATTTCCATCTTAACCAATTCTGGTCTATTTCTGATCGATTCTAAAATCCTATGTCACAAGACAATTCTTATTCTGCTACTTGCTACTTGACTTAATTGTCAAATGCAGAAAACCCTAATTTGCATTCATCATTTTTCCTACTTAATTTCTATAGTGCTCACTCATATTAGCCACATTAAACCTATTTGATTTAAATTTAATTTAATCTAAAGTATTCATACTTTATTAAATTAAATTCTCCTAAGGCTAATGTACTATGGGGTTAAATTTATTTAATTTAATAAATATGCCTATTTTAATTAATTAAATGGAAAAGTTATTTCTAATTAATTAAACAAAGTTATTTAATTAAATAGGAAGTCATTCCTAATTAATTAAATGAAGTTATTTAATTAAATAGAGAAAGTGTCTCTAATTAATTAAATGATATTATTTAATTAAATAAAAAAAGGTATTTATGAGAGCATATCTCATTTTATTAAATTAAATATTCTTCCTAATTCTCCTCTTCAGTTCAAAATGGAAATTCCTAGATAACTATTGATCGAATTAGAAGTGACCTAGATCACTTGCTCTCACACTAAAGTCTATCTAAGCTGACTGACTCTTACAGTCAAATCTGAGCCAGTTAACTCCCTCTAATTTGGGAATCTTCCATCATAATTGAAATTTATCTTCAATCTTGTTCGTCCATCTGAATTGATCTCAACCATTGATGGATCGATTTAAGAGACTACTAATTCCTCATTACGGAGGTTGGAATTTGAATAGTATTGAGTTGTTGTCAAACTAAAACTCATTTCACTTTCTAGCTTTCACATTGCTATTACTTTTAAATTCTCATCTAAAATAAGAATGCATACATTTAGCTTAATGTCTTTTATTTCTTAGATTAATTTCTTGCACTTCATCTAGATTACTTACATATCATATAGGCTTAATTGCATTTAAATCCTTCATTCTTAGAGGGTCTGGTTGCCTACACCTCAAATCTAAGGACATTAATTAGGCAAAATCCTTCTAGATAGAAGGTGAAAAGTCACTCTGTTGGTTCTTCTTGGATGAACTATTCCATGTTTATTTTAGGATGATTCCATAGGTAAAGACTATGCCGAAGTGTCTGTGAGGTTCAGAGGCCCACATTTCATAGGTACATGTAGAGACAAAATTCTTTGCTGGATTATAGATTCAGTAGAAGAAATATGGTATCTACATTACTCAATCCAAATATATCAAGGAGATACTAAAGAAATTTGTAATGGAGGATTCAAGAGTAGTTGGAACACCTATGTCTACTGTACATAAGCTTTCCAAAAAGGATGATTCCAAGGAGGTAGATCAAACCACATACAGATTAATGATTGAAAAATTACAATATGTAGTTCACACTAGGCCTAATATTGCATTAGTAGTTGGTATGGTTGCAAGATTCTCAACAAATCCAAAATAAAATCACATGATGGAAATCAAAATAATCATGAGGTATCTAAAAGGTATTGAATATTATGGATTATGGTACAAGAAAGGAGACAATTTGGATTTGAAAGAATTCAAAAATGTTGATTGGGTGGGAAGTGTTGATGATAGGAAAAACACCAATGGTGGAGTGTTCTTTCTTGTTAATCGATTAGTGTCTTGGACAAGCAAGAAGTAGAATTTTATTTCTCAGTCTACAGTAGAGATAGAGTATGTGGCACCTATAGTTAATTGCTCCAATATTGTTTGGTTGAAACAATTGTTGGTAGGTATGAAGGTAGAGATCAAGGATATAGTGGTTATCTTCTATGATACCACTAGTGCAATTAATATATCAAAGAATCCTATGATGCATACCAAAACTAAGTAAATTTCTATAAAATGTCATTTTCTTAGAGAATTGGTGCAAGATAAAGAGGTAATATTGGAATATGTGAATACTAAAGAACAAATTGCAAACATATTCACTAAGACATTTTGTAAGGAGGCATTTTTGTATCTAAGAGGTAAGTTAGGGGCCATTCCCCTATTTGAAGCTCACTAAATGAGATTTAGTGATGTATCAACCACAACATGTTGAAGATCATTCAGTTGATACAGTATTGAAAAGGGCATATTATATATGAATTAGTACATGAGGTACACAAATACTCACTAAATATTGCCTTTGGCATGAGATGTCAAAGAGGGATATTTTTCTATCATATCGTAAAAATTTTCTAAAAGGGGAGAATTTTCTATCATATCATAGAAATTTTTTGGAGATTTTTCTATCAGAAGAAGATGTTGAAGGTAGAGTTTTTTGATAGAGGGAGAAATTGCAGGCAGAGAGAGTTCACACTGATAGAAATTCTCATGGATGAGAATCAAAATGAAACTAATGATATGTTCCTTTATTCTATCTATAAAATTTAATTGTATTATGACATGTTGTGTTGTCATCAATGCCAAATAGGGAGATGGTTAAAAACAACTGATTAATTGTGTATTGTCTTTGATGTTACACAAAATGTCATATGTTTACTAGTCAGTATATGATGAGATCACTTGAGCATTGTAGAAAGTTTCCTATGTTCGTTGAGAATTCTAGAGTTTTCCAAGTTTAGAAGATAGTGTCTACTGAGTTCACTTGAACAACAAATAGAAGTTCACCAAAGTTGACTATTAACTGAGGTCACTTAGTTAGTGAAGGAAAAGTTGGATGGAACTAGTGCTAAATGAGCTCACTCGTTTACCAAAGGAACTTTGTGAAAATAAAATGTTAACTAATTTCACTTGGTTCACATAGGAAAATCATTTCTGAGTTAGTATTTATCGAGTAGGGTAAGCTAACAAAGGATTTCCTTGTTTTTGATATTTAGTTCAATAGTTTTGTTTGTTGGTTCTAGCCATCTGAGGAGATGAATATTACTTATTATAAGTTGTATTCAAGACAACTTGACAATATGTATGATATAAATGTAAGGTCAAGTTGAGGATTGAATTTGTGCAAGTTAAGAGAAGTTTTGAAGATGCTTAAAGGAAATGAATTACAAGGATAAGAAGAATATCATTGTGGAGATGCAAAGATACATTTGACCAGAAAGGATCAAGTATACAAGCCAAAATTGAGATCTTTAATCAACAATTTAGTCGCATTAGAAATTAGGTCATATCATTATTATTGTCTAACCATTGTAGCAATGATCTAAATCTCTTAATAGAATTGGCTTAACAACTATTTGTAAATCCTCTAACAAGGTGGAATTTCTAGATTGAAGTGTCTAAAGACATCTAACAAGGCCACTCCTAATAGGGTAATTAAATCTTTTAATAGGGTCACACCTAACAATATGTTTTTTAACCTTTAACAGGGTTGTCTCCTTGGATCACTTTAGAAGAGTGAAAATCAATAACTAGTTGTAATTGGTGGTTTTTCCCAAATTTAGTTTCCATGTTAAATCTTGGTGTAACTTGTGTTCATGTTTATTTTATGTGTATGTAACTATGTTAAGTAAGGTTAATCACAAATAATATCTCAATATTTACATGTTAAGCATTTTTCATATTACAATTGCTATTTTAGTGCTTACTGAGTTACAACATTTACCAGTGTAAATTGAGTACATGTGTGTTTATTGAGCTTTAGTATTTTTAGTGAAGTTTTGCATTCTTTATTGACATATAAGGGATCTAGGATTTATTTTAGTGGTAACTAATTCACCTCTTCCCTCTCAGTTAATCCTCTTATATTTCCAACATGAATTAAGCCTAGTGTGTGATGTTTAAGCCATCTGGAATTCCTCAATGACCCTAAAAATTACTGATGTTTGTCTGGCATTAAAAAATGCCTTTGATTACAAAGATAAAAGAAATTTGATAACGTTAGCCTAAAAAAATAAAAATAAATGATCACAAGGATCAGATAGTTTGGAAGACAGTTGTTTACAAGCTTATTTGTCTACCTTTCTCTCTCAATTTTTCATAATAAATAAAAAATACACCCTTGGCAAAATACCCATCAACCAATAGAAAAATGGGAATTAGATAACAAAAATAGATATTTTAAATAATACATATTTCAACCTTATGATATGATTATTTAATCTGATTGAAGTTAATAATTAGATGCTCCCACCGAAAACATTAGTTCCCTGCCTTATTATGCAAGGCAGGGACTAATAAGTTTTAGTCGAATCTTATACAATTGAGTTTGAAAACTATTTGATTTTTTATTCATCTATTTAAATAGCTCGACTTACAAAATCTTATCATATTTTCCTTGTAATTATGGTTTAGGATATTCAAAATGATGATTGTAAAAGTGAATCAGTACATTGTGATATGGTTTTCTTACAATAAACTTGACTTGTAGAACATAAGAGTATTATTGATGAAGATATGATAGTTTTGAGGAAACGGATGTACCAGATGAGAATGGAGGAAATGAATTGTATTCCTCTAGATCATTGGTTGGAATGGGAGAAGAAATGGTATGCAAGTTATGATTCAAATTTTCATTCTTCCTTGCTATGCTTGCAGAGAATTTTTCCCAATTCAAGGCCTGGCATTATCATTTTTATATTGCCTTTATTCTCCTTTAGCATCCCAACATTTGTAATGCTTTTTGCAATATAATCAGCTCATTCGATCAATATTTTTGTTGTATAGCCTTAGAAATCTTGTATAACTAATCTCTTGTACTTTAATGTAAAGTTTTTTTATGAGGTTTTATGTACTAAGCCTTTATTTTGGATTATGTGGATGGAAGGAAATGACCACCTTTTAATAGAATATTATAGGAATTTTGAGTTGTCAAATGTGATATCAGTGAATGAAATATAGAATTTGGTGTTATATTCATACTGAAAGAGACAATTCACATGAAGGCCTAGTTCTAAAATATATCAAATGGATTCTAAGGGTTATTATGGATCATTTTTTTTTTTAAATTTAAAAAAAAAGCCATAATTTACTTACAGTATGACTTCTAACCTATGAGCTATATTATGTTTTCAAACAAGTATTTGGTAATAAGTTAACTTCCAATTGGTAAAAATTTGGCATATTTTTTTATTTTTCTAAGTTTTAATTTATTTTTGGGCAAACTTTTAAATAGTATTTGGCAATAACTTGGGCTTCTTATTGGTAATCTAGCAAATTAAATTCTAATTTGTTAAAATATACATTTACAAGATTACTTCTAATAGATAAAGATCTTAATAGGTCTAAGGAAAATCTCTTAATTGGGAGACTCCAAATAGGGTCTACTCCTAATAAAGCATTATTGTAAGCTCCTAGCTGAGCTAAGCCTTTAACATGACACATTTTTAAAAAAGTGCAAAATACTTGTGGATATCAATTCTCACCATAGTTTATCCCTCTAACCAAGGGATTCCATAGAATTTCTTTTTACACTATTGTGTTACTTGTCTGGATTCTTATATGAGTTGTTTTATGGTTGGTTTCATAAATTAACATGGAATGGATAGATGAATGATTAGATGTTAGATATGGTTTCAGTTAACCAATTTTATGGAGTGGTGACTAAACTTTGACATTCGTAGATTTATGATTCCTCCCTCTAGTAGTCTTGGATCTTGAATATATTAACAATTGGTATTAGTTGTTCGGTCCTCTTTGTGGAAATCCTAATATCTTGAAGTAAAGATCAAGATGTTGAACAAGAAAGGTCCTCAATTCTCCAAGAAAAACTTCTTAATCTTGTGTGATAGGATGTAGCATTATATAAGCGGAATAGGGACAGAGTACTAGACACTTGTGGGGTATAGGTATACAAGACTTAATGGGACTCTAAGTGCAAATGACTTAAAGCTGGATATACAAATCATGGGTAAGTGCACAAAGACATGGTACCAAAAGGGGGGCTTAAGATGCCACCTTTCTTTCTAAAATAAGGAATTTCTAGACTTTGATGAGAAATTCAAGATAGTTAGACTCAAAATTTCAAGATGCAAACAAAACAAAAGTTATAGTCCATTGAATCTATTTTCTAAACTACTATTTATTTGTTAAATGGTCAAGTTTAAGGTCCTAAAAAATGGGGACCATACAAAGTGGTACACTATGTTTCAATAAAAACATAACATAATGTCAAGTGTGCTTCTGCCTTAAAATGCTAAATTTTTGTTGAAAT
Organism: Cupressus sempervirens; assembly: GCA_028749045.1. Classification (NCBI taxonomy): domain Eukaryota; kingdom Viridiplantae; phylum Streptophyta; class Pinopsida; order Cupressales; family Cupressaceae; genus Cupressus; species Cupressus sempervirens. The sequence continues at coordinate 102,565,342 of CM053784.1, forward strand.
TATTTAATCACACTGGCTAGAAGTTACTTGACACCACATAGTTTATCTCATATTCTTCTAGCTAATTTTTTACTATATATTTTATTTTGTATGATTTTTTGGAAGTGGATACATCCTGAAAATGTCAAATATTTGTGTGCACCCCCTAGAAATCACTAAAAACTAATTAAAAATCAAAACATTTTATTAAAAATGTGTGGAATGGAATCTAACGTACAAAAAAATAGAATTTTTACAAAATCCAATAAATGACACAAAATCTAACCCTCAAATTATACTACACGTAGGTTTTTGATAAAAAAGGACATGCATTCAAAAGAAAATATAGTTCAAAGGCTTCAAATAATCTAAATACAAAATATATTGTATGGCTTGATAGCTAACACAGAGATCTACAACATCATGTATCTTGATTTTTTGGATAACAAAGCATGATGAAACTTGATAGAGGGCACATATTAAAATTTAAGCATTTTTGGTATGTTTGTTGGAAAGAACATCTCAGACCTATTTGAGAAACCCAAGCCTTTAGGTTGGATCTCCAAGGAAAATCCAAGCCTTAGGCTTAGTGAATTCCAATGCATCATGAAGCATGTTCACTCTATGTAAATACAATTGCATGCACTATAGAGTGATCACACTATATAAGGAGAGAAAGGAAGGGAGGAGGAAGGGAGGTATAGATAGATAGCTAGATAGAGATAGATAGATAGATAGATAGATAGATAGATAGATAGAGAGAGAGAGAGAGAGAGAGAGAGAGAGAGAGAGAGAGAGAGGGGGGGGGGGGGGGGCAAAAAAGAAAGTTAAATGTTGAGAAAGACACATTGTTTGTTTTATTGTCTATTTTGTGCATCTTTTCCAACAAAAATGCACTTTTTCATGGTGTTGGAGGTCACAAAGAACAAAAAAAAATACAATTTTGCATATTTTTTAAAGTGTTAATTAAGATTGTAACATAGTTAGGTAAATGTAATCTTTTTCAAATGGAAAATGTGACTAAAGAGACAAATTCTATTCTAATTTGACATTTTGTAATATATTGAATTCATAGAATTTATTGTAATTTATTGTTTGAATGGTTTGATATGTAGAAATCATCATCATGCCAAGGAAGAAAGAAAAAACTCAAATAGGAGAAGAGCATGAGAGAGATTTGGAAACTTAAAGGGATAAAATGAGACTATTATGTGTGATCGGACTTAAAATCACCTTCTTTATTTGAGTACTATTCCAAGCTTTTGAGCCATTAAAGTGCATTTAATGCATGTGTACTTGACTATCCTTTTGAAGCCTAAGATGTTTTCAATTTTTCTAAAACCTTGCATTCAACATATGCATACGTCTTGCAATGCTAAATTGTGATTCTGAGTCATTTTGCAAAGTTCCATTTTGAGCAATGTTCAAATATGCATGTTTGTGTAAGTGTCAAACAATAATAGGTAGCCTAGTTTGCAATTGAATATCTTGCACCCAATAATATTTCATGAATTTCTACTTTGGTAATTTTTAGTATGCATATCAAATAACCTATCTTTCAAATTTCAAGTCATTTTGACATGTTTTGACTAGGTTTTGAGTTCCTCAAAGTTGGTTGTTCATTATTGTCATGCTGATGTAAATTGTTCAGAATTCAAGGAGGCCCTATTTGACTAGTTATAACTTTGACCTAGTTGACCAAAATGAGAAAATTCCTTTTGAATTGCATTCTAGGGGTTTGAGACTTGTTATGTTTTAGATTTGAGCTTATGAAGAATCTATTTGATTAGTTTTCTAAATCCGATGCCATATGCATTTTATAACTTTTGACTGGTGTCAAGAAATGTAGATTGATTAGTACCCCTATTCGGGATGTCACAACTTTGAATCCATGATAGGTGAGATCAAAGGATTATACTGTTATGTTATACTCTAAAAATTATTTAAGTATGCCTATTTGCAGGTTTTGATGAATCCATCTGCACACTTTCCTAGGTCCATTCCTTTTGTAAAAATCACTTCTTTGCCATTGTTTCCAATTTTGCTAATCCAAGTAGCCCACTTTGACTATTTGCCAAATGTTTCTAGTTATTTTTCATGACCCCAAATCCCAAATTTATGTTAGAAATCTGATTGAAAAGATCATTGTGAGAAGAAGATTGATTGAAAGAGGGAGATTGTTGTTAAAAGAATGTTTTCAATCATTCTTTTGTCATTGATACCAAACCTGCTATGTGTAGGAATGAAAATTTCTTATAAAGATCCAAGTACTATCACTTAGTTGATTGATGAATAGAATTTGATCAACAAGATGTAACAAGAGCACCTAAAGGAAAGGTTGAGTTATGGTTTTGTAATGAAGTGCAAAGATCAATTAAGACAATGGTTAAATGATGCATTGATATCATAGTCAAAGATATAGAGGCTAGCCACACTTAGAAACACTAGAAGTATAAGCTATAACAAGGTTGACTACAAAGCTTAAACTAAGTTCATTAGTGGGTGTCGAGCAAGCTAGTTGAAGCTGAGAAAAATCTCAATTGGAGCTGAGCAGATAGAAAATCTAGTGTGAGCCAAGTCAAGTTCAAGTGCCAAGCATCAAAAAATCTTAGTAGGTGCCGAGTGAACTTCAGGTGCCAATCATCAGTAAAATGTAGTTGGTGCTGAGTAACATAGTATGTGTCAAGCACCAAAATTTCAATACTGTCGAACTACTACATTATTGGAAATGACAAAGATTCGTCAAATCTGAGCTGAAAAAGTTGTTACCTTGAATTTTGTAAACCAGTTGGAAGATAAGGATGATGAGCTGGTGGCACAAAATTTTATGTAAACTATTTTTGAGCAAATTCAAGAGGATTCTTCATGATGTTTCTAGAAGGAACATATATGGGTTAGATTCAATGAATCCTACCTAATCCACACAAATTAAAATTAAAGGAGGGAAGAATTGAGCTGGAAAAGAAACTCCAAGACTTATATTTAAGAAGTCATAGACCAAGAAGCAAGAGCCACTGGTGTGCCAAATTGAAAAATGGTTAGAAGGGTGTCAAAGAGAAGACATCTAGGAGAAGGAAGAATAGAGTACAGAGACTCTGCTTTGACAAGTGATCAAAGAGAGATGATTTTATTGGTACATTGAGTATGGAGACTCAAGGAAACTAAGCTTGAAAGGAGGGAAAGACTTTAGAGTTGCAGAGACTAAAGGCTAGGCAATGTTATGAGCTGATAAGTGATTTGAGATCTACAAGTTAAGTTGTATTTTGTAATTAGGTCAAAACCCCTTATTGTTACTCTCTAGCAATTGTATCAGTCAGGATAAAAGAAAATCCTACAGACTTAGGTTGGTCTAATAGCCATTTGTAAATGCTTTAATAGGGTGGCATTCCAAGTGAATGTTCTAAAGTCCTCTAACTAGACCCACTTCTAATAGGTGATTAAATCCGTTAACTATGTCACATTTAATAGTGTGTTGTAGCCTTTATCAAGGTAGGCCTTTCATAGAACTTGAGAAGAGAGAATTGAGTAGCATGTTACTAGTGGTTTTTCCCAAGTTGGGTTTCCACATAAATCATTATGTTATGTGTTGAAATTTTCATGTGTTATGCTTGCATTTATAATAACTTTCTGAATAGGAATGTCTAAGCTTGGATGAATGAATGGTTGAATGGGCTCACTACACTTAGAGAAAAAGTTTGAATAGGACATTTGGACCTTGAATAACTAATTCACCCCCACCCACCCTGCTCTCAATTATTCTAAAGCATTTTTAACAATTAGTATTAGAGCTATTTGCTGATTTAGTTTCAAGGTACTAGAAGCAGGAAGATCAAGATGTCCAAGAGAGAAGTTCCCAAGCTCAACAAAGATAACTTCATTGCATGGAAGAGTCTAATGAAATTGCACCTTGGATCAATAGGTGATTATGCAAAAACTTCAATTGGAACAAAACATGTAGACCCAGCTAGACCTCTTACTATAGATGATTTGAGCAAAAGGAAGGAGCATAATCAAACAATGTTGGAGATTTCCTCTATACTCAACTATGCTGAATTTGATGACATCAAGGGATGTGACATTGCATTCAAAATGTGGAAAGCCCTATCAGATATCTATGGAGGAGATAAAAATTTTCAAAGATCAAAGAGAGAAAGCCTTATAGGAAAGTTTGATGACATGAAAATGGAGGAAGGTGAAAATGCTGCTCAATATGCTACTAGAATGAAAGAAGTGGTAAGTGCAATAAGAAGCCTAGGTGGTCAATTGGAAGAAGAGACTATCAATAAAAAATACTTGAGAATACTGCTCCCTATCTATGCTATTAGAGTTTTAGCTATCCAAGAACTAAGGTCTATACAAGGAAACACACTAACCTTTGAAGGAATAGTGGGAAGACTTACTACATTTGAGTTATCCAATTTTGATAACTATAGACCTAAGAACCCTGAATCTACTTTCAAGGCCAAGATAACATTGAAAGACACTAGAGAAGTAACATCAAGGAAGAAGAGTAGAAAAGGAAAACATGCATCTAGTGATAGCCACACAGATGAGGAAGATGTGGAGCAATTAGAAGCACTACTGGCTAGAAGATTCCATAGAGGCAAAGGAAAATTCAAAGGTGAACTCCCTATCATTTGTTTCAAATGTAATGAAGTAGAACATATTGCTGCAAGGTGTACACAAAATAAGAACTACAAAGAAGCAAACAAGTACAATAATAAGAGAGAAGATGATAGCAGGGACTACAAGGACAAAGGAAAAAATGCTACATTGTTGAAGTAGATTCTAATGAGAATGATGATGAAGTAGTCTATGTAGCCATGAAGGATGAATCAAATGAAGATGAAACAACAACACTGGTGACTTGTGTGAACAAAAATGACAAGTGGGTCATAGATAGTGGATGCTCACATCACATGATACGAGACAAAAGTAAGTTCATTACCTTTACTCAATATGATGGAAATAGTGTTAGATTTGGAAATGATGCTCCATATCAAATCAAAGGAAAAGGTTCAATTAAACTTATAGAGAAAATTTCATGTGATAATGCATACTATGTTGAAGGATTGAACTACAATTTGTTAAGTGTATCATAGTTAGGCAATGTAGGTTGCAAAGTAGAATTTAAAACAAAACTAACAAGATCTATGACACTGATGGAAATATGATAGGAAAAGGTGAACAAATTACAAGTAACTTGTTTTACCTAGATATGGAAGATGAGATAGATTAGATTGAGAAGAATAAAACCTAAACCCTAGTTCCTAGACTAGCTGATAAGAATGTAATTGGTACCAAATGGGTGTTTAGGAACAAACTTGATGAGAATGGTGAGATAACTAGAAACAAAGCTAGATTAGTTTGCAAATGCTATGCACAAGAAAGACTAAATTATAGGGAAACATTTGCCCCTATTGTAAGAATGGAAGGAGTAAGAACACTACTTGCATATGTTGCTTACAAAGGTTTCAAAGTCTACCAAATGGATATGAAGTCTGCCTTTCTAAATGGTATACTAGAAGAGGAAGTCTACATAGAACAACCAGAGGGATTTGTTGATGAAAAAACAAGGATATGGTTTGCAAATTGCATAAGGCACTTTATGGTTTGAAGAAAGCACCTAGAGCATGGTATGAGAGACTACACAAATATATTTTGAAGATAGGATTTGAGAGAATAGATAATAGCATCAACTTGTATATCAAGGTTGAAAAAGGTAAAGACATTTTGATATCTAAAATCTTTGTTGATGATATAATATTTGGAAGAAAAGATGTTCTATGCAAAGATTTTTCTGATCAAATGAAACATGAGTTTTAGATGTTAATGTTTGGAGAAATCAAGTTCTTTGTTGGCTTGGAAGTACACCAATTGAAGCATGGAATATTTATGACCCAATCAAAATAGTTATAAAAGATACTCAAGACATTTGGATTAGAAGATTCAGAACTAGTGAGTACACCAATGGTGACAGGACATAAATTATCCAAGAATGATGAATCAGCTGAAGTGAATCAGACAATGCATAGATCAATGATTAGAAAGTTGCAGTATGTTGTACATAGGAGACCAGAAATTGCATTAGCTATTGGAATAGTGGCAAGATTTTCTACAAATACAAGGAAAATTCATTTGATGGCACTGCAGAGAATACTGAGGTACCTAAAAGGAATTGATGACTTTGGTTTGTATTACAAGAGTAGTGAAAAGTTTGAGCTAAGAGCCTACACTAATGTACATTGGGGAGGTAATATTGATGATAGAAAAAGCAACAGTGGAGGAGCATTTTTCTTGGGAACAAGATTGATTAAATGGACCATTAAAAAGAAAAGTTGTACCTCACAGTTAACAGTAGAAGCTAAATATGTTGTAGCTTCTATCAATTGCACCAATATTGTATGGATCAAACATTTGTTGCAAGGTATGAAGGAAGATGTAAATGAGCCTATGATACTCTATTGTGATAATACAAGTGCTATCAATATATCAAAGAACCCTGTAATGCATGCCAAGACCAAGCATATTGCAATCAAGTATCACTATGTAAGAGAGTTGGTGGAAGACAAACAAGAGAAGACAGAATATGTAAGCTCAAAGGAACAAATTGCTGACATCTTCACAAAAAGAACTACCTAAAAATGCTTTTGAGTATCTTAGAGGTAAGTTAGGGGTGATACCCTAGCCAAGGTTACTTGAAGCAAAAGCAAGACTGCCCTACATCAGAAGAATTGATTGTTGAAATATTACATTATGATCCAGAGGATACTTACTTTAGGATTATTCCTAAAGTAATTAAAGTGTTGACGTTTCATATCAGTCACAAGAAAGGTGATAGAGGGAGAAATTTAATGAACCTAAAAATGCTATACTTGCATGATAAGATGCTAAAGTATAATATGTCTTTGGCATTTTTGTCAAAGAGGGAGTAAGATTAGAAACTGATCAGCAACATTTGATCAATAGTATGAGGGAGAAGATGAAGAAAATTTAAGAAGGAAGAAAGGAAAGAAAAAGGATACAATAGCTAAGAGGGAGATGTGAAAACTGATGGTAACATAATTTTCTTTTTGGCATTTGACCTACTATTCTAACCTAGTTAGCACTTTGACAACATGGTTGAATAGTTTGGTCTAATGGTTTATCAGTTTGGTTTGCCATCAATGCCAAAGAGCAAAATTGTTGAAAATCTTATTGAAATAATCATTGTGAGAAGAAGATTGATTGAAAGAGGGAGATTGTTGTTAAAAGAATGGTTTCAATCATTATTTTGTCATTGATATCAAACCTACTATTTGTAGGAATGAAAATTGCTTATAAAGATCCAAGTATTGTCACTTAGTTGATTGATGAAGAGGATTTGATCAACCAGATGGAACAAGAGTACCTAAAGGAAAGGTTGAGTTATGGTTTTGTAATGAAGTGCAAGGATCAGTTAAGACAATGGTTAAATGATGCATTGATAACATACTCAAAGATACAAAGGTTGGGCATACTTAGAAACACTAGAAGTATAAGTTGTAACAAGGTTGACTGCAAAGCTTAAACTAAGTTCATTAGTGGGTGTCAAGCAAGATAGTTGAAGCTGAGAAAAATCTCAATTGCTGCTGAGTAGATAGAGAATCTAGTGTGTCTTGAGTGATCTTCAGGTGCTGAGTAAAGTTCAAGTGTCGAGCAAAGCAATAGATGTCGAGCATCATAAAATCTTAGTAGGTGCTAAGTGAACTTTAGGTGTCGAGCATTAATAAAATGTAGTTGGTGCCGAGTAACACAGTATGTGTTGAGCACCAAAATTTCAATAGTGTCGAGCTGCTGCATTATTGGAAATGACAAAGATTCACTGAATCTGAGCTGATAAAGTCACTACCTTGAATTTTGTGAACCAGTTGGAAGATAAGGATGATGAGCTAGTGGCACAAAATTTTATGTAAACCATTTTTGAGTGAATTCAAGAGGATTTTTCATGATGTTTCTAGAAGGAACATAATATGAGTTAGATTCAATGAGTCCTACCTAATCCATACAAATTGATATTAAAGGAGGGAAGAATAGAGTAGGAAAATAAACTCCAAGACTTTTATTTAAGAAGTCACAGATGAAGAAGCAAGAGCTACTGGTGTGCTAAATTGCAAAGTGGTTAGAAGGGTGTAAGGGCGAAGACATCTAGGAGAAAGAAGAATAGAGTACAGAGACTCTACATTGACAAGTGGTCAAAGAGAAATGATTGCACTAGTACATTGAGCATGGAGACTCAAGGAGACTAAGCTTGAAAGGAGGGAAAGTTATCAGAGTTGTAGAGACTGAAGGCCAGGCAATGTTATGAGCTAAGAAGTGATCTGAGATCTACAAGTTAAGTTGTATTATGTAATTAGGTCAAAACCCCTTATTGTTACTCTCTATCAATTATATTAGTTAGGGTAAAAGAAAATCCTATGGACTTAGGTTGGTCTAACAGCCATTTGCAAATCCTTTAAGAAGGTGACATTCTAAGTGAATGTTCTAAAGTCCTCTGACTAGGACCACTTCTAATAGGGTGGTTAAATCTTTTAACAAGGTCACATTTAATAGTGTGGTGTAGACTTTAATAGGGTAGGCCTTTTAGAGGGCATCACTTCAAAAGAGTGAGAATTGAGTAGCATGTTACTAGTGGTTTTTCCCAAATTGGGTTTCCATGTAAATCATTGTATTATGTGTTGATCTTTTCATGTGTTATGCTTGCATGTTGATTTATAGTAATTTGATGAATAGGAATCTCTAAGCTTGGATGAATGAATGGTTGAATGGGCTCACTATATTTAGAGAAAAATTTTGACTAGGGCATTTGGACCTTGAATAACTACCCCCCCCCACCCCCAACCCCACCCTCTAAGTTATTCTAAAGCATTTCTAACAATTTTGTAAGAATTTGGCTTTGGCCAAAATTCACCCAAGAACTAAAGAACTCAACACAAGCACACAGTAGACCAAAATAGATAGAGTATGATCAGAATGATGATATTCATTCAATAACTACTTGAGAGTACACTAGGAGTGCCTGAATATAAAAGCCTTAGGAGAGCTTCTAGAATACATAGAAGTTAGCATCATGATATGTCATACAACCAAGCACATGTCCACTAGATATGGGTTATCCTCCATTAAGTACGGGATTAAGTGCGATCATGTGAGGATAAGCCTACAATGGTGTAGCATGCAAGTCAGTGGAGTAGACAACATGTGCTAAATGAGGAGTGTGGATAACTGTGTTGTCATCATGACAACTCAGTGTATGATGCATACTCCTGTGTTGTAGACACCATGTGCATAATTAGAGTTACATAACTCAATGAGAGTACACAAACTCCTAAGTGTCTCACCTAAAATAATAATAAAATAATGCAAAATAATTAAATAATGCATTAACCTAAGTAAAAATTAAGTGTAATAAGTAAACACTTATTTACACAAACAAATTTATACTCTACTCATGACAGTAAACTAATGCCCAAATTTTACACCCCCAAGTTTTAGTTTAACCTATTTTCAAAGTCAAAATTGAATGCATTTTATGGTTTTCTAACATGTTTGCTTGTAGGCAAATTCACAAAGGAAACTTTGACAGTCGATATCTTTTTTCCTAGGTTTCTTCATGACACTAAATTTGACAAGGTGTAAGAATGCAGAATGAAGAATCAATATGTCAGATTTCACCACCCAGTTATCTGTTTTAGTTAGTTTTTAAAGCTGGTCAGAGGACTTCTTGGTAGGAAAATCACAGTTTGCATAAGCATGGTAATTTCAGTTTTAATTGATCAATTTTTGGCTGATTTCAATCCATTTTGAATCTAATCAGTTTCAAGATGTTAATTTGATCAATTTAAGAGGTCAGGCATTTTAGTTCAATTTTTTTTTTAGCTAGACCCACTTTGAGATTTGATTGAATTCAGTGGCCTTATAAAGCACTATAAGGATAGAAAATGGCTAAGAAGGAGCTACAATAGTTATGATCATTAGAATACCTCAATATGATTTTTTCAAAGACATGGTGTATATTGAAGATGTATAAGTTATGTTCTTGGTAGTAAAGGCTACAACTCATCAAATAAAAAAGATATTCCATCAGGTTATATAATAAAATCCTTCAATATCTTTTTACGATTTCATCTGTCTTCGTGTTTATTCAATAAGTCTACATAGTTGTTTTGTTTTTAAGCATGATCCAAATGTTTACAAATTTAGCTTTTTCTTTGATAATTGCTCGATGAATCAAAGCATTCTTCATTTTTGACAAATGGTTCACACCTTTATTTTAGGATTTTGTACTATCTGAAGAGAGGTCTTTGATTGATGAAGGTTCCTAAATGTTGATTTTCTCCCCAACAAGGTGCCTATGAAGTTTTTCATTTTCTTTTTTTGAGAGTTGGAGGTGAAGTTGTGAGATTTAACCCGAGCTCTTTTGTCCTAGACACCAAATGTAGTAGCAACATGGGTGGTCTCATTGTGGAAAGATGTGAAGGATCCATCCACTGTGGGAGATGACTAGTAGAGAAAAAGTGACCAAAGAATCATGAAAAAAATTTGAACATGGATCATATGAGAAGAGGGGATTTCACTATTGACAAGCTTGTGACATTTTAAACTCATGAATGATTAGCACTTGAAATAGTAGACATAGTCAAAATTCAAGGATAAGTTTTCTTCCGTATGAAGACTTGGTAATTAGACTGAAATGAATACAAAGAATCACATGAGGGAGCCTACATAGAAGTAAATGGGATGGATTGTGGATGAAATATGAAGATGTGGAGAGGTGGAGTTGATGCAGTTGTGTTTCACAACACTGCCAGGAAAAGATTAATGATTAGATTTTAGTCAACTTTCCATGTCAATCTATTAAATGAGTTGCTTCCATGCTTTAGAAGGGGACAATTTTTATTTTTTGGATTGATAAAGTCCTTGAGAGCCCTCGCTCATGACAAAGACCCAAAAACCATTTAAGGCAAGAAGAAGAAGTTTTTAAGGTGCAGATGGCCTCAACTACTAATTGTCGAATTTGTTTCCCTCCAAACTAAAAAGTGACATCTAAATGTCACTTCCAAGGAGCCAAGAAGTGGGAGGGTAGAAAGAAGAAGCATCCACTGGCAAGAAGATGCCTAGATCTGCCACCAATTGGAATGTGAAGAAATCGATCTACTAGAAGGGAAGTTGGTCCAAGATGAGGCCATGATGATGGGAATGTTCTAGTGCTACCAAAGAGAAGAGATAACTTTAGCCATCCTTGGAATGTCATATCTTTTGTTTCAAGAAGATTAGTAATGGTAGAAGTTGAAAGGTCTATGGTTTTTAAAAAAAATAGTTCATATCTTTTATCCCACATTCACAGGGTGGAGGGATATTTTATCTTTAAATTACCTATTAACTTGTCTTAAAAGACAAGCACTTTTGTAAGTACAAGTCTCATGTATGAGGGCCCCACCTTTAGACTGTGGCTAATTAGAGACCATCAACAAATTTTGAATTGACAAATGTGAATCAAAGTGATGATGTCAGCAATTGACAGGTGACGCCATTTCATGAGATCACATTACAAACTGCCTAGTCAGTGGAAACAACTCTAACAACATGAAAATAGTTAAATAACCATCGAAAGATGATCAAAAACATAAAATACTAAGTCAAAAATCTGATGTGATAGTGTGAAAATGATTTTTTTGCCCAGTCACATGGTTTAACCATAGTTAGGAAGTTTAGGTTTTGAAGGTGTGATAAGCTTGGAGGCACCCAATTGTAGGAGTTAAGATAGAACCCAGGGTTAAGCCGGTGATGTAATGAGAAGCTGACACATGAAAAGGGCACTGAAAAATAAACTATGAGGTGGCAAAAGAAAACAAATTAAAGGTCAACATGTGGCAGTCAACCAAGAGGGTTGACTCAAATTCAACAAAGAGGGCAAAAATATGAAATTGAAAAGATTGTTTTATTTTTATTTTTGTTCTATCAAATTTCACATTCAAAGCCTCCATTTTAAAAGATCTAAATAAATTTTGAATTTTCTATAGTTTGAACTATATGAGATTTTAAAATTTTCAATTAAATGCTTTGAACTATGAACTAGGAACTAAAATTTTGAATGCATGCCAAAGGGGAGATTTTCATCAAAAATATGTGATGCAATATACCATCAGAATTGGGAGAAGATGAGCTAAATAAATCTATAGTTAGAATTTGCACAAGTATTCAGTGATAGAGACTATCAGCAAATTTGTGTTTTTTGAGGCATTCTCAATAGAAGGGGCATTCTTCATAATTGAGTATCAAAATTAGTTGGAAGATAGATATGAAAGTTTGTTGAAGCCAAAATTTGGGGATAATAGTTCTAAAAGCTTTTTCTTGCCTTTAGAGGTCATTTAATAGGTGCTTTTTCACTTGGTTTGTGTTGGTCTTAGATTGGTTTTGACAATTGAGTGTCAATACACTTAATTAATTTCTATGTTGATGCCAAGTATGATATAGATGCTAAGCTACAGTATGTGCTAAGGTAGAGATTCAATAGGTGCTAAGAAAGTTTCAAGCACCAAGTTAATATAGATTTTGAGTCACTATAGGTGCCGAGAAAAGAATAGATGCCAAGGAAGATAGATTTACTATAGGAGCTGAGCATGATAGAATTCCTATATGAGTTGAGCATCAATAATTAGTAAGTGTTGAGTAACACAGAATCAGCATATGAGTTTGTGCATTCACAAACTCAAATGTAAACCATTTTTGAGCTGACTCAAGATGAATCTCAAAGGATCTAAAAGATAAGATCAAATCTTTTTCATTCACTATGTAATCAATATGAAACCAATCAAAAAATGGAGAAAGTATGCAACCAATAGAAAAAATGTAATGATTTGAGCGAGAAAATATGGATGAATATTGATCGTGGATTCATAACTAACTCTAAGTCTTTGATCAAAGCCTATGTGGACACCTAATCAACAAACAAGGGAAAATAATATGGACATCACTTTAATTGGGACTACACCACTAGGTGTAGCTTTCACTACTATCAAGAATATGGAGACATCCTTGAAAATTGCGTAAGAACACATTTTAGTGGAAACTACAGTAGATGGTTGAGCCAAATTACATTCTTTAGTTATTTGAAGACTACTCATATCAAACAAAAATTCCCAAGGTCAAAGACACCCAACTCAGAGTTCAACAAAGGAAAAGGAAAGGTAGATGTTGAACACATCAGAGGAGAAATGAATAAGACATGGAAGAAGAAAGATGGAAGCAACACATCTAATGAAGGGATTACTTCACCTAAAAGGTCAAGTGGTCACACTTCATCTAACAAAGAAAAAGAAGGTATGTGGGACTGATATACAAAGTTTTATCACACATTAGTTCCAAGACAAGAAAATATTGAAAAAGAGAGATCAACATGAATAGAGATGCAAAGTCAAAATTTCAAGTTTTCACAAGTGTTTCCAAGTTGCCTTCAAATGTTGAGTAAAGACCTAGTACATGTCGAGTTATCTACCAAAGTTAGTAGAAGCTGACTAGTTAGTTGCAGCTGAGTTAGTAGTGGATTTTGAGTGAAGAGAAACTCCAGTTGAAGTTGAGTAAGGGAAACTGTAGTGTATGTTGAGTGTTTAAAATCAATGGAAGTCGAGTGTAGTGCCTAAAAAACTAGCTAAATGCATAACATAATATGAGAAAATCACAAAACTCAATCAACATACATTAGCACCCACTAGTCTACCATGAAAGGAAAACTAATAAAAAGAATCAAAAAACAAGGTTAGAAACCCCCTCTTTCATTTGTAGCTCCCATGTCCTTCTTTCTTCTCCAAATGATGTAGCTCCAACTTGCCTATAGTGCACACAATATTGAAGCAAATTCTATGATAGGGATAATGCCATGAGAATACTAGAAGTGTGATTTTAAGCTTTGAGAGAAAATGGTGTGAAAATGCAAAGAAGCTAAGGACTTGAAAAATGCTCGAGAATTAGAACCTAAGGATCTAAGGATAAAGAATTCAAGGACTAGAAATGAGAGAAAGAGTGTCCATTTTATAATTGACATGGAGGATGAGAGCATTGGATTTGTCACCCTTAGATATGCAATGTGGCAAGAGATTCCTTTGAGAATCCATGACACATATCACAAAAGATGCCAATTGTAAGATTCTACGACTCATGAAAGTCAAACTTGGCTAAATGTGGAAGAGAATCTATGATGCGTCATAAGACACCTCAACCCACTTAAAGCCAAGAATCTATGATAAATAAGCCAAATATGGACATGCATATGAGAATAAGAATATATGATTATGACATATCTTATCCAAGTGTCAAAGGAGAATCCACGAGGTGTCATATCCAAGTGTCACTATGATGCAATATTTTATGGAATATTTGAATTAGAAATCCTTTATTCCACAAAATAGAAATTAGTAGAAAATGGAATTAATGATGCAAAATGGAGCTTAGGAAATCAAGAATTTCCATGGTTTGCAGATAATGACTCAATTAATTAATAAAATCAATTAATTGAGGACAATAATTAGGAAGAATAATTAGTAAGCATAATAGATTTAAATTATGGGTTATTTAATCCTATAGAGAAAATTAGTAGATGATTGGCCAAATTGATTAAATAAATACGACCATATCCTTTGTTGAAAATGTGATGATAATGGATATAGATCGAATGAGATGATGACAAGTAGACCAAATCCATGGTCAAATTGATTGATTGATTGAAATTGATAACATGCCAAGGACACATGACATGAATTGATTGATACGTAACATATAACTGACATTATAAATGCTACAGGATCAAGGTTGATTGATCATCAATATTATTAAAATGGTTGATAATGCCATGATTTGACATTGGAAGTCTCAACAATGTCAAAGATCAGATGACATGAATGATAGTTTGACCTAGCACTGAGAGCCACGACAGTACTAAGGTCAGATTGATAAGATTGATAGGTTGGTAGGTTTCTAAGGCATTGAAAACCACAACAATACCTAGGATTGGATAAATGATGATTGATTTGGGATGTTTGATATGTTTTGGGTTGATTAGGGCTGATTTCAAGTTGATTTGGGGTGATTTTGAGTTGATATGAAATGGTTTTGAAATGATATGAAATTGATGTAAAGAAGGATACAAATGGTAAAGTATAATCAATTTGGCCAAAAGATCAAAAGATCAAAGTTAGTAGAATGAGAAAATGGGACAAATTAGTATGAAGAAGTGATGAAACCATAGATGTGAACCATTTTTGAGTGTCTACATTTTGCCCCTCTTTGATACAATGTGATTCAGAGCATTGTGTCAAAGAATACTAATGAAAAGGCCATAAAAGCATGCCCTAGTAATGTGGTATATATTTATGCCCCTCAATAAATTGACCAACATAGGCATATGATAGGTCAATTTCATCGATAATGAGAAAAAAAAGCCGTAGCAACTGATGGATAAAAAATTGGAGTTAAAACATGAAAGTTATGGGCTCCGAAGTGAAAAAGGGCACCGCAACCAACACAAAAAGGACCACATGCACATCCATCTAGTAAATAGAAAGATATAAAAGGGCTTTGAGAGGGTTTTGAAGGTCATTTTCACTCTCTCATTTGGAAGAAAGGAGCTTTGGAGCAAGGAGAATGGATCGACTACCTAGGGAGCAACATCGTGGTGAACGGGTGCGAACGTTCTGACGGCAGGTAGATGCTGGACCTCCGATAAATAAATTGAGGCCATCTTTATTCTTTCTATGCTTTTTCATGCTTTTTACTTCTTTTTATTTCTTTTCCATGCTTTTTAGGTAGTTAGGAATCTATCGGGGGAAAACGGGGGTCCCAGGGCTAGGTAGGGCATCCAAATGCCCCAACTGCACCCAAAATGCTACCAAGTGTGTCAATGATGAAATTGGCACACCCAAGTGTGTCAATGATCTAGTTGGTATGACCAAGTGCATCAATGATGCAGTTGGGAACCCCAACTGTGCCCTAGGATGCTCCGAGGCTCCGATTAGGGTCCGAATGGTCCCAGATCGAGTTGAAACTTGGTATGGGTTAGCATAACCCCAGGGGGATGTTAGAAAAATGATAAAATATAGTTAAAGGTGGTCAAAATTCTTATAATTTGGTTAAACTTAGGGCAAATGAAGGTCAAACCTAGGTAAATGCTGACAGTGAATAGTGCAAAGGGCCTGAAAGGGTGCAAACAGACTCGAAATGACTCAAAATTTGGAACACATGTATAAAACCATAGGAAGAGTTGAAAACATAGGTTAATTGAGGCTAGGATAGTAAAAAAAAGTCAAACTTGGTCAAACTTAGCTCTGATAGAGGAAAAAGGTTGACCAATGGATAGGGATAGGGTCAAAATGATGCAAACGAGCTTGAATGACTCAAAACTTGGGAAACATGTTCAAAACCCTAGGAAGAGTTCAAAAGATAAGTCAAATTAGTCAAAAATTCTTAGAAAAAAGTCAAAATTAGTCAAACTAGAGTACAACTAAGTTAAACTTGGGTCAAAAGTAGGGTAAACTAGATGCAAAACCATAGAAGGTTGACATAGGCTATGTGATTATGTAGGAGGAGCTTTCCCTATTACAGATATGGAGACATAAGCCACAGAGCCTTGCACTACATCATTAGATGACACCTAGTGAGAAGGAGATATTGGCTGGGTTGGGATTATATTATGTGACATTTATGCTAGAAGTGAGGGGAAATAGGGCTTTGTTGACAACTTTGATGGAGAGGTGGCACTCAGAGACTAGTTCATTCCACCTATTGACTAGGGAGGTGACTATGACACTAGAGGATGTATGGAACATCCTTAGGATCCCTATCCATGGACATTTAGTAGTGTATGACCTAGCTATAGGGCAAGTAGCTCTACATCAACTATTTGGATGTGGAAATGCAGAGCTAGGGATCTGAGACTATGAGATCGGATGGGACCTATTGGTGGCATGGCATGAGTGGCTAACAGTTGTGATCTATTGGGTGATTGGTGGATTGCTAATATCTAATAGATGGGGACATGGATTCCTAGTTGGATGGGGCTAAGTACTTGTGTAGATGATTATGGAGGGCACTCTGTTTTCTTGGGGCCCATGCATGTTGGGGATGTTATATTATTATCTACATCAGGTAGCATATAGAGGGGGACTATCCTTCAACACTTGTGGCACATTATTACAGATCTGGGCCTATGAACATATTGTTATATTTAGGCCTCTGGTAGAGTGAATGTTGGTGGATGATATTCCATATGCTTACAACTATAGAAGTGTCCTAGCCCGTGGACCATTGGGATATGCAAGATACGTTCACCATCAGATAGACATAATGAGACAGTTCATATGGAAACCATATAGATATTGCCTTGGATGGGATGATGATGACATCCACTTACCATACAATAGGTAGGAGCGCTACCTCATAGGGCTCACAGTGATTAGTCACCTGGTTATAGAGATGTACCTACCAAAATGGGTACGAAGATAGTTTAGGGAGACACAGGATGTACCTACAGGGTTAGCATTGTTTGCCCTATCTAGAGGAGAGGTTCGAGAGTGGGAACCACCTATTAGGACACATGTAGCATATACACAGTTAGAAGAGTTATAGCTGAGACTATGGGGGGCAGTAGTAGATATAGTGGATGTAGGCATGATAACAGCATATGATAGGTGGTTTGCACAACATCGACCAAGATCTTTGATAGATCCAGTAGTATCAATACCTCAAGGGAAGCCATAGGATGATGAGGATGATGATGAGGAGGAGGATGTTGGAGAGGATGAGGAGGGATTTGATGAGGGTAATGGGTCAGAGGATGATTTCGAGGAGGAGGATGAGGGAGACGATGAGGAGGGAGGAGAGGAGGAGGAGGAAGGAGATAAGGATGTTGAAGGTGATGCAGGGGGTGATGATGAGGATGTTGAAGAGGAAGATGAGGGAGATGATGAGGAGGGTGCTGAGGGAGTGGAGGAGGGAGATGGCGAGGAGGGTGGAGGTAGTGGGGGTGGGGATGGTGTTGGAGGAGGTGACGAGGGAGATGATGAGGAGGACTATTGGGGGGATAGGGATGTAGCTACGATGGATGTGGGGGAGGATCCAATGGAGGACACTAGGAGAGAATTAGTACTAGTAGAGATAGGGCCTAGCTAGGTAGAGTTGATGGAAGTGATCAGAGGGATAAAAGTTCAATTAGATCGAGTTGTGGCAAAGAGGGATGTCATGGTGGGAGAGAGGGATGCAGTTATAACAGAGAGAGATCAGGTGATGGCTAAGAGAGATTGGGAAAGGGCTAAGAGGGATTCAGTAGTGCATAGGGTAGAGATAGTAGCATAGGAGTCATAGGGGTTCATTAGTAGCATCAGAGATGCAAACTTCCAAGATCTAGCAATGATGATTAGCAGGGCTCACATGGAGGCACAGTATTGGTGAGATCAATAAGAGAGGGTTGTGCCACTGGGGTAGAGAGTAGAGAGTTTTCGTGCATCGAGATATCATTCCCACATGACACAGAGGACATAGAGAAATGTTGGGGTGATGGGGCCTATGAGGTCACCACAGAGAACAGAGGGATCATCCTCAAGGCCAGATAGAGGCCACAAGGCTAGGGATAGCATGGGATGACATTGATAGACTCACATATAGAGGGGGCTCTCTATGTTTCTTTTTGGTTTATATTATGCTCTTTCATGGTTCACACCTACGGGCAGTCAATATTGATGTAAACCATGGTCATATACTCTGATATCTTTGTGAGACATTTATGAGATGGACTTATGTTATGATGACTATATGAGATGAGTTATGCATATGTTTTAGATGTTTTATATGGATGTTTTTTTTTTGTGGACTTATATATGATGACATCATGTGTTGATTTATCACGTGTTATGTGTAGGAAATGCCATCTTTTTATTTTTGCCACACGTTTTTCTCATGAATGAATGCCTAATGTAATGAAAATGATATGGAATGGATGTAAATGAAATGAAATGAATGCAAATGAAATCTAAAATGGATGCAAATGAAATGTGAATATAATATAAATGCCATGTTTATTGCTTTGGGTCATTTTGGACTTTGGAAACATGTAGGAATGTAGGATGGAAATTCTTTTTGTGTATCAAAGTATGAGACCAAGGCAACAGATGAAGGAGATGTAGAAGACAGAGGGGATGAGATGGAGAATTGTTAGTTCGATGAGAATACTTTTTACTTTTGTAAAGTGCACTATATGTCAAATGGAGCTTTATTTTGATATGGAAAATGGAATGCAACACATCATGGCATAAAGCGCCAGAGTGTAAATGCAAGCCTTTTGCATAAATAAGCACGATGCATACAAATAATGACCTTATCCTTCCTGAGGCATATGTGCATGCCCCAGACTCTCAAAGGTACATTGTAATAGACAAAAATAGAAAAAGATGACCATGAACCATCTAGGCTAGTCTCATAGATCAGTTTTATATCATCAAGTGGCATAGGAACATGATGAAAGAAAAAAAAAGCAAAAAATAAATCACTCACTAAACATCGTGAGCCAACAACTATTCTTGTTTGTTATTACTTGCTTTTTAGTGTTTTAGGTGTTTAGATGGTGTTTGACATGTTGATGGTGTGATAGATCTATTTGTGGATTCAGTTGATAGGTTCGTAGTGATATATTGGATTGATTGTTTGTTCATGTTGTTCAAATAGTGTAATTGTTGTGAAAGTGCAAGTGCATATGCAAAAGGGGTTGTTATGCACAATGAAAATTTACAAGGTTTATTGCAGATTTTGATGGGTTTTGTGATTTTTAGGTTTTTTTTGGGGGTATCTAATGTTTTTTAGGGATTTTTTTAGGACATATATGATTTTTAGTGCTTTTTTCAGGACTTTATATGATTTTTATAGTTTTTTTCAGGACATTATGTGATTTTTAGCACTTTTTTCAAGACATTTTAGGATTTTTAGTGCTTTTTTCACTTTAGGATTTTTTCAGGATCATATTTGAATTTTTAAGAATTTTTTTAGGATCATAAAAGAATATACAAGTGTTAGCTCCAATATGTTATGTGATAGGTCGAATGGATCAAAGTTCTTAGGGATATTCCCCCAGTTCAAATTCAAACCTGTGCACTATGTAGCTAATATGCCCCTAGACAAGATGTAAACTATGTACAAAGGTCAATGACAGAGTGTGTGTAGACCGATGATGCTTAGGAAAGATAACAAAGGACATTAACCAATTTGTGAGCCATGATAAGGGACCAAGAATGTCTTGCAATATGAAGGATATGCTCAAGGAATGAAAGAGGGGAAAAAACTAGATGGAATCTTGATAGATGGAGGAGTAACAACTGATTACACATGGTGCCTGTTTGCCAGATTTTCACCATGGTACTTGCCCAAAGCACCTATTTGCTAGGTTTTCACTTTTGGATAGAATTTTTCTCTTGACTCAAATTTTCGTGCCAAGATGCATGTTTGCGAGGTTTTAATCAAGGCATCCATTTTTTCATGACTTTTTTCACTTTTTTCTTTTCTTTTTTCAGGACTTTTTGCTATTTTTATATATTTTTTCTAGGACTTTTTTCAATTTTTTGATATTTTTTCAAGACTTTTAGATAGAATCAAGTGTATCACTTGTGAATATGCATGTTGCTGATGGACATGGCCAATGGTTCACCTTCTAGAGTTGCAAGTTGATATACTGTAGACCCAAAAGATGCAATAACTACATAAGGTCCTTCCCAATTTGGCTCAAATTTGCCTTGTTTTTCTCTATGCTACTGTGTCTTGTAGTTCATCTTTTAGACCAGATCACTAACCTCAAAATGATGACCTCAAACTCTCTTTTTATAGCTCCATTTGAGTCAATTTTGGTAAGCTTGAAAATGTTTCAAGGTAGCTCGTCTCCATTCATCAAGCATTTCCAACTCATGGAGTCTAGATATTTAGTAGTTTTCATCATTAACAATACCTTTTAAGGATACTCTCAATGATGGAATTTTAGCTTTGATGGGAAGCATGGCCTCAGTTCCATAGACAAGAGAGTATGGTGTTGCACTAGTAGGAGCATGCACACTTGTTCAGTATGCCCAAAGAGCTAGATTTAGTTGGAGGTGCTAGTCTCGGCCCAAATCATTGATAGTCTTTTAGAGAATCTTAACAATGGTCTTGTTAGATGCTTCTACTTGGCCATTGCCCTGTGGATGGTAAATACTAGAATATCCATGGTATATGTTGTACTTCTCATAGAGCTTGTTGCACTTCTCACAAAGCTTGTCTACATCTTTGTTTTGAAATGAAGTACCATGGTTAGTAATAATAGCCAAGGGGACTCCATACTGACATATGATGTAGTTTAGAATAAACCTTGAGATTTTCTTGCCAGTGGTGAAGGTCAAAGAGATAGCTTCAACCCACTTGGTAAAATATTTTATTGCAGTGATAATGAACTTATGACCATCAGAGGATGGAGGAGAAATGGCTCCAATAAGATCAAATGCCCATTGTGAAAAGGGCCATGGTGATATGACTAGCTGCAATTCTTGTGCTGGTGCATGTATCAGATTGCTATGTATCTGACATTTATGACATGTTTTGGCAAAGTCATGGGCATCCTATTTTGTGGTAGGCCAATAGTACGCAACTTTGAAAATTTTCTTGGCTAGACTTAGACCATTGAAATGGCCTCCACATATACCTTCGTGAACCTCATGCAAGGTAGTTTTAGCTTCTTGTGACTCAAGGCATCTAAGAAGGGTTTGGTCAAAGGATCTCTTGTAAAGAGTGTCATTGATGATGACATATCTAGTGGCTTGATGGGTAAGGGCTTGATGGTCATTTTTGAATAATTTAGGTGGTAGAGTTTGTGCATGTAGGTAATCATAATGTCTTGATACCAAGGAGAATTGGGACCAACAAGTTACACACAAACTCTAATTAAGGAAGCTTAAATGCCGGAAGCAAAATTTGCTCAACAAGGAATTCACAGTGTTCCACATTTTGAAGCATATCAATCACAGAAGTGATGGTAGCCATAGCATTAGCTTGCTTGTTGTGTATCTTGGTAGTTGACGAAAAGAGATAGTGACAAATTTAGATTTGAGGAAACTTGTAGGGCATTAGTTTATCATCTTTGGTCTCATAGTCATCATTGACTTGGTGGATGACCAACTGGGAATCCCCAAAGACTTGTAAATGTTGGATGTTCCATTGGATAGCTATCTTGAGTCTCATGATCAATGCCTCATATTTTGCTATGTTGTTTGCACAATGGAATGCAATCCTATATGACTTTGGGACTATGTCTCCTTTAGGAGTGATAAACATGATGCCAACTCCTAAACCATTTCATGTATGTGATCCATCAAAATAAAGCTTCCATTCATTAGCTACATCCATGTGAAATATGGCTTCATCTAGAATGTCTATCAATATGGGATGATCATATGACATAGGGGCTTCTTCTAATTGATCTGCTATCACTTGCCCTTTGATTGCCTTTCTATCTACATATTCTATGTCAAATTCACTAAGGACCATGACCCATTTGGCTAAGCATCCTATGAGAGTAGCTATACTGAGGAAGTATTTCAATGGGTCGATCTTAGAGATGAGCATTTTTTTTTGATGGAGCATGTAATGCCTGAGCTTTTGGGCTGCAAAGACAACAGAAAGGCATGCCTATTCAATTAGTTAATAATTTAGCTCATATCCCACAAGTGTTCTACTGATGTAATAAATGGCTCGCTCTCTTCCTTCTTCATCATTTTGTGCTAAGAGAGCTCCTATTGCTATATCTATAGCAGATATATATAAAATGAATGGTTTTCCTAGAATAGGAGCCATTAAAACTGGTGGATGTAGAAGATAATCCTTGAGGTGTTGGAAAGATTCTTGGCACTACTTATTCCATTGAAAGGATAATCCTTTACGTAAGAGGTGTTGAAAGGAGTGACACTTATCGGCCAATTGTGCAATGAATCTATGGATAGACTACAATCTTCCTTGTACTCCTCTTAGGGTTTTTAGATTTGGTGGAGGAGGCATGTCAAGTATTTCTTTTAATTTCTCGAGATCCACTGTAATGCCTCATTGAGAAACAATGTATCCTAGGAGCTTTCCAGAAACAACTCCAAATACACACTTTTTTGGATTCAGACAAAGCTTATAGCTTTCCATTCTGGTGAATATCTGATCTAGGATGCCCAAATAATCCTTCCTTTTATAGGATTTTCAAAGTAAATCATCAACATAGTCTTCCATGAGGATGTGCATGAAATCATGGAAGATGGTGGTCATTGCTCTTTGATATGTTGCCCTAGCATTTTAAAGACCAAATGGCATGACATTCCAGCAATATGTTCCCCAAGGGCATGTAAAAGTTGTCTTGTGTTGATCTTCAGGGGCTATTCTTATTTGATTATAGCCATAAAAGCCATCCATTAGTGATAACATCTCATACCTAGCTGTCATGTCTACAATGATATCTATGTTTGTTAAAGGAAAATCATCCTTCGGACATGCCTTATTAAGATCACAAAAGTTGGTGCATATCCAGATGCCCACTGAGTGTTTTCTTATTGGTACTAGATTAGATATCCACTTTGCATAATCAATGGGTCTTATAAAGCCAGCATCCAATAGTTTCTTCAATTCAGCTTTGACAAGGAGGGCAACTTGAGGATGCATTTTTCTCAACTTTTTCTTTACTAGTTTCATCCCTAGTTTTAGTGGCAAGTGATGAAGGACTGGTTACAGATCTAATCTAGGCATGTTTGCATAAGACCAAGAAAAGTTGATTTTCCTCTCTAGAAAGAATCTGAAAAATTCATCCTTTTCTTCTAGTGATAATGAGGCTACAAAGTGTATGACTTTGGGGTTTTTAGGAGTTCCCAGATTAATCTCTTCTATCATCTCCATAAGTAATGTTGATATTTCCTTCAATGGGGGTGCATCCAATCCTCCATCCTTGGGTACCTCAGAGAGTTTTTCACCCTTAGATAGTCCTTTATTTTTACTCTTTCATGGTCTAATGGCACCTTTTAGTTTTCACCAAGAGACCTACTTGTGTCTTTTTTTGTTATTTTTTCAATTTTGTGACTGGAAGATGGAATTGACTCCCCAAAATATGCCATGATGTTTAGATCAATGGAAAATTTAGACTTGTGATCACCTTGTGGTACATCTTCATGGAGCTCAAATAATTCTACAATGGCATCATCATTTTCAAACTGGTCAAACATTGGTGTCCTTGTTGGTCCCAATCAATAAGTTTAGGGAAAACTAAGGAAATGACATCATCAATGTTGAATAAGCTTCGGTCAAAAGCATATATATGGATATCTACTTTAGTGATGTCATCGAGATCATGTTCAGAAGTAGGAGGGCTTGGATCCCAGAATGTTTCAATCCAAGGTGAAGAATTGGTTTGAGTGACAAGTGGATTGACATATTTATCTTCCATAGGTAGCCTATCTGGGTCTACAAACATATGATCAAGACCGAGGGAGGTATCAGGATCATTAATGTTAGATACCAATTGGGTGGGTTTGGGTTGGTTGTTCTTAGATGCCTTGTCATCATTTGAAGCATTCACCTCCTTAGACAAGGATGACTCAGTATTAGGAAGACCCAAAACAAATGGTTTGAATCCAAGTCCCAAGCTACAAGGTCATCCTGATGCAATGATGGGTTGAACAATGCCTTGCTTTTGGAGTCCTAGGCCACTACATTCATCATATCCCTTTTTTTGCATGATGGTGAATCCAGGTCCATACCTATCAAGGGATATGGGAGTAATTTCTTGTTCTACTTTAGCCTTTTCAATCCATGTAGAGGTATTTTCATAGACACGTTCTTCATGTAGTCTACCTCCACTAGTGAAAGCCACAGAAGGTTTCTTTTGAAATGTGAACTTAGGCTTGTTCTGTATAAGTTGAGGTTTACCATATGACTTGGGAGGTAAAGGAAGTTTCCTAATGTGAAAGGCATGAGACATGGAGTACTCACCACAACCTTGGTCTTGGATTTTGAGCTTTCCTTGGATGCAAGTGTGAGTGTGGAAGGATTGACATACTTGGAGGACTCTAAGAGATTTGCTGCATGGTTTGTTGGGACCTGGTATGCAGTGGTTCCTCTAACATTGGCACAGAACTGGAAAGGATCTAGATCACTTGGGATGGTTACCTCTACATTATTATAGGAGAAATTTAGGCACTGGTTATATGTAGAAGGAACTACTTTCATAGCATGAATCCATGGGTGACCTAGTATCATATTACAATTCATTTATATATCTAAGACCTGGAATAAAGTGTTCTTAATAGCTAGACCAACTCTAATAGGTAATATGATAACCCCTATAGAGAAATGCTCACCATCATCATAGGCTTTGATTGTGATCCTTCGAGGGGGATCCAAATCAATCTCAGAATAACCCAAACCTTTGACTACTTTAAGTGTGAAGATATTTAGCCCTGCTCCTTCATCTATCAAGACACGTCTAACTTTAACATTGTGGACAAAGACTTCGAGGTGGAGGGGATCATTTTGGTTGGGTTTGTCTTTAGGAATATCCCGAGGGGAAAAAGTGATATGCTATGAGGTGGATAGGTTCCCAACCATGGCTTGGAATTGGGCAACATCAATGTTATCTAGGACTATAGACTCTTTAAGGGCTTGATCCAAAATCTTCTGATGTTGGGGAGATGCACACAATAGGTCCAAAATGGATACTTGCATTGGGGTCTTGCCAAGCTATTCAACAAGGCTATAATCAAATGAAGTAGGAGTAGCAAGTCTACTAGGGCATGCAAGTCTAGTAGAAGTAGTAGGTCTAGATGGGGATCTAGGTAGGGTGATCTTGCTACACCATGTAGTGATAGCATAACGAGGGTCTTCAGCCTTCAATGTGAATGTAGATATGCAGGAATCAGACTCATTAAAGAAATTGATGGTGTAGTCATGTCTGATTTTGTGTGTAGTTCACATTGCCATGTGAGTTTGAGTTTGAAATTGAGGGTTTCTCTTTGTCATGATTACCCAAAGGATATTTGAATATAGTGTGGTCAGAGTTGGATGCTAATAGTGATGGATCAACCATGATTACACCATCATCAATAAGGTCTTGTATTGCATGTTTCAATTGGAAGCATGATGAAATCTTACATCCTTTGGTGTGATGGTAATCACAGTACTTCTTGTCATCCCACCAATCTGCTTTAGTTAATAGTTTTTCTTTGATTGGGGGTAACTGTAGGAAGTTATTACTCATTAATTGTTGTAATGCAATTTCAAGAGGTATCCCCAGTGGTGTGAATTTTTTGTCCTTGGTTCTAGGATGTCTCCAAGGTTTGTCTTGCGTGGAAGTCTCAGTCTTCTGTTGTGGGGCTGATGTTTGATTAGGAGTTTGTGAATTTGTATGATTTGCACCTTTCAAAGTTAGTTGAGTTTGTGCTGCACTAATTGTTCATGCATCCACAATGCTATCATTAGTCACATTCTTGTTTTTGGAGAATTTTTTTGGCTTGTCATTAGAGGAACTGGTGTTTTTGTTTTCTTTATTTATCTTGAGGATTCCCTTATGAAGAAGAGCATCTTCAATACTAGCCCCTTTTTTCATCAGTTTGGAAATAGTGCTTGGGGTCTTGATTTTGAGTTCATACATTAAGTTCGGGACTAAGTTCTCAATGCACAAGTTTAGTTATTATTCTTCAGGAATGTCTAGTGAGCATTGACTGAACTAAGCTTCTCCAACACAGTAAGAATGTGATAAATGGTTTTCATGTCTTCTGTTTAGTTGAGCACAAATCAAAAAGTGTCATCTCATTTGTAATGTTGAAGGCAAAGTGGGAGATGAACTTTTCTACTAGCTCTGACCAAGATTTGATATTACCAAGAAGTTTGGAGTACCATTCAAGTTTGGGCCCACCTAGAGAACAAGGGAACAATCTCATGAGGTAAGTGGGCTCATTACTGAGTTCAGTACATGAAGCACAAAATTCTTTGATATCATAAAAAAGATTTCCTTTCCCTCAATATTTTTCAAACCTGGGAGCCCCAAAGTGTTTTGGGAATGGAGGCATATACATACTTTTATCAAATGGATTAGGATGTAACTCCCTTTCTATATATAGAGCCTATTTATTTTGGACTCCGAATGCCTCGACTTGTTTGGAAAGTTGTTTGAATTATTGTAATAACACTTTATTAGGATTTTGTGTGATAGTCTTTCCTTCAAGTCTTTTGTGTATGTCAGTAGATCATTTGCTATGGCAAGAGCTATATCTACTCGGTTCTGACATTTCTATATCTGATAAATCTAGTGAAGTGTTGCTAGGCAGTGGAGGTATGTTGGTACCTCAAAGATAGAAGGGTCCCTATTGTTGGGGAACTTGTTGTGGTATTTGATGTGGCACTTGTTGTGGGATTGACTATGATTTTTGTACCATGTGTTGTTGTTGTGACATGTGTTGTGGTTGTTGTTGGGATACCTCTATTGTTTGTATGTGAGACCATGTACATGCTTGTTTTTGTAGAGGTATTTGTTGGGGTTGTTGTGTCACATGTTTTTGTTGCAATAAGTGTTGCTGGTATGCAATTTGTTGCTCAAGGCACCTTTGGTATTCCAACTATTTCTTGAGTTGCTATTGTTGTTTAGCAAACATTGCTTGTTGTTGTTGGAATTTTTGTTGATACATTGTATGGAGGTCAAGTGGGTTTATGTTGGATTGCATATTAGGAATGTTGGATGTTTGCACCATTTGAGGTTGTTGTTGTTGTGGTTGATGTTGTTTTTGATACATTGGATGTGTGTTGGAGAGATTAGGTCCTTGGACTATCGTAGGTTGATGTTGTTGGGATAGTTGGTTATGTCCTTGATAAGTGATCATCATGTTGGTATTGTTGCTTTGGCTCCTTTGTGTGCTAGAGGTTCCTCCTTGTGACATCATATTGACTTGCCTATGAGATGTGTTCCTATTGGGAATGGGTGTAATGTCAATAAGGCTTTTCCTTTGCACCCCAATAGGGATCGTTGTAGTAGATGCTGCACATAGAGTACTCATGGGAGGCTCCATAACATTTGATGTCATACCACTTGGTAGGGTTAGGAGCAAAGGTGCACTTTGTTGATTTTCCTCCAAAGAAGGTATGTCTAGCATTCCTAGAGCACAAGTTCCTTTAGGTGCATCTTGTTATTGCATCATGTGACTAAAATAAAGTTTTAATGTCCTTTTGGGGTGTTTAGGAATTGGTGGTATTTCGTCAAACAAGGGGTTAACATTGATGTGTTCAAATGTACTTTGGAGGATTTCGATGGTTGATTATTGATGGGGCCTTATAGGTTCCCTTATCATGTTTGAAAACTCCAAAGGTTGTTTTCCCTTATCTAAGTTCAAATTAATCATGGGTTGTATGTTTTCAATGGTTGTGTTGGTTTGATGTTTGGACTTTGGTCCTTCCATGTTTGGGTTGAATTTGGTAATTTCTTGGGCTGGCAAAAGTTTAAAATTCTTGCAAATTTTTTTGTCTTGACATGCTCTAACCATTTCTTCATTAGTGATGCCATAGTTAGTGTTAGAGTCATCAATTAGGTGTACAATACCTTATTGTATGTTTGATGTGTTATAGTTGAAGGTACTTGTGTTAGGTTGGTTGAATTCATAGGAGTGTGATTGTTCATCTTTGGGTGTGGTTGGCACACTTCCTCCTTAGGGTGGTATTGGCATGAATATAGGTTCAAAGTTAGGACTCCATGGAACCATCCTTTGTGTGGGGGAAGTTTTTGGAGGAAATCTCGCAATAGGTGCATTGTTCAACATTTTTTGTGCCATAACTTGATTATGATGATCTTGGAGATACATGTTTAAGGAGTTTGCTAGTAATGGTTCTGATGCCTTGATTTGGTCTTTGTCAAAGGTTTGTGGGGTTTTCTTGCTCTTTTTCTATCTTTGACAAGGTTTTGGTTGTGCTTGTGCCTCAGAAAACAAAGGTTGATAAAGTTCCTAGGGTCTCTAAGTTAATTGTGTCCTAGTAAGTGCTAGCATGATACCTAATAATGTCGATGCAATAGAGGGAAACCTAAATGGACTTTCTACCTCCCAAGTGCACACCTAAACTACCAACTATGCCCTAAAAATACCAATTGTGCACCTCAAGTGTGGAATTGGTAAAATAGGGTTGCAGTTGGTAAAAGAGGTCCAAACTTGATAATTAAGATGTGGGTATGCAAGATATGAGTGTTTTTGGGTCTTTTAAGTGTTTAGAGATGTTATGAAATGTGAGAAAATTCTAGATGAACTAGGATTTTAATGTGCAAAGTGCAAATTTCCTAGGGATGTTATGCAAATGCAACTGCAAGGTGTCATTTTGAAGTTGGCTAGAGGGGATGAAAATGACTCTAAGGTATGCAAAATGACAATTAGGGTTATGTTTTGGACTTGGTAAGGATGCCAAAGGTTGATGTATGGAAGAAAAACTATGCAAAGGATGGTTTCCAAGGGTTAATAATGGTGTTTGGGATATGCAAAATGAGGGTAAATGATCAAGAAGGCAATTTGGTTGATGGACACTTTGATAGGGTTTAGTAATGAAAATGAGGCTAAGGATTTTGATCAATGCAAGATGAAAGGGATATTCCATTAGGGTAATTCAAAATGATATTTAGGAATGCTAGGGATATTATTATGCTATGACAAGGGTATATGGAATGTTTTGAACTTAGGTAAAACCTTTAGAAAGTATTTTGTCTAGGAGTTTAACCTTGTGATAAAGGATTTTGGATCTTGACCAAAAGGTGATAAAAGACAAAGAGACAAAATTGATAAAAGATGAAAAGGTAAAATCTATCAAGAAATAGATATATTTCAACCAAATAAAGAGATAAGAAAAGATAAAAAGACTAGTCAAGATCCGTTATCCCTTAACACTAGGAGATACTCTAAGATTCATACTTTGTCTAGATTTTTGACTAAATTCAAAGGTTTTCGGGGTTCAAAATGATGTTTCAAGGACTCAAAATGATGGTGATGCTGAGTGGATATGTGATATGGACAATTACTATGATGCAAAATGGGATTTTGGGTGCAAGATATAGTTTTGGGTCAAGTGCAGGATGGGGAGGTACGAAGGTTCCTAGATGTAGTTTAAGGGTTCCAAAGTGTAGTTGGGAAGGCCAACATGGTCCTATAGGTGCCCAAGTGTGCCTTAATAGTACCAAGTATTCTCCAATAGTACCAATTTCATCATTGATGTAGTTGGGGCCAGTTTGGGTGTAGTTGGTAGTTTCTAGGCGCAATTGGTAAATCAGAATGAAGGTTTGCTGATTCTGAGTGGTATGGTTGCCAAACTAATATGGTAGGAAGCTAAGATGCTAGGGTTGATGTTAGGATGGGTTGGGAGATGTAGAATAGAGGTTATGACCTAAAGAATGATGTCTTAAGTGAAGGTAATGAAGACTACGTGATGCAGAATGCAGATTTGGGAAAGCTAATGCAAGGGGAGCTAACCGGGTACCTAAAGACACAATTAAAGCCCCAAAATGTTATCTAGAATCCCAAACTAGGTCTAAGGACTGCCAAGTGCACCTAGATAGTGTAGACTATGTCAACGATGTAGTTGGTAGTTTCAAGATGCAGTTGGTGGTTTCAAGGAACAGTTGGTAAACTGGGTTGAAACTAAGATAATTTTGGGAGCTATGTTTTCCAGATTGATGCTATAGAGAGGTAAACAGTAGGCGATAGTGGTAAGACTAGTATGAATGCTTGAAATGATGTGTAGGGTACCTAGAATGATGGTTAAAGTGGTCAAGATGAGTATTGGGTATGCAAAGATGCAAGGTGGTGGATGCAAAGTGTTGATTTTAAGATTGGAATGCAAAAACTAAGGGAGATAAATGAAACACAAATGGGTGCAATTTGAAAGGTAATGGATACTAAATGAGGACTAAAAGGTGCAATATGAAGTCTATATGATGCAAGTATGAGGCCTATACTAGGTTGAATGCAATTGGAGTCTATGCAAGGATGAGATCTACATTTTGCCAAGCACGTTTAGGAGCACAAGTTGCCATGTTTTCTAAGGTTTGAATGTGTTGAGCCAAACTTTGCAAAGTTTGAACAAAGGTTGAAATTTTTTGGCAATGTGTAATGTTTGGAGAAGGTTAAAGGTGTAAATTTGAATATTGGATATTATCTTGATTAATGTTTCACACACACGCAAGACACATTAAGACAAGAATAGCTATTTTAAAAGTGAAAAAATACACCACAACTTAGGCTTATAGGACTGTATCCATTGAATTCCTACTTGAACCAAAGTTTAGCTACACTTATCTAGAGTAGAAAACCTAGGATCTTGGTAGTACAAGCTCCCCCTTATAGCGCATTCACTTCTCGTGGCTACCAAGATCCACTTCCCAAGGGGCATGACTTCCCAAGGGACTGTTACCTCTACTAAGGACTACGAGAATGTAAGATGTCCTCACGGGCATGGGTGACCCCTTGAGCCAGTGGATAGAAAGGATTTTGGCCATTAAAACATGATTTTTAGTAAGTTTATTCCATTCGGCAAGTGAATGATAAACTTTCACAAAAGGTCTCCCAACCACGAGAACTAGGGTTTGATGCACCACAAGGGTACTTCAGGAGAGATATCACACAGCAATACCAAGGACATGGCTTTCATCATAATCAAGTTTTATATAGTGGCTGGAACATTGACCTAGCTTTTGGCCCATTATCGCTCTGAGGTTGTCCCCTGGCATACCCAATATCGAGTATCTTGGTCTAAGGTAGGCCTCCTATAGAAGTTACATGGATTTCTCTTACACCCAAGATCCACAAATGGTGAGGGGAGAGGATACATCCAATGTAACTCCTAGGGATTTAAACACTATAGACACACTAGGCAGAAAATAAAAATTTCATTTTAAGCACCAAACGAAGTGTTATCTAATCTAGGAAATTCGCACATAGGGTTTTGACAAGCACACAATGGTCTTCAACAACATCCTACAAAAAAATCCACGATTTACACATGCTACAAGTAGACCATTAGTGATAAAAAATCATCTAATCTATGCTCTAGAAGTAAATGGAAACCTTACATGCAAATTTTGATTGATGTGTGTGTTTTTTTTGTAAACCAAGTGTGCTTTGACAAAGCATATTGCAGCCCAGAAGGGAAAAATGGCTTAGAACACCCCCAAGTATGCCCAAATAATGTAGACTATGTCAATGACATAGTTGGGGTCCAGTTGGGTGCAATTGGTAGTTTTTGGGCACAATTGGGAGGTCAGGTGCACGCTGTGGGGAAATGGTGCCTAATCAAGACCCAGAAATTGAAAATTTTTGACACCTATAATACCAAGTGTGCCCAAATAGTGTAGACTATGTCAATGATGTAGTTAATAAGTTTCAAACATAGTTGGAAAATTTGAAATAGAAGAAAGGGGTTTTGGTGGCTTCCAGACTCCTAAAACTGCTCCTAGGGGTCCCAAGTGCGCCCTAACAAAGTAGAGTGCACCCTAGGACATCAAGCTAAAAAAATGCATGAAACAAGAGCATACAAGCATGTTAATAGACCCCCTATTTAATCTAGGTGTGAAAAAGAAGAGTAGATAGTCATTATACCCTTCCAAGTGAGCTCCTTCCTTGCACCTAAAAGCACAAAACAAGAAAACCCAAGTAAGATAAGAATGTTCACGTCAGCTTCACCAAAATGTAGCCCCTAAAAAATGGGCTAAATGCATAACATACTATGAACAAATAAAAAAACTCAATCAAAATACGTTAGCACCCACTAGTCTACCATGAGAGCCAAACTAATCAAAAGAAGCAAAAAACAAGGTTAGAAACCCCCCCTTTTGTTTGTAGCTCCCATATCCTTCTTTCTTCTCCAAATGATGTAGCTCCAACTTGCCTATAGTGCACACAATATTGAAGAAAATTATATGATAGGGATAATTCCATAAGAATACTAGAAGTGTGATGTTAAGCTTTGAGAGAAAATGGTGTGAAAATGCAAAGAAGCTAAGGACTTGAAAAATGCTAAAGAATTAGGACCTAAGGATCTAAGGATAAAGAATTCAAGGACTGAAAATGAGAGAAAGAGTGTCCATTTTATAATTGACGTGGAGGATGAGAGCATTAGATTTGTCACCCTTAGATATGTGATGTGGCAAGAGATTCCTTTGAGAATCCATGACGCATATGACAAAAGATGCCAATTGTAAGATTCTATGATGCACGAAAGTCAAACTTGGCTAAATGTGGAAGAGAATCTATGATGTGTCATAAGACACCTCAACCCACTTAAAGCCAAGAATATATGACAAATAAGCCAAATATGGACATGCCTAAGAGAATAAGAATATATAATTATGACATATCTTATCCAAGTGTCAAAGGAGAATCCACAAGGTGGCATATCCAAGTGTCACTATGATGCAATATTTTATGGAACATTTGAATTAAAAATCCTTTATTCCACAAAATAGAAATTAGTAGAAAATGTAATTAATGATGGAAAATGGAGCTTAGGAAATTAAGAATTTCCATGGTTTGTGGATAATGAATCAATTAATTAATAAAATCAATTAATTGAGGATGATAATTAGGAAGAATAATTAGTAAGCATAATAGAATTAAATTATGGGTTATTTAATCCTATAGAGAAAATTAATACATGATTGGCCAAATTGATTAAATAAATGCGAATGTATACTTTGATGAAAATGTGATGATAATGGATATAGATCGAATGAGATGATGACAAGTAGACCAAAGCCATGGTTATATTGATTGATTGATTGAAATTGATAACATGCCAAGGACACATGGCATGAATTAATTGATACATAACATTTAACTGACATTGTAAATGCTACAAGATCGAGGTTGATTGATAAATTTGATCATAATAAAATTGACAGACATCATCAATATTATTAAAATGGTTGATAATACCATGATTTTACGTTGGAAGCCTCAACAACATCAAAGATTATATGACATGAATGATAGTTTGACCTAGCATTGAGAGCCATGACAATACTAATGTCAGATTGATAAGATTGATAGGTTGGTAGGTTTCCAAGGCACTAAAAGCCACAACAATACCTAGGATCAGATAAATGATGATTGATTGGGGATGTTTGATATGTTCCCGATTGATTAGGGATGATTTTGAGAGATTCCAAGTTGATTTGGGGTGATTCCAATTTGATATGAAATGGTTTTGAAATGATATGAAATTGATGTGAAGAAGGATACAAATGGTAAAGGATAATCAATTTGGCCAAAAGATCGAAGTTAGTAGAATGAGAAAATGGGACAAATTAGTATGAAGAAGTGACAAAACCATGGATGCAAACCATTTTTGAGCATCTACACTGAGTAAAGAAAAAATTCTTAAGAAATTGAGTGGAGCTCTATAAACACACTAAGCATTAAATGCTAAGAAATTAGGGTATATGTTCACATTTTGAATCATTTTTCACCATCACAAACAAAGAGAAAAGAAAAAGAAGAGAGCTGAATGATTTTGATGTAGAGTTTCAAGCATTTGAACAAATTTCTATGTAGATTCAACACAGATTCTTCAATTTCAAGGTATTTATACTAGTGTCGAGCTATGCAATTTCAAAATTTTTTCATATTTATATCCTAGATCAAAGAAATGGCCTCTAGTTCCAGGAAACCTCAATAAAAAGAGCCATTGGGAATCCAATAAGTGTCAAATGAAGTCAAGAAACCTTATTGTTGGTCTATCCCTGAAGTTGCCTATAAAAATGACCCAGTTGGAGCCCTATATGTAATTCCTCCTAAGGTAGTAATTGTGCAAGATGATAGGAGATGTTATAACTCCAAGATAGGTTCCATTGGAGATATTTAGATTAGCAAAGCATATGATAGATTGAAGGAAGAATTTCAAATTGTTAAAAGGAAGGGTTTAACTTGTGCCCTAGAATTCCCTACTATTTTTAAGACTAAATGGATCAGAATTGTGTTGAGTAGGATTCATGATGGCAGTTTGTGGTTAGAAGATGGCCCAGTCAAAATATCAAAAAGGATTGTTCATAGGGTATCCAACCCTAGATTGGCCCAAAACCCTAAGAAGTGACTCCAAAGAAGCCATTGAAAAGAATACATGAGCTAAATGGAACAAGAGAGGCATGACCATAGATACCATTCAAGAACTTCTTGTTGATTTTGTTGTTAGAGTCATTTCCCACAATTTTTATCAATCTAACAGACTCAATAGTTGTTGAAATATTCAAAATGGAAAGAGTACTTCTGAGAGGGGGAGGTGAATCAGAAGTACCACATTTTTAAATTTTTAAAATCCTTTAAAACAAATAAATAAAAGTAAACTGGATGCATGTAAACATATTAAATAACGTTAAGTAAACACATGCATCAACACACATAACACCAGATTTGGTAACCTAGAAACCCTCTAGGAATAAGAAGGTAAAACTAAGGTGGGGATGATACCCACAAAAATTATTGCAGCAATAATTGTTTGACCACTTCTGATGGTCTGCCTTGTGAAAGGCCTACCCTGTTAAAGGCTTTACACCGTGTCAATAGTGACTTGGTTAAAGGATTTACAAACACTTTACATGAAGTGTCACCCTATTAAAGGATTTAGTCACCTCTTCAAAGGATCTACAAAATAGTTACTAACCTAACCTATCAACATAGGGTTTTTACTATTTAGTACAATGGCTAGAGAGTATGAGTAACCTTTTGGCCTGATTGCTTACAATCTTCAATTACTGATTTTAGCCACTTGATCTTCTCGTTCTGATGTGATCCTTTCTTGATCTGATATCTATTCTATTGAAGTTGATGAAATATCAACCCTACAGCTCCCAAGAAACACCTGCATGCAAACACCTATTACAAAAGAGAGAGAGGCAAAAAACTATGGAGGCAGGAATTGCCAGATCCATAGATGAGACATTCTTGATGAGCAAAAAATAGATTGCTATTATCAAAACTGAATTATCTCAAGTTGAGTTTACAATGAGAGATCATCCTTATAAAGGAGATCAAAACCCTAAAAAAGGTCTAACCTAGGTTGTATCAAAATAATTAATAAAAGAAATTAATTATTAGATGCCTAAAGTTTAGCTTAAGCAACTAGAGTTAATTAGGAAATATCTAATAACTCTAACACCCCCCCTTAAGATAAACTTAGGGAGTAGCTAAAAACCTAGAAACTACTGCTGAAAGTAGAAATGGGTCCCGGAAAACAAAGCCTGATGAGGTACCCAAGCACAACCAAATCTCTGAAAAGAGGAGAAATAGAGAAAACCACATGGGAAAAACCCTACTCCAAAAAGAGATGGAAAACATGCTGAAATAAACTAGTGAAGGACTGAAGAAGCCTCCAAACTAGGGAATGTCCTAGAAGATAGGAACAAAGATGATCATGTAGAACACCACTGAAGCATGTAGAAGCTGCAAAGCTCTGTCAAAAGTAACTGCTGATCTGAAAGACCTCCACTAAAATAGAACTTGACTAGGTAGAGAAGACTATAATCTGCATCGAAACAGGAGGCACACAAAGGCAAACAACTGAACTCAAAGATATAGATGGCATGAAACACCAAAGCCTGAAGAGCTGATCAATCGAACCAAGGAAGCATGAGAAAAAACAGAAGAACCCCCCCTAATGCAGACAAGGGTGAGGTGACAGGCACCTGAAAAAGTGGGCCAAAAGAACTGCATGTCAAGGAACCATGATCAAGATGCACAAAATAGTACATGTGTGTGTACTGAGGTGATCAATCTCAGACACGTCATGAGGCTAATGTCACGGAAGGGACACTCACTAGACAAAGGAAGATGGCAAACAAAGGCAAAAACATCAACCCCCCATGACACTTTATCAAAGTAGTGCATGTACAATAAGGCACAAGATATAATGAATCCCAAGAATACAGTAATCTGTATGAGTGTCCTCAGATGACAGTACTCGAATCAGAAGGCAAACAAAGGCAAACAATTGAAACAAAAATACAGATGTAGTATGGCACTTTATCTCAGTGCATTTGCAATAATGCATACAAATGATGGCTAAATAGATCAGAAGAGACATAAGACTAATATAGTAGATAGTACAAGTCCTGACAAATCATCTAAAGCAAAGAAATCAATCCTTAGACCTGAAACAACCAATTTATCCATCAGAATGCAAAAGTGCAGAAGACTGAATAGAATCTGCCTAGAGCAGAATCTGGAAAAACAACCAGCATCACTGAAAAGAGGTCAGAAAGACTTTTCCAATGATATAAAGAATTCTCAAATTGAAGATCGGATGCTCAAGAAATGCCTCCCGGAGTGCAAAACTATACTTCTGATTTTGACAGCAAAAAAAGCTATCAAAACAGCAGCAAAACTGAAAACTAACTATACCACTATGATGGGCTCGGAACCAACTTTTTGGCAATATCTCGTTTGCAAAAAATGGAGTCCGTTTGCCCAAGATATGAGCAAAAAAACAAAGGTAGGTTCAAATAGAGGCCGAGGAGGTGACAAGAGTAGTGATGCAGTGTTGATATCAGCAGGTGACGAGCCTAAAGTTGATGGTCAAATGGCCATCAAGGCAAAAAATGCCATAAAATGACCCCTGTTGAAAAAAATTCAACCACTGAAAAAAAAAGCCGAACAAAGGGTTGGTGCCAGATTAAAAATCGGTGGCCAATAAGGGCATGTGCTGAAAAAACATGCTCCAATGACATGCTCCAAAGACAAGATGCGTGCAGCATGAAAAAAAATGTCACTTCATTGCAAACACCACAGAGCCGTTCCCAACTGTTCCAGAATGAGAAAAGTCACCATCGGGAGCAGCACGAGTCTGAAGAAAAATAAAACCCACAAAGTTGCCAAAGATGCTGCTCATCCCACAAACTGCCAGAAGGAGAAAAAATTGCCCATCATATGCTAAAAGAATGACACACACAGAAAAGGCGTTAAATGCTCCAAAATTGGCATAGATAGCAGTCTCCAAAACTAAGACGCCAGTGATGGGAGTAGACAGGCCAAACACATCACCAAGAACCTATCAAAAAATACATCAGCAACTTCATTGAAAGCCACAGGTTTGAGGTGAGAGAGCCGCGTTGACAGAAAAGAGACCTTTCAAAATCACCACTTCACCATCAAAGCCACCCTGCCAAAAAAGAACTTGTAAACCACATGGCAGAACGAATGCATGTTGAGCGAGGAAGAAGGGTAGACCCACAAAGTCGTAGATCTGCTAGAGAGGCCTTCACTTGTTTAAACTGACATGTGGACCTCCAAAAAACTCGCACATCCTCCAAATACACCAAAGAAGCAGTGGAGAAGGACTTTGCCAACAAGAAGGGCATTGCCTTGCCCACAAATTTGCCAAAAATCATGGCAAAGATGCCGGTATAAAACACCACATGCGGCCAGATATATTCATCATACCAAGTTAGAGGTGTGAATAGTGCACATAACCAGAAGGAAGACTTGGGAAAGTGCAAAATTGCCCACAATGAGCAGAAAATGCATTGTCCAAGCAGTGAATTGGCAATAAATAATGCCAAACTACTCCTCCAAATCCGCATGTAACAGAAAAAACACCAATCCACTTGGACTCAAGGAGAGCCATTAATCATGCAAACTATAAATATAGTTGGGAAAAAACTAAATCAAAGGTGTGACCTCCAGACAATGCGTAGATGAGCTGGAAATTTTATGAGGCAAGCTCCACACATTTCTTCTCTGTGGTTGGGCGCTGGCAGATGACCAATAGCAATGGTCACACCCCATGCAAAATCATTTGGGATGATGCCAATCCACAATCAAGGAGAAAATAGTGGTGAAGAGAGAGGATGCGAGCTCAACAAATTTGGCTCAAAAAACACACCAAATCTGCTCACGAGGCAAAAAACTGCCAACCTGTGACTCGGGTTCACCATATCCTGCTGTGATTCTTCTCCCATGCCGCTAATTGAGGAGCACAAGAACTTGGAAAAAAATTGAGAGCCATAGTCATAGGCATACAATGCCCAAGGTCGAAGATAGAGTCTTCAGGCAGTCATTAAAATGCAGTGCAAACCCACAAAACCACCTGTGAAGACTCCAAAACTGTAGGCATTGGCGTGGAAAAATCGAGGATAAGTCAAACAGGTATAGGCATAGGTGCATTCCATATCATTGATGGTGGAGAGAAAGCCTCAGGTGAGGCAGAAAAAATAATGCCCCACATAAACTTTCCACAAGCAGATCGTAGATACCAAGGACAATCCACCAAAGATTAGCTCCAAACAAATTCATCCCGCTGCAAAAATGCAGGCACCTTTTCCATTAAAACAGATTACTCGCAATCAAATGTGCACTCGCATCTTCTAAAAAACACAAGTAGGTCAACGGTGATGTCTGTTTTTTCTCAAAGTGCCTCGAAAATAAGTGACCCCCCCCGGATCCAATAAAAAATATTTCTAAAAAATAAAAAATTGAAACCCTCTGAATGAGAAAACTCAAATCTGAAAGCCAATGTCAGATTCGATGCCAAATCTCTCATGAACAGAATAGGGGCATGAAGATCTGGAGCTCTGATACCATGTTGAAGTTGATGAAAGATCAACCCCACAGCTCCCAAGAAACACCTGCATGCAAACACCTATTACAGAAGAGAGAGAGGCAAAAAACTATGGAGGCAGGAATTTCCAAATCCATAGATGAGACATTCTTGATGAGCAAAAAATAGATTGCTATTATCAAAACTGAATTATCTCAAGTTGAGTTTACAATGAGAGATCATCCTTATAAAGGAGATCAAAACCCTAAAAAAGGTCTAACCTAGGTTGTATCAAAATAATTAATAAAAGAAATTAATTATTAGATGCCTAAAGTTTAGCTTAAGCAACTAGAGTTAATTAGGAAATATCTAATAACTCTAACATATTCATATCCCTTTCTTTGTTTTGATCAACTGGATGTGTAATTGCTGATCAATTCACTAAGTCTATGGTGCTCCAACTATTTGCCCTGTTCTATAATTTTTCTTATCTTCTTAGCAACTTCCTTTTATTCTCTTTAGGAACTCTAAATTGTGGGGTCTAAGCCTTCTTATAAACACCTCATAGACTTAGGGTTAGGTTTGGATCTACAATCCATATTGAATCTTGAATTTCCACTCATTCCTTGCATTTTTCTCATTGGTTACATGCCTTCTCCATTTTTTGATTGGTTGCATGCTAATTGCATAGGAAATATAAAAGATTCATTCTTATCCTTATCATCCTTCTAAATCCTTGTATGTTGGCTCCAAAAATGGTTTACATTTGAGTTTTTGAGGGCACAAACTCATATGTTGATTCTGTGTTACTTGGTATATACTGGACTACTAGTGCTTGACACATGTACTATCCTACTTTGCTTGGCACCTATTGCATTGTGTCTTGCTCGACACAAGTATGACTTTGGCTCACTTGGCATCTATTTCATTCTAACTTGCTTGGCATGATCTGTGACTCAACACCTATATATCACTTAGCACTTGTATAATGCTCAACACCTAAAGTCACTTGACACCTATTGGAATTTTGACTTAGTACATACTATAACTCGGCATACATAGTGTACTCAGCTTCAATATAAAAAGTGGTTAAGTGTATTGACACTCAAATTTCAAAACCATTCTAAGAAAAATAATCTCCCCCTTTGACATGAGTGTCAAAAACACTTAACTAGACATTTATTCATCTTACCTTATCCACAAAACTTAAAAATTTGTTCAAAATGCCTTATAATTCCCCCTGAGCTGATTGTGGCCTAACATTCTTGCAACTAAAATTCTTGTGTTGATGTATCTGATACTTTTTGTCTTTACCCTATACTTGTAATCTATACCTATGTGCTGATTTATGTCTTTAATCATTATTTCTCCTCCACACACATTATGACTTATCTCCCTCTTTTTGGCTATCTGTAATTCTTTCTTTTATTCTCAAAAGAATGAATAAAATGTAATCAAAATTTAGTATTCTATTCTTTGCCTTAGCCATATCTTCCTTACTATTGTTTCTCCCCCTATCTCCTTTTATTATTTCTCCCCCCTTTTTTGATACTTATGTCAAAGGGTTCTAAGGAGTAATACCATATTTTTCCAAAAATATGTTGTGTACCTCCATTATCATTTTCAGAGTTGCATCCCAATTTTCCAAAGCAATGTCTAATGACTTGTGCTAGATGGTAGTCTCTATAGCAAGATGTACAAGTCCATCTAATGTAGAAAGATTTGGATCTTTCTTTAAGATAGTTTCCACATAGACTTGTTCTTTGTGGAGGACCTCCAAATGTGGGGTTATGGAGGATTGAATCTGCATTAATTTGGTCTTTATATTGGCCTCTTCACTTGAATGCAGCTAACTCTCTTCGAGTGTGAAGCAATTGGGAAAAATGCTTCTCACTTTGAGTTGGATCCCTTGGCAGTTGCATGCTAGAAATCTTCAAATTTCTCTCCAAGCTCAATATCCTTTGACTTGTTTCTTGTGTGAAGTTGGAAAAATCACATAGCTTTTTGTACAATAAGAAAATGTTCTCAAGTATAGCTTTGACCTTATCAATTCTCTTGGCCAATTCAACCTATTTAAGTGCTATACCACTTGATATTTTCTCATTCACCTTCCCTTGTAATTTCCTTTCACACCACTCCATAAGTTTAACATTTGTATCTTGGTCTTCACTAGTCACCTGGTCAACTATATCAGATAGTTGTTCTATTATGGGCTTTGCTTCATCTACTGACTGCAAGTTAAAGGAATCCATAAAGATGTCCTTAATCTCATGTAGTTCTTGCCTTTTTTTATACTCTTTTCTGAGTATTTCTTGCATCTTCCTTCTATTTAAAGCATCTTGCATTTCTGTGATCTGATCCATGGTGATGGTCTTTGAGTCATAGGCAAGTATGACTATGTCTTCATCTAGCTCAGGGTCTCCATAGTAAAGTGCCCTAGCCACTCTAGTTGAGCTTGAGCCTGGTGTGGAGATTTACAAAGAAATGGCTTCAGTGCTCGGCTTCTAAAGGGCTTTTGTAGGAGTGCCTATCTTTGGTACTTCTACCAATGTTTGTGTAGTGGCCTGGTCCTTTTCTTTTGGTGGATCCTCCTTCTCATCAGATTTTCCCTCTTCTGTGCTTGGCTTCTATAAAGTATCACCTATTGCTGTAGGTCATCGAAGCATTAAAAATTTAGTCCTAGTAGTTGTATAGGTGAAAGGTGGTTCCTTTGGTTTCACCTTTTCTCTTTGTGGTTCTACTACTGCCTTTTGTAGCTCATCTACACTCACTAATATATGGTTTGTACATAACTATGCCTAGAGAGTGGATTGGTGAAGGATCTTGGAGAGATCCTTTGTAGTTAGGGGATCAATGTTCTAAGCTGAATTGTCAAGAACATCCTTGATAGTTATTTTGTTTGCAGGTGTGATGGTTACATGATGAGGGCTAGGAGGTGGCATTTGTGTGTCTTGCACACTATTTTCCTCTTATTACTACTATTTAGTTGTTGCCATATCTTCTTCCTTTTTTGTTTCTTTCTCCTCACCTTTTTCTTTGTCCTCCTTAACTTTCTTATCTTTGTCCTCTTTCTTCTTTTCTACATTTTCTTTTGTTGTTTCTTCCTCTTGCTTCTCTTCCTCTCCTTTCTTCTCTTTTGTTTTCTTTTCCTCCATCTTTTCCTTAGTAATGGTCTCTACCTTATTTTTTTCTTCATCCTTGTCATCAGTTATCTTATAAATTGTTTTCCACAATTGTGTGGATTTATTCACTACATCCTTAATCTGGTTTTGTAGGATGTTGAAGGTTGTATACTTAGGTGCAAATTTTCCACCATGTTTCTTATTAGCCTTTATTATTTGACCTCTTTTCAAGTCAAGCTTTACTTGAGCTAAGGTAGATTCTCTAATCTCCTTTTCCATTTTTAGAAAATAATGTCATTTATTTTCAATTATCTCATATAGCTCTCTAGGCATGGTATTGTCTAGCTCTAGAGGTGTATTCTTAAATTTAGCAATCATGGCATATACTGATTCCTCTATTTTATTTTGTTCTTCTCTACTTGTTGAAATCAAGAATTTTTAGATCATTTAAATATGAATTCCTAACATTTTCACAAATTTTGTCAAAGGTAGATTTGGGAGGATGGCTTACCACTCTGAATTGGCTGATATCCTCTAACTTTGTTCTTTCCTCATCATCTGTGTCTGGTTGTGCCACATATTTTCTTCTCTTCTTTGGCACTTCATTGGGCTATTTAGTGGCCTTTTTCTCTTTTTCTCCCTCTTTGGCCTTTTGTGTGGATGCCCTTCTGCCAGCTCTTGTTTCTAGTGCTAGCTTGGCTTGTGCAAGCTTAGTGACCTTCTTGGGTTTGGGCTAAGCTGGAGGCTAAGTTTTAGCCTTTCTTTTCTTTTTCTCAACTAGTGTAGGTGCTTCCTTGGCTTCTTCTTCCTTAGTACCTTCCTCCTTGTCTTCTCCTAAGCCCTTGGTCAACTCCATTGGGCCTTGCCCTTGCTCTCCTTCTTCTTCTTCTTCTTCATCTTCACTACCTGCTTCTCATTCAATATTTGCTCCAAATTTCTTCTTTATCTTCTTTACTAACTTGTCTTTCCTCTTAATAATAGAGGTTGTCTTCAATTTAGTTTCAACTTTGGATTTGACAGCATCATATGTGCCAAAGTGAGGAGCCTCCTTATCTATCTCTTCTACAAGAAATGTTGTAATTGTTGTGAAGGCTTCATTTATATCAAGCTTATATCCTAATGGCTTTAGCCATCTTACTCTTAGTATTGCTACCTAGATGTAGGTATAATCAATGCCAACCAAAAAGCATATGCCATTGATGTCGTTTTCTACTAGGGAAACTGGTATTCTCACCCTTTGCTTCATGGATTTCTTAAAATCCTCAAAATAGCTTGTCATTTGGGCCTCAAAATTGTCACCCATCTAATGAATGAACTCATTGATTTGTCTAATTGCAATTTTTTTAGGGTTCCAATTCACCTTTCCAATGGAAAGAAACTCTTCCATAACATAAAAGAATATACACATAAGACCTTAACCAAATTTTCATTGAGAACCTTTTAATCTCCTTATTGCTCCTAGGTTTTCATTTATTTACTACAACATTAGTTCTAACAGATCTTATGTGTGATCTTTCTTTACTAGTTTGTAGGCTACATCAATAGCTATACATGGCACACTATTCAATCTTCTAGATTGCTAGAATTTATGAGAAATCACTCTCACTGCAAAATCTAGAAGAGGATCAGTTACATTGTCAATAGTCATTCCCCTCTTATTCCATTTGGCTCTTTTATTCCTTCCAATGATCTCTTTGGAATCACTGCATAGGGTCTTAGGCCGATCTAAAGTTGGAAAACCTATAACTCTATGAACTAATCTTTTGGTAATCTTTATTGATCTTGTTTCCAACTACTAACATCCATTGTGAATTTTTCTTAAAAAAATTAGTATCCATTC
This sequence comes from Cupressus sempervirens, assembly GCA_028749045.1. Taxonomy (NCBI): domain Eukaryota; kingdom Viridiplantae; phylum Streptophyta; class Pinopsida; order Cupressales; family Cupressaceae; genus Cupressus; species Cupressus sempervirens. Next base: position 102,609,865 of record CM053784.1, read on the forward strand.
AATTTTGAAACATGTGGGGTAAACTAGGGCATTGTTCAAACCCTTTTTCTCAACTATTTGGAATTCATCATTTAGAATTATTTTTTCACATAGTTTTTCATAGGCTTGGAATATCTCAAGATCGCCTACTACACCTATCTTGTAGTTATAACACTTCCTCACATCTTGTACCATGACAAATTTTGGTGGGATAATGGATAATGCACCAATTGGATCATTTCTATAGGTGACTTTAGGGATTGGCCTAAACTCAAGCTGTTTTACCTCATTACTAACTAACTGGCCCCCATGAACTTCCTTTCCTTTGGGGTTTCTTGAACTAGAAGCCATTAGACCAAACTAGGGTTTCAAATATATTAGAAACTTCAACACTACATAGCTTGCATCGAAATGTATGTTGAATCATTGTTGAGATAGATGCAAATGGCTTCAAAGTTACTGTATGATCACTCCTACTCTTTTCTTGTCTTTTGTTTATGTTTGAATGGTGTAAAAATGATTAAAATTCAACCTTATACCTGTCAAAACCTAGCATTAAATGATTAGTGCATACAGTTGTAAACTTGACACTTGAAGGTTTCACCATGATTCGACTCCCATTGTATTTTGTTTACTCAGCTTCCACTAGTTTTCTACTTCACTTGATATCAACTATCAACTTGGTTTCTATTAGAAACTTGATATCCATTGGAGTTTTACTCAGCATCTAAGGATAGTTTGGTAGTATATGCAAAAAATTCAAATTTTGACTTGGCATCTTTGCTCATGTAGATTTCTTCCTTGCAGTACTTTTTCTTGGAACTGATGTATGATATAACTTTGTATATCAGTCCCATACACCTATTCTTGCTTAGTTGTATGAGATGTGATCACTTGACCTCTTGGGTGAAGTGATCTTTCCATTTGATGTGTTGCGCTCATCTTTCTTCTTCCAAGTCTTGCTCATTTGCCCTCTTTTTTGTTCAACATCAACCTTCCCTTTTCCTTTTTTCACTTCTATCTTGGGTGCTTTAGAATTTGTTTGGAAATTCTTGCTAATATGACCAGTCTTCAAGCAACTAAAACATGTAGTTTGACTTAACCATCTACTATAATTCCCTCTAAAATGTTGACAGTTATACCTAGTGTTGTAATCCAAGTTGTAGTGATGACCATGGTTGTTTCCCTTTGTAGATTGATTGGGTGTCCACATAGGCTTTGATCTGCATTCAAATGCTCTATGTCCATACTTTTTACAATTTTAGTAGTGGCCCTCAAATCTTGGTGTCCTCATGGTCTTGGTTCTACATTCATGTGCTTGATGTCCTTGTTTTTTGCACTTGTGACAAAAGCTTGCATTTTTAGGCTTATCATGTTGTTGATTGTTCTTGCTACTACATACATTAGAGGTATGTCCCTTGTTACCATAAAAATGACAAGTAGGTTTAGTGTTCTTACCTTTGTTACTCCTTTCTTCTGTAGTCTTGGATGATTCTCCTTGCTTAGTACTGGTGTAACCAAGTCCTGAAGTATCATTACTAGCCCTTGGTGATCTTAGTAGTTGCTCAAAGTACTTGATAGCCTCATTGGGTTTGTTGAAGCTCTCTGATATCTTATTCTCTCTTTTAAATTCGTTCTATAATTTTTCATTTTGCATTCTCAAGGTGGAAATCTCAATGTCTTCCATATTCAACTCATGATGAGCATTCATCATCTAGCTTAAGGTGTTAAGCTACATGTTTGAGATTCTTTCAAAATCAATTGTCTTCTCCTCTAGTCTATTGGTAAGATTTCTCTTGTCATATTCTATCATGACCTTATCTTCAATGGCTCTCTTCTTTTGTTCAGTTACTTCACAAAGTGTTATGGTTTGTGACTCTTGTTCAAACTTGAGTATTCTGATTTCTTCAACTTGTGCTCTATTTTTCTCCATCAATTTAGCTATTGCTGCATCAAATTCCTTGGAATCTCCATTGGCAAGCACTTGTGTGGTATCAATCTCCTTGTAGTGTATGTCATTTTCAGCTATGGCTATATCTTTCCTTCTTTTTAAGGACTTTCTTAATTATTCCTTGGCTTCTTCCAATTTGTGTAGAGTGAGATTCACATCAATCACCTGATTGTCTATGATCTTCCCAAGTTTGAAAACTTCCATCTTCAGATCTTTTCTCTAAGTTATTAGGCTTCTCCTTGTGAGAATTGTGCTTTGATACCAATTGTTGAAATATTCTAAATGGGAAGAGTACTTCTGAAGGGGGAGGTACCACATTTTTTACTTTTTCAAATCCTTTAAAACAAATAGCTAAAAGTAAACTACATGCATGCAAACATATTAAATAAACATAAAGTAAACACATGCATCAACACACATAAAAATAGATTTGGTAACCCAAAAACCTTCTAGGAATAAGAAGGTAAAAATAGGGTGGGGATGATAACCACAAAAATTACTGCAACAATAATTGTTTGACCACTTCTGATGGTCTCCCATGTGAAAGGCCTACCCTATTAAAGGCTTTACACTATGTCACTAGTGACCTAGTTAAAGGATTTACAAACACTTTACATGAAGTGTCACCCCATTAAAGGATTTAGTCACCTCTTCAAAGGATCTACAAAATAGTTGCTAAGCTAACCTATCAACATAGGGTTTTCACTATCTAATACAATGGCTAGAGAATATTAGTAACCTTTTGACCTGATTGCTTACACTCTTCAATTGCTGATTTCAAGCACTTGATCTTCTCATTCTGATGTGATCCTTGCTTTATCTGATATCTATTCATATCCCTTGCTTTTTTATGATCAACTGGTTGTGCAATTGCTGCTCAATTCACTAAGTCTATGATGCCCCAATTGTTTGCCATGTTTTGTAATTTTTCTTATCTTCTTAGCAACTTCCTTTTCTTCTCTTTAGCAACTCCAAATTGTGGGTTCTAAGCCTTCTTATAAAGACCTTATAGACTTAGGGTTAGGTATGGATCTACTATCCATATTGAATCTTGAATTCTCTCTCATTCCTTGCATTTTTCTCATTGGTTGAATGCCTTCTCCATTTTTTGATTGGTTGCATGCTAATTGCATAGGAAATATAAAAGATTCATTCTTAGCCTTATTATCCTTCAAAATCCTTCTATGTTAGCTCCAAAAATGGTTTACATTTGAGTTTGTGATGGCACAAAATCATATGTTGATTCTATGTTACTCGATACATACTGGACTATTGGTGCTTGGCACATATACTATCTTACTTTGCTCGGCACCTATTGCATTTTGTCTTGCTGGGCACATGCATGACTCTAGCTCACTTAACATATGTAGTGTTCTAACTTTCTTGGCATCATTTGTGACCTGACACCTATATATCACTCAGCACTTGTATAATGCTCAACATCTAAAGTCACTCAATACCTGTTGGAATTCTAACTGGACACATACTATAGCTCGACATACATAGTGTACTTGGTTTCAATATAAATAGTGGTTAAGTGTATTGACACTCAAATGTCAAAACCATTCTAAGACCAAAAGTAGTGTTCCATGTATTACAGTAGATGTTGGAACAAACTTGTCAAAAATGATCATACCTATGACCTAGCTGAATTAAAACTGTAGCAAATCAATGAAAATATTGGAGCTATAAGAAGAACTAGGGGAGCACAATGTAAATTTGGTGCAATTTTGATTTGTATATTTTTCTATGTACTGAATGAATTTCCATCTTTTGGTAAAGTTAGTTGGAGGACAAATAGTTCCATTGTGGCCTAGGTAAATGAATATATTGAACAAATGGGGACAAATTTTGAGACACTTATCACAAGTTCTTTTGAAGATTTCAAGAACTCAATGAAGCAAAGACTTAAGATACCTTTTTTATTAGTAGAGCAGCATACAAATGATGTTTTTTTCTGTTGGATATTGACTATACCTACATTCAAGTAGCCATACCAAGGGTTAGATGGCTTAGACCTCTTGGTTATGAAATCAACATTGATGAGGCATGTGCAGCAATTATAACATTATTAGTAGAGGAAGTAGATAAGAGGTCATCAAATTTTGGCACTTATGATGTGGTGAGATCTAAAGTAGATATGGAGTTGAAGATAACTTCTACACTTAAGAAAAAAGGATAAATTAGTGAAGAAGCTCAAATAAAAATTTGGAGAAGGAGATATAGAGGAAGAAGAAGATGAAGAAGAATAGGGAAAAGGACCATTAGCACTAACCCAAGGCATGGGTGATGATGCTAAGGAAGAAGAAGGTGCTAAGTAGGAAGCACCTAAAGAAAAACCCAAGAAGAGGAAGGCACAAAAACAACCTGCCACATAGCCCAAAGAGAAAGAGAAGGCTAAGCCAAGCCCAACCAAACCTACCACTAGGGAAAATACAAGGGAAACAACTAAGGTGGCAAAAGAATAGGAAAATAAGAAAGCCACAAAGAAGGAAGGGCTAGCACAAAAAAAGAGAAGGAAATATGTGGCACCACCAGAGTTAGATGAAGAGAGGACAGAGTCAAATGAAAATGAGAAATTCAAAGCGGTAAGGCACACCACTAAATCTAACCTAGAAAATGTTTGTGATAATATTAGGGATAATGCAAATTTAACTGGATTGAAAACTATTTATTTTAATAAGCTAAGTAGAGAAGAGTAGAAAATAGTGGATGAATCAATCTACACTATGATGGACAAGTTCAAGAATACTCTACTTGAAGTAGATAATACCATGCCCAAGGAGTTATATGCAATTGTAGAAAATAAATGGCATTATTGCCTAAAAATGGAGAAAGAAATAAGAGAGTCAATATTGGTTCATGTAATGCCTAACCTCACTAAAGGTCAAATAAGCAAGGCTAGAAAGAAACATGGGAGCAAGTTCACACCCAAATATAGAGCCTTCAACATTCTGCAAAACAAGATTGAGGATGTTGTGAAAAAGTCCACACAAATGTGGAAATTGATCTATGGGCTAGCTATAGTAAAAGAAGGTCAAGAAGATCCCTTTAAGGGAAGAAATAATGATGAAGAGGAAGATGAAAATGAAAAGGAGGAAGGAGAAATAGAAAAAAAAGAAGTAATAGTGGAGAAGGAGACATAAAAAGTGTTAGGATAAACCACGGACAGAAATAAAAACTACATGCAAATATAACCAATAACAGAAAATAATAGAACACACAAAAATGAACACAAGGCACCAAGATTTAATGTGGTTCACCCAATCCCTGGGCTACATCGACCAAACAACAAGTCCGATCTTATTACAATCCAGTGATTACAACCTGATTACAATCCATAATCCTTACAGCTCAATAGCGCTGCAACAACAAATTTCGTATCACAACATTATAAAAAATACCCAACCCTAAGCCCTTTTATACAAGTATTAAACCACTTTAGGGGTATAACATGTCGGCCATATGTCGGCCATAATATGTCGGCTACCATGTCGGCTACTACCCAAAAAAAAAATTTTGAGTCGATGACCTAAACCCCACTATTTATGAAGTATGTACAGTAATTTCCTGATCAGTCACCACAATCTAACAATCTCCCACTTGGGGACTGATCAGGCTCCACACTAAACAACAATCTCCCACTTGGAGACTAATCCTGTAGCAATACCACTACCACATGGGGCTCTCACTGGATCAAACCATCCTAGACTCTACTATTCTTTTATTCATGTTTAGTCTAAAAGACCAACCGAAGCTAAAGAGGAGTTCAGATTCTCCCTTGTTACAACCTTTGTCAACATATCTGCTGGATTGTCATTGGTATGTATCTTCTCTAGCTTTAACTTTCCATCCTCCAAAACTGACCGAATGAAATGGTACCCCAACTGTATGTGTTTGGTCTTAGAATGTAGAGCTGAATTCTTAGCAAGATGAATGGCACTCTGACTATCTGTGAACAAATAATTATCCTTCTGAGGATGTCCCAATTCTTCCAAGAAGAATTGAAGCCATATCATCTCTTTGGCTACCTCTGTAGCAGCAACATACTCTGCCTCTGTAGTGGAGAGATCATTAATCTTCTGTAACCTAGAAACCCAACTCACGGCTGCCCCACCAACAGTAAAGACATAACCTATAATACTCCGCCTGGTATCAATATCCCCAGCCAAATATGAGTCAACATAGCCCTGTAATTCAGTAGTAGAGCACCCAAATTGTAAACACTTATTGGATGTTCCTCTCAAATATCTGAGAATCCACTTGACAGCATTCCAATGCTCAAATCCTGGATGACTCATATACCTGCTAATGACTCCCACTGCATGTGTAATATCTAGCCTAGTGCATACCATAGCATACATCAAACTTCCTACAGCTGAAACATAGGGTACCTTGGACATCTTATCCTCCTCTTCCTATGTCTTGGGACACATCTCCTTAGTCAATTTCAAATGACCAGGTAAAGGTGTGCTGACAACTTTAGCATTCTTCATAGAGAAATGTTGCAACACCTTTTCAACATAATCAGCTTGAGATAGCGTCAATGTTCTGTTCTTCCTATCTCTGCAAATCTTCATACTAAGGATTTGTTTTGCTGCCCCCAAATCCTTCATAGCAAATGCATGTGCTAATTGGCGTTTCAACCCCTTAATATGATCCATGTTAGACCCAGCTACAAGCATATCATCAACATATAAACATAAAATAATGTAGCTATCATCATCCAACCTCTTAAAATAAACACAATAATCTGAATGACACCTATTATATCCATGCTCATGCATAAAACTACCAAATTTCAAATACCATTGCCGAGGTGCTTGCTTCAAGCCATATAAACTTTTCTTCAATTTGCACACTAAATTCTCCTACCTTTGACCTCAAAACCCTATGGCTGAGCCATATATATTTCTTCATCCAAATCACCATGAAGAAAGGCTATTTTAACATCCATCTGCTCTAAATGCAAATCTTCAGTAGCCAAAAGACTTAAAATAGTACGAATAGAAGTCATTTTAACAACAGGAGAAAATATCTCATCAAAATCAATTCCCTTTTTCTATGCAAATCCTTTTACAACTAACCTGGCCTTAAATCTTTTCTTACCTCCTTCCTCTTCTTTCAACCTATAAACCCATTTATTCTGTAAAGCCTTTTTACCTGTAGGCAACTTGCACAAATCCCATGTCTTATTTTTCAGCAAAGAGTCCATTTCATCTTTCATTGCAGACTCCCACTGAATCTTAGTATCCACCTGCATAGCTTCATCATAACTTTCAAGTTCACCAGCATCAGTAAGTAAAATAGAATACAAAGAGGGAGAAAACCTTTGTGGAGGTCTAATTTTCCTTGTTGACCATCTAACATTCATTGGTGTGTGTGGTATTTGTTGTTGCAGTTGTTTCACATCATGAGGAATGGCTGGAACATCAGCTTTTGGAGTATCATCCAGCACTACATAATCATCTTCTTTCTTCTCATGTTGCTGCAACAGATCTTTGTACAACACTTTCTCATTGAATATGACATCCCAACTTCTAATAATTTTAAGATTTTCAAAATCCCAAAGCCTATAACCAAATTCATTAATGCCATATCCAACAAAGACACATTTCTTTGATTTAGCTTCTAGCTTGGTTCTATTTTCAGATTCTATATGAGAAAAAGCTTCACAACCGAAGGTCTTGAGAAAAGAATAACTCACCTTCTTATCAGTCCATGCTTCCTCTGGAATACCACAGCCCAAAGGAGTAGAGGGACCTCTATTAATCAAATATACTGCAGTATTGATAGCCTCCGCCCACATGTGTAAGGGCAACCCTACATGCAACCTCATGCTCCTTGCACGCTCCATTATAGTCCTGTTCATGCGTTCAGCCACTCCATTTTCTTGTGGAGTCCCTTGGAACAATTTTTTGTCTACGAATACCATTAGTGGAGCAATAATCTTCAAATTCATGACTACAATACTCACCACCATTATCAGATCTGAGACATTTTAATTTCTTACCAGTCTCATTTTCAACCAAGCATTTCCATTTCTTAAAAGTTTGAAATACATCAGATTTTTGTCTAAGGAAATAAACCCATACTTTTCTAGTTGTGTCATCAATAAATGTAACATAATAATGAGAGCCATGAAGGGAATATACCTGGGCTGGTCCCCATACATCTGTATGCACAACCTCTAATTTCTCCTTGTTGTTTTCCTTCCCTGTCTTTACAAAACTCACTCTCTTTTGTTTTCCATACACACAACTTTCATAGAAATCCATATTCACACATTTTAGACCTGGTAAAACTTTTCTTGAATGAAATACTTTCAAACCTTTCTCACTCATGTGCCCAAGTCTATTGTGCCACAGCGCTGTATCAGAATCTACAGCAGCTATTTGTTCTCCCTGCTCAACTGCACAACCTTCCAATTTTTATCATTAAAAGTAACTACACAACCCTCATCACCGAGTTGCCCTGTTGAAATTAAATTTCTACTTAGTTTTGGAACATGTCTTACCTCATGTAGTAGCCAATGATTCCCATTTTGCAACTTAATCTTAATTTTTCCCTTTCCAACAATCTGACAGGGTTCATTATTCCCCAAATAAACAAGCCCAAAATCCCCTTGGACATAATCAATGAAATAACCTCTATGAGGCGTAGCATGAAATGAAGCACCAGAATCTAAAACCCATGAACCATCAACACTCTCTAAAGACAAAAGCAAAGCATCCTCTTCAGATTTGTTACTTACCACATTTGCCTCCTTGTCTCCATCTGATTTATCTCCTTCATTTTTCTTTCGATTCCAACAATCTTTCTTTTTGTGCCCCGATTTCCCACAGTACCAGCAATCATTTGGTCCTCTCGATTGAGACCTCCTCCCCTTTGACTTTCCTCTTGATTTCCCACAATTTCCAGAGTTACTTCCTCTTTCAGTTGTTTTGCCCCTGCTTTGTGCATTTAAAGCACTTCCTGATGTAGATCCACCTGAGGATTTTCTATGAGTTTCCTCACTTAAAATAACACCGATCACATCATCATATTTTAGGGTACTAGATCCAGGAATAGAATTACTCACCGCCATTACCAAGCCATTCCAGCTTTCAGGCAAAGAACACAAAATCAAGAGAGCCCTAATTTCTTCATCAAAATTGATACCCACAGAAGATAACTGACTAGTAATAGTATTAAACTCATTTAAATGGTATGCAATAGATCCACCTTCTGCCATTTTCATATTAAATAAATGCTTCATGAGAAATACCTTATTTAAAGCGGAGGGCTTTTCATACAGTGTCGCTAGGGTTTTCATCAAATCTTCTGTCATCTTTGCTTTTGTAATATTAAATGCCACTGATGGTGCCAAGCATAATCGAATGTTTTTGAGTGCCTTTTTGTCCAAAAGATCCCATTCAGCCTCTGACATAGTTCCCTGATTCTTGGCTTTTCCTTCCAACGGCTTCCATAAATCCTTCTGATATAAATAGTCTTCCATTTGCATCTTCCATAACTGGAAGTTCTGCCCATTAAACCTATCAACCCTCAACTTACCCTTATCTGCCATCGCTCCCACTCAACTATGAGACTCCCACTTAACTGTGAGACTTTCCTGCAGAGGATAACTGAAAGACAACCTTGCTCTGATACCACTTGTTAGGATAAACCACAGACAGAAATAAAAACTACATGCAAATATAACCAATAACAGAAAATAATAGAACACACAGAAATGAACACAAGGCACCAAGATTTAATGTGGTTCACCCAATCCCTAGGCTACATCCACCAAATAGCAAGTCCGATCTTATTACAATCCAGTGATTACAACCTGATTATAATCCATAATCCCTTACAGCTCAATACCGCTGCAAGAACCAATTTCGTATCACAACATTATAAAAAATACCCAACCCTAAACCCTTTTATACAAGTATTAAACCACTTTAGGGTTATAACATGTCGGCCATATGTCGGCCATAATATGTCGGCTACCATGTCGACTACCATATGAAGTATGTACAGTACTTTCCTGATCAGTCACCACAATCTAACAAAAAGGTGATGAGGCAACATCTGAGAAGCAACAACAGGAACAGAGTGTCCAAGATACACAATTGCCACCACCTAGTCCTCTACATGATACACCTACATCTGCAAGAACAATAGTTGTGAAGGATGTTCATGACACCTCTGATCATAACATTAACCCATTGACTATAGAGGATCTCAAAAAGATTCTTCACCAGACCATACTACAAGCACAGTTGTGCACTAATCTAGTTCTGGTGAGCGTAGAGGAACTTTAGAAAGTAGTAGCTAAGATAACCAAGGAGAAGGTGAATCCATAAGAAAAACCTTCACAAAATCCAATAGCTACAAGTGGTCAACCACAAGAGCAAGCAACACAAGATGCATCTACTGAGGTTGACACTATAGTCATAATAACTTCTGAGGAGCAAGCTAAGATGAAGATAGGATAGAAGGATACCTCTAATCCTATAGCACAGAGTCAAGGTGCACCTCGTCTGATCACTATAATTGATCAAGGTAGAATTGAAGAAGACGAGGAAGAGGAGAAGAACCCTAAGGAGAGAGAACAAGAGACAATAAAAATGTTAGTCAATTTTCCTACTACAAGGACTCCTACTAAGTAGCTAAGTACTGATGTAGTACCATTGCAAATATTAGCAGCAGGCTCAAGCTCTACCAAGGTAGTAAGGGTACTTAGTATGGAGACCCTACACTTGATGAAGAGATAGTCATACCAAGTTATGACTACAAAACAATGAATATAACACATATCAATGAAGTGCAAGAGGCACTAGAGAAGAAGAAAAAGTAAGAGATACTCATAAATGAGTATAGGTAGAGGCAAGCATTGATAGAAAATAAAGACATCTTTCTTGATGCATTTAGCTTGCTATTACCTGATGAAACAAAGCCCATCATGGAGAAACTATCCCACATAGTGGACTAGGTACAAAATGAAGACCTAGATACTAATGTTAAATTACTAGAATGGTCTAAGAAGAAATTTCAAATTAATGTAAATGAGAAAATATCTAGTGAGATAGCAATATCAAAGGTGGAACTAGCTAAAAAGGTAGAGAAAGTAAAAGAAGTACTTTAGAATATATTCTCAGTATACTCCAAATTGTGTTATTCTTCATATTTCACACAAGAGACTAGCCAAAGGATATTGACCTTGGAGAGAAACCTCAAGGTATCAAGCGCACAACTACCAAGGGACCTAGCTCAAAGTGAGAAGCATTTTACCACAATGCTTCACACCCAAAAGGAATTAGCTATACTCACAATAGATGAGGCTAACATCAAGGCCAAGTTGATACAGATCCAGTCTTCAATCACCCCACACATGGAAGTTTTGCATAAAGGAATGGCCTATGCAAAGGATGCTCTGAAGAAAGATCCCAATCTTTCTACATTGGAAGGCTTGGTACACCTTGTAGTAGGGACATTAATCCAACTTAAAGCACTAGAAATTGCATTAGAAAATTGGGATGCTTCTCTAAAAATTATTATTGAGGTAAATAATTTTTTTTGGATAAATATTCAATTCATTCACATGACCCTTTGACATAAGTATCAAAAAAGGGGGAGATAATAAGATATGGGGGAGATATAATAAAAGGAGGAGATATACCCAAAGGGGGAGAGATAATAAAATTTTGAGATAAAAGCTAGAAAGAATAAAAAGACTACAAGGGAAGTTGTGTGAAAGGGGGAGTATAGACAGAGCAGACAAGGCAAAGATAAAGAGTACTAGAAACATTAGCATAAGAAAAATATAGGATAAGAGATTTTGGATATAGAGATGCCACATTAGCTTAGGGGGAGTTACAAGTTTTTGAGGTATATAGTCTTCTACAAAATTTTGAACAAGTTTTTGAAGTTTTGTACATATGCCAAACAAGATGTATATTATACTCATGGAGATAAGATTGACAATTCTTAGTTAAGTTTTTTTGACACTCATGTCAAAGGGGGAGATTGTTGGTCTCAGATTGGTTTTGAAAATTGAGTGTCAATACACTTAACCAATTTCTCAGTTGATGTCGAGTATGATATAGATGCCGAGCTATAGTATGTGCCAAGCTAGAGATTCAATAGGTCTTGAGAAAGTTTCAAGTGTTGAGTCACTATAGATGCCAAGTCACAATAGGTTTTGAGAAAAGTATAGATGCCGAGCAAGACAGAGTTACTATAGGAGCCGAGCAAGAAAAAATTCCTATATGAGCTGAGCATCAACGATCAGTAATTGTCAACTAACACAAAATCAACATATGAGTTTATGCCTTCACAAACTTATATGTAAACTATTTTTGAGTTGACTCAAGATGAATCTTGAAGGATCTAAAAGATAAGATCGAATATTTTTCATTCTCTATGTAATTAACATGCAGCCAATTAGAAAATGGAGAAAGCATGCAACCAATTGGAAAAGTGTAAAGATTTGAGTGGGAAAAGATGGATGAATATTGATCATGGATTCATACTTAACCCTAAGTCTTTGAAGCCTTTATAAGGAGATCAAAACCCCATAATTCATATATGGAAGAGACTTGTATGGGAAAATGATAGCAAAGTTCAGAGGGGTGTAAATACTTAGACGAAAAGTTAACACTACAAAATCAAGTTGTTCAGAAAAGAGTATCAACAATACAAGTAGAGAGTTATTAAATTGGGAAGGATTAGATTATATTGAGCACAACAAGGATATGGAATCAAAAATTAAAGATTGTAAGTCATCATTTCAACTCATTCTAATACCTTCTAGCCATTATATTAGGAATGAAAATCCTATGGAGATAGGTTGGTTTAATAGCCATGTTGTAAACCTTTAACAAGGTAATAAATCCTTTAATAGGGTAACATTCCAAGTGACTTTTTGTAAATCCTTTAACCAGGTCACTTTTAACTGGGTGTAAAGTCTTTAATAGGTACGTCTTCCATAGGGTAGACCATTGGAAGTGGTCAAACTTTGTAACCTTAATAAGTTACATATTATTGTAGTGCTAATTTGTGGGTGTCATCCCCACCCCAGTTTTACCTTCTCATTTTGGAGGGTTTTTGGGTGACTAAATCTTGTGTTATCTATTTTCATGCATGTCTTTATTTTTCGTTAGAAAAAAGTTTTAAAGGTTAAATACTTTTACTTCTGATTCACCCCCCTGCTCAGAAGTAAATCTTACCACTTGTAAATTCCAACAGCTTTGATATTAGATTTGGCTTTTCAAATTAGCTAGATTTCATTATCTTTCAGAGATATTTTCAAGGAATTCTTCAAGTAGCAATGAAAATATTTGATGTGTAGTTAGAGACAGAGAGAGTATAGGGATGTTTTTTATCTGCAGATGGGGGTTTTCCAAGTGGACAAATGTTAGCATCTAATTTGATCTATAATTTCTTCCTTTCAATTTAGTCTCTTCTTTTCTCTTTCTCAAGGGTCATTTGGTTCTACTTTGTCTGTGAGACCATATTTTTTGGATCTAGAGCTATGATTCCACCACATTTTTCATCATTTCTCTTTTATTGAATAGCAAGCAATAAGAATACAGATAGTTCTGATCTGTTAGGCATTTTTGTGCTTCAATTTCATGCATCTTATTGTATTTGTTTCAAGGAATAAATAAAAGTGCAGCATCAAGTTCATCTTCTATGTAAATTTTGTCTCTTGTTCATGCTATTTGTGATCTTCTGTGATACATGTACAAGATGCATATTGTCTAGTTGCAATCTATTTTAGGTTGTATGTGTTGATATTATTTTCTTGTGATTCAAGGAGTCATGTAAATTCTTACTTTATCATCATAAGGTTGCAAATCTCATGAAGGGATAGGTCAAGTATGAGATTCAGAAAGATGTAGATGTTTGATTCACAAGGTGAATTGATAGATCAAGAAAGTCCTGACGTATGGGATATGTCAATGAATTTTAGGAATGTGTGTTAGGGGTTTGTGGGATTTTCCAATAGATAAGGCATTGATCAGCTACAGGATCAATGTGTTATGTTGTTCATATCATGGTTTTTCTGAAATCAACATCATTAATCAAATATATTTTTCCTTTAATGTTGAAGGAACTAAAAAGTGTTGCCCTTGCTTGGCTTATCAAGTTCTTAGCTCATGTTATTAGTTATTTCATGTCTACTATCTTTTTATAAGTGTTAGAAGATTAAGGGTTTTATCTACTTTGTTAGATTCAAGTGTATGTTTTAGAACTAGTACCATATAAATGAATCTAAGGTACACTTGCCTAGGTTTTGCAGAGCCTAAAGTAGAAGGGTCTAGCCTTATAGTTGGCATGGTGTCTAAAAGGTTATGTTGTAGATGGGAAGTAGTTGCCCCTAGATGTATCCTATTCTCATTGGGATAATGTGAAACCTTGACATTCAAAACACCAACAATGTAAATAGAAAAACTGCAATCAATTAATAAATAATTATCTTTGGATGAGGGACATGAACCACCAAGAGAGAAAAAAGAGAGAGTTAGAATTGGAAATGAAATTGTGAAGATTCATCTATGATTTCTCGTGTTTTACTCATGTTTTCATATCATATAAAAGGTACATTATGTTCCAGATCTAAGGATGCATGCACAACATCAACATACCAAGCAGGTGATGGGGAGAAAATGACATCAATGATAATGATAATGATAATTATATGTAACAAGTCTAATACTTTCTCCTTAATTCATTCAATAAAAGAGAAAGAGGGACTTCCAAGCATAACTCTCAATAAGACATAGGTTAGATTAGAAAAAACTCAATTTTGATGAGGGATGAAAATGCAAAACCAAAGTTCTATCAAGGAAGTATACTAGAAAGGCCTCTTTCATACAATATTGTTTGATTAAGTGTATTGAAAATGTGAAACAAATAAAGTGCTAAGATATTTTATTACAATTTTAAGACAATAAATGTATGCAAAACCCAATATAAATGTAATAATAGATAGAAACTGAAAGATAAAGTGAATGACAAAAGACCCACCTTGAAATATGCTTGAGAAAGTGACATTTTGCTCCAAAAATAGTAGATCTAGACCTATTTCTAAAAATTTGACTACAAAGCCTTGAATGAAATGAAAACCCTAAATCTAATTTTTTTTTGAGGTCTCTGGAATAGGTCAACCTTGAAGAAAAGTGTCCGGACATCATTCGACAAAGTCATTTTCTTCCTATGGCATTTTAGGAAGGTCAATGTGAATTTTCTTGAAAGGTCCCAAGATGTACTTTTGATCCAAATTTGCAAATTTGATATCCTACAAACCTATTATAGACATGGTATATGTGCATGGCTATAAAGGAGTTTCCCTTAGTCAACCGTCTTCTTTGGTGATTCCCATCTCCACAAATAGATGTTAGGAAATTTTTGTGTGTATGTGGTGCATGTGTATCCTAGATTATAGATCTCAAATGTAAAAGAGCTCAAAAAATGCTAATAATCTACACATTGAGTGAAACCCTATCATGTAAGTGTGCTTGTACATGTAAATATATGTAAGAGATGGAAATATAAATATTATATATGAATATTAGTGTAAAAATTATAACAAGATGCAAAGGATAAAGTACTCTAACCATCTTTATGATCCCCTTGCATCACCATGGTGTTGTGTAGAAATTTCAACATTTGATTGAAGAAAAGAAGATGAAGACATCACATTGCAATGAAAGATTTAGCTTTAGCCCTTAGTTTCCCCCTTTCAATTTATCTATGACACATTGGGGTGTCCACTCATTCCTATAATTTTATTTGTTCATTTTCAAATGAGGCATTTGATCTCCTTTTACAGTGATTTTTTGTAATTAACTCCATGTAACGCCCCGCCAAGGGATCCAAAAGAATTAACCTAAAGTTTCACTAAGTTTGCTAAACATTTTTTTTTTTTTTAAAGTAAGAATGTATAACATACACATCAAACACATAGTAGCAGAAGCAATGACATGTAATCATCGACAAACATACATTGTAAGTTACATTTCTTAAAGATCCCAAGACGTTGAGTCACATTTAAATTTAATTAATTCTAAGTCTAACAACTATCACATACATATGAAAGAATAATCAGAAAGTCCCATGTCCCGAATATACATTTGATCTGAATGCCTCTTGGAAAATTAATTCGGAATGCTCAATCATCCACTGTACAAGTCACAGGGTATGAAAGGCTTAAAAGAATATACATATGTAAAAATAGAAATGCATCAACCTCCACGAATCCATGATACAAAGTACAGTAAAAATATATGAAACTATTCACTATACATGATACATCCATAATGATAAAAAATCTATCATAAAATATAACTATCCATCATAATAATCCAAGAACATAGTGAAGGTAAATGCCAATCAAGAAAACTCCAGCCACGGTGACCATGGAACGGATCTCAATGGTAAGAGTAAAAGCACTACCACTCGACCGCATGGAACCTAAATGGTCCACTCCCACCACGCTAAGGAGATAGTCTCAAGTCCCAAACAAGGTATCAAAACACAAAATACAAGTACTCTCTAAGTCTGGGAAATCCTAAAAGTATACTAACTCAAGGGTTCCAACATAGATAGACATCTAGACCCAGAGGTACCACAAGACATGTAGGAAACCTAATATGCAAGCGGGAAAGTGTCATCGCAAAAGTCACGTAGAAGTTACTCGAGCAATCCCTTAGGAATCCTGGGTCCCTACTAATCCCTGCGGCCACTAGTATCCTCTTGTACTGACGAGGCATACTATGGAATGCAAGGTCGTAACCAAGCGTTCTCTCTACCCCATCCTAGTCTGTACTAGCACTCAAGGCATGGGAGAGAACATACAATTATCTTATTAGGTTCATTTTCCCTTATTTAGTGTAAATGTTTTCACTTATTAAAACAACTTACAATGGGTTACTCCAGGCAGCCTCTTAGGGCCCCGATCCCCATTGCAAGCCACTTCCCGACTCTACACATAGATAACCTACCCTAGGCTCATGAAATCATAAATCAAAGAATCATAATAAAACCACCTCAGTCCTATATGAGCAACTGAAAAGACATCATAAAAGATAAGCTACAAAATTACATCAGTTCTTCATGAGCAACAGATAATATCAAACAATAATCATATGATCACGACAGTTCTCTATCAGCAACTGAAGGCATCAATGATAAATCACAAAATCCAATGGTTCTCCAATGAGCAACCAGAAAGTATCCCAATAGTAAATTACAATACTGATCGAAGACTCCAAAATGGTCAAGTCAAAACATGACATCATCAAGAACATAACAAACACTTCAGTCCTCTCAAGCGACCGAAAAGCAATCCAAGTATAACTGATCGAGACTCAAAAATGGTTATCAAATATAACTGATCGAGACTCGAAAATGGTTAAGTTAAGTATCTCATAAACATACACCTCAGCTTCACACAAAAAGACTGAAAACAATAACAACTAGTAAATACAATCATGTCATAGAGCACTCCATCACACTACCATGGTCGGGTTAAGAAAGATCGAGACCAAATCATCATAACATCACATTCACAATCCCGAGCCTCTGGTAACAACCTAAACTAGTCAATACTAGAACAAACCCCAAAACCTCAAAACATAGACAATATAACAAAACAATATAGTTCATATTCTCACTGCTAGATTGATTTGAACATATGTAATCAGGTTAAGTGTAATATTTTTGTTTCTAGTTTAATGTATGTTTTCACGAAAATAAGTTCATAGTTTAACCTATATGTTAACCCATTCGTCTCATAATTATCATATAAATATAATCCATATAGATATTCGAACAAAATTGTACAATTACTTTACTTTTGATTCTAAGTCAATTAATCAATATGATTAGAAGGTATTATTTATTTAATTATTGAAATGATGACCTATTATTTTAAATAAGAAATTTCAATTTAACTAAAAATCAATCCTATATAAATCTACAGTTCTATCAACAATTTTCATTATTAATTAAATTTAATTAAACTAATTTCAATTAATTTTATCAATAATTACTATTTTTAATTACTTATTTTAATATCTCCTTTAATTACTAATTTATTAATATTTATCCAAAAATTATTAATAAATTAATACTTACACAAAAAAAACTATATTAAATGCATTAATATTTAATTATTAAATATTAATAAAGATTATTATTAAAACATTATTAAATAAAAAACATATTAAAATATATTAATAAAAGTTTTAAATATTAATAAAACCTTTTTGAATAACATTAATTTAATTTAAAATCGAATATTAAAAAAAAGTTGCGTATTTTTTTTAAGCCCGCCGGCTTATACATAAAGGCCGCCTGCAGCTGCCAGCAGTACTCTGTACTGCCGCTGCCGCAGTACTTTGCGGGCAGGGACGACAGAGCTGCCAAAAAGGTACCGGGGGGGGGGGGTATTTCCGCCCCCTCCCATTAATATTAAAAAAATTATTATTATTTTTTTTTTAAAAAAAAATTTTAATTTTTTTAAAAAATTTTTTATAAACATTCACATATGTAATCTAATAGAGAAAACAATATTACCCATTCAAATTTTCAATCTATAATTTTTTTTTTTTTTTAAAATTTAAAATTCAACCCTTCCCCGTTCAAATCTAAATTTCTTTAATCTATCGAACGAGGATTCCTGATCACTCTTTTAATCTCTACGTATGTCAAATATATTGACAAGCATTTAATAATTTACAATATTGAAATATTGAAGCTTTCATCACAAAGAATTCAAATGTACAATCCACAAACACGAAGAAGATAGGAAAGAGAAAGTACATATTTAATCAACAATCAAAGCACAAGACCCTACCTGGTCCTGATGCTAACATGAAACCCCCAAAAAACTGTGAGAGAATTTGCTCCTCTTCAATTACTTTTCTCTAACAATCTTTCCTAGAATTCCTCTTCTGAAATTTGCTTCCAAAAGTTGTCTCCCAAAATTTCTGTCTTCCCAAATTCCTTGTCCAAATTCGTGTCCCAATTCGTGTCCCTCAAAAATGAACCCCCAAAGTTGTGATAAGCAAATTCTCCTCAAATCGGGGCACTAATTGTGCGTTCACCCGAGAAGACTCATTGCATAACTCAGTTAACTCCCAATTAACCTTTATTATCTTTTATTTTATTTTGCATTCATCTTTCATGCACATTAAATTGAATTATTAAATAACTTTATTTAATATTCTACTTGACTTCTATTATAGATTAATTTATTACTTTAATCTCATGTGCACTTCATGAAATTAAAATAACATTATTAATTTCTATTATTTAATCTTTTAATTTATTTCTCATATTTAAACTCATGCTTAGATCATGCGATCTAGAATTCTTAATAATTTAATATCTTTCAACTTTTAATTTATTTTAGAACTTAATTGATAACATATTTAATTAATTTAAATAACAATAATATTTAGCATTTATTTAAAAATGAACTCCAAATATATTATTATTAAATTAAATAAATATTATCTTGTTCTAAATTTATCTTTGAACTTTAACCTTTAAATTTAATTCTTTTATTTAATTAATTTCTCAATTAATTAAATATTAAAGATATCATAATAATTCTCTATTGAATTAAATCATTAATTAATCTTTTTAATTAGACTTAATTAATAGAAAACACATCAAGGACTCATAAACAATATACGAAAATCCTACATAGAAAAGCATATACTAAATCAAAACAAAAAGGGTTATAATCCTGAAATTACATCATTTGATGCATTCGGAGGGTACTTAACTCAAATACTTGTCCTAATTATCAATTAGGACAATTGGCTAAAGGGTTTAGGATTTGGACTTAAGAGTTTATCTCCCCTCTCTTACCATTGAGACAATGCGATAGGGTACACTCATCCTGGCAATTCAGGGAAGTCGATACCCAGTACCTGCAACCTGCATAAAATCCACGCATGTACAAACACAATATTCTAAGCTAAACAGACAATGGCAAGAAGTGGTGCATCGTGCAGATCCCGACTAGCAGGTGACTACGACTCCCTTCCTTAACCACATCAAAAAAACCATACATAAATAAAACAAACACGCACACCATACACATGCAGTATGGGGTAAGTATCCATAAGAAAGCACGTGTGATAATAAGCCATCTAACTAATCATCATCGATAACTGAAAACATTGAATAATCATCATACATGCATGAAATATATAGAGTACCAAGTAATCTCATCATATAATAAACTGAGTGTAAAACAACATCTGATAATCTCTAAAATAATAATACTAATCATCAAACATAAATTGGCCTAAAAGAGTTTGGCAATGATGACAGAAATGCGACTTAGGGGCAGGCACTACATCCACCCCCCCTAGATTTAGGCTTACTCCTGGAAGCCTACAACAAAGAAAAGCTAAGGACTCACTGTGTGGGTCCCATTGGACCCTTTCCCTCCATAGGAGGATAAGACACCACTAAGTACACTCTCTGGGTTCTATCCATGCCACCAACTGTAGGTTCTGAAGCTGCAGGTCTCTGGCCTGAGAACTGTGGTTTCCCTTGAGGGCAACGAGACGACTTGTGTCCGCGTTGTCCACATGAGAAACACTCTCCATTGAAGCTTCTCTGAACTCTAGGTGCACTAGACTGCTGGAAACTACCCCCACTAGGATAAGATTGAACACTCTGAGATGGTTGGTCATACTGGATGTGCTTGTTGCGCTGAGCGTTATGATAGTTCCTAGTATTGGAACGACCACCACCACTCTGTGCTGGAGGATAAGTACCTTCCTGCCACTGATTACCCCCAAAAGGAGGTTTCCTATTGCCACTTGCTCCCTGACCACCCTTCGATCCTGATGCTGAAGGTGCTCCTATAAAACCCCCATGTCCTAAGTTCACACTCTGCTCTACAAGGTCAGCTCAATGTACTGCATCCTTGAGGGTTTTAGGATCAAACACCTTAACACCCCCAATTAAATGGTTGTGCAAACCTCTAATGAAATATTGTGCCAACTGTGCTGGGTTGTCACTGAATCCTGAAAAGGGCATGAGCTCAAAGAACTTGCGCTCATACTCTATAACAGTCATAGTGTACTGTCTCAGGTTATGGAACTCATCTGCTCTATGCTGCTTCCATTCCTCTGGTAGGAATCGCTCACGGAAGCTCTCTAAGAATAACTCCCATGTGACACTGTTCATGGTTAAGCCCAGCTTCTTTTCCTCGATTGTCCACCAAGTGGCCCCAAAGAACTCTAGGTTGGTGATAGCAAACCTCGCTTTGACATTACTGTCAAAGTCCTGCATAGAAAAAATCCTGTCAAGGGCAATAAGCCACTGCTCAGCTACATATCCAGAACCCTACCCATTAAAGGGCTTGACCTTGGACCTCTAAAGGTCCTTCATCTGTGAAGATACAATGGATCTATGTTGATCCCTCAGAGGGCTCCTATACCTAGGTCTATGCTCAAGTCTTGCTCGATGTGCTCTATCCTGATCATGAACAAGAGGTAGGCGATCAATGATGGTTCGCATCATTTGCCTCATGTCAACCTCCTCCAAGTCAGCATGCTCCTCTCTATGGTTCTCTTCCTGATGCTCACTGACATGCTCTTCCCTATTCTCTTCCTGAATGGGGCTCTCGTGGATAGACTCATGAAAACTAATACCTCCACCTCGTCCACGGCCAAGGCTACGGCCTCTAACAGAAGATCTCATCCCAGATACCATCCTACAATAATATCCAAGACACAAGATGCTAAAATAACCATGAAACATACTACTGAAACACATAGATAAAAGACACATGTTTTGCAAGCAAGATATTTTCAATTTTCAGTTTACCTATAATTTCAGTTTAAGTATGATTTCAGTTTTGAAGCCTAAGTGTTGAAGTATGAAAAATAGGTAACTAATAGTTTATATAATGTTTCAGTTCAACTAGTTTCAAGTTTCACTTTGAAAGAGATACACATGATAGTTTAAAGTTTTTCATTTTTGTTCAACTAGTTAACACTAGTGGCGTTCCAATATACCCAGAGCTGCCAATGTAGAAACTAGGCTCTGATACCAAATGTAATGCCCCGCCAAGGGATCCAAAAGAATTAACCTAAAGTTTCACTAAGTTTGCTAAACATTTTTTTTTTTTTTAAAGTAAGAATGTATAACATACACATCAAACACATAGTAGCGGAAGAAATGACATGTAATCATCGACAAACATACATTGTAAGTTACATTTCTTAAAGATCCCAAGACGTTGAGTCACATTTAAATTTAATTAATTCTAAGTCTAACAACTATCACATACATATGAAAGAATAATCAGAAAGTCCCATGTCCCTAATATACATTTGATCCGAATGCCTCTTGGAAAATTAATTCGGAATGCTCAATCATCCATTGTACAAGTCATAGGGTATGAAAGGCTTAAAAGAATATACATATGTAAAAATAGAAATGCATCAACCTCCATGAATCCATGATACAAAGTACAGTAAAAATATATGAAACTATTCACTATACATGATACATCCATAATGATAAAACATCTATCATAAAATCTAACTATCCATCATAATAATCCAAGAACATAGTGAAGGTAAATGCCAATCAAGAAAACTCCAGCCATGGTGACCACAGAACGGATCTCAATGGTAAGAGTAAAAGCACTACCACCCAACCGCATGGAACCTAAATGGTCCACTCCCACCATGCTGAGGAGATAGTCTCAAGTCCCAAACAAGGTATCAAAACACAAAATACAAGTACTCTCTAAGTCTGGGAAATCCTAAAAGTATACTAACTCAAGGGTTCCAACATAGATAGACATGTAGAGCCAGAGGTACCACAAGACACGTAGGAAACCTAATATGCAAGCGGGAAAGTGTCATCGCAAAAGTCACGTAGAAGTTACCCGAGCAATCCCTTAGGAATCCCGGGTCCCTACTGATCCCTACGGCCACTAGTATCCTCTCGTACTGACGAGGCATACTATGGAATGCAAGGTCATAACCAAGCGTTCTCTCTACCCCATCCTAGTTTGTACTAGCACTCAAGGCATGGGAGAGAACATACAATTATCTTATTAGGTTCATTTTCCCTTATTTAGTGTAAATGTTTTCACTTATTAAAACAACTTACAATGGGTTACTCCAGGCAGCCTCTTAGGGCCCCGATCCCCATTGCAAGCCACTTCTCGACTCTACACATAGATAACCTACCCTAGGCTCATGAAATAATAAATTAAAGAATCATAATAAAACCACCTTAGTCCTATATGAGCAACTGAAAAGACATCATAAAAGATAAGCTACAAAATTACATCAGTTCTTCATGAGCAACAAATAATATCAAACAATAATCATATGATCATGAAAGTTCTTTATCAACAACTGAAGGCATCAATGATAAATCACAAAATCCAATGGTTCTCCAATGAGCAACCAGAAAGTATCCCAATAGTAAATTACAATACTGATTGAAGACTCCAAAATGGTCAAGTCAAAACATGACTTCATCAAGAACATAACAAACACTTCAGTCCTCTCAAGCGACCGAAAAGCAATCCAAGTATAACTGATCGAGACTCAAAAATGGTTATCAAATATAACTGATTGAGACTCGAAAATGGTTAAGTCAGGTATCTCATAAACATACACCTCAGCTTCACACAAGAAGACTGAAAGCAATAACAACTAGTAAATACAATCATGTCATAGAGCACTCCATCACACTACCATGGTCGGGTTAAGAAAGATCGAGACCAAATCATCATAACATCACATTCACAACCTCAAGCCTCTAGTAACAACCTAAACTGATCAATACTAGAACAAACTGCAAAACCTCAAAACATAGACAATATAACAAAATAATATAGTTCATATTCTCACTGCTAGATTGATTTGAACATATGTAATCACGTTAAGTGTAATATTTTTGTTTCTAGTTTAATGTATGTTTTCACAAAAATAAGTTCATAGTTTAACCTATACGTTAACCCATTCGTCTCATAATTATCATATAAATATAATCCATATAGATATTCGAACAAAATTGTACAATTACTTTACTTTTGATTCCAAGTCAATTAATCAATATGATTAGAAGGTATTATTTATTTAATTATTGAAATGATGACCTATTATTTTAAATAAGAAATTTCAATTTAACTAAAAATCAATCCTATATAAATCTACAGTTCTATTAACAATTTTCATTATTAATTAAATTTAATTAAACTAATTTCAATTAATTTAATCAATAATTACTATTCTTAATTACTTATTTTAATATCTCCATTAATTACTAATTTATTAATATTTATGCAAAAATTATTAATAAATTAATACTTACACAAAAAAAAACTATATTAAATGCATTAATGTTTAAATATTAAATATTAATAAAGATTATTATTAAAACATTATTAAATAAAAAACATATTAAAATATATTAATAAAAGTTTTAAATATTAATAAAACCTTTTTGAATAACATTAATTTAATTTAAAATCGAATATTAAAAAAAAGTTGCGTATTTTTTTTAAGCCCGTCGGCTTATACATAAAGGCTGCCTACGGCCTGCCGCAGAGGCCTGTGGCCGCCAGCAGTACTTTGTACTGCCGCTGCTGCAGTACTCTGCAGGCAGGGACGGCAGAGCTGCCAAAAAGGTACGGGGGGTGGGGGTGTGGGTATTCCCGCCCCCTCCCATTAATATTAAAAAATTTATTATTATTATTATTATTTTTTTAAAAAAAATTTTAATAAACATTCACATATGTAATCTAATAGAGAAAACAATATTACCCATTCAAATTTTCAATCTATAATTTTTTTTTTTTTTTTAAATTTAAAATTCAACCCTTCCCCGTTCAAATCTAAATATCTTTAATCTATCGAACGAGGATTCCTGATCACTCTTTTAATCTCTACGTATGTCGAATATATTGACAAGCATTTAATAATTTACAATATTGAAATATTGAAGCTTTCATCACAAAGAATTCAAATGTACAATCCACAAACACGAAGAAGACAGGAAAGAGAAATTACGTATTTAATTAACAATCAAAGCACAAGACCCTACCTGGTCCTGATGCTAACATGAAACCCCTGAAAAACTGTGAGAGAATTTGCTCCTCTTCAATTACTTTTCTCTAACAATCTTTCCTAGAATTCCTCTTCTGAAATTTGCTTCCAAAAGTTGTCTCCCAAAATTTCTGTCTTCCCAAATTCCTTGTCCAAATTCGTGTCCCAATTCGTGTCCCTCAAAAATGAACCCCCAAAGTTGTGATAAGAAAATTCTCCTCAAATCGGGGCACTAATTGTGCGTTCACCCGAGAAGACTCATTGCATAACTCAATTAACTCCCAATTAACCTTTATTATCTTTTATTTTATTTTGCATTCATCTTTCATGCACATTAAATTGAATTATTAAATAACTTTATTTAATATTCTACTTGACTTCTATTTTAGATTAATTTATTACTTTAATCTCATGTGCACTTCATGAAATTAAAATAACATTATTAATTTCTATTATTTAATCTTTTAATTTATTTCTCATATTTAAACTCATGCTTAGATCATGCGATCTAGAATTCTTAATAATTTAATATCTTTCAACTTTAAATTTATTTTAGAACTTAATTGATAACATATTTAATTAATTTAAATAACAATAATATTTAGCATTTATTTAAAAATGAACTCCAAATATATTATTATTAAATTAAATAAATATTATCCTGTTCTAAATTTATCTTTGAACTTTAACCTTTAAATTTAATTCTTTTATTTAATTAATTTCTCAATTAATTAAATATTAAAGATATCATAATAATTCTCTATTGAATTAAATCATTAATTAATCTTTTTTAATTAGACTTAATTAATAGAAAACACATCGAGGACTCATAAACAACATACGAAAATCCTACATAGAAAAGCATATACTAAATCAAAACAAAAAGGGTTATAATCCTGAAATTACATCATTTGATGCATTCGGAGGGTACTTAACTCAAATACTTGTCCTAATTATCAATTAGGACAATTGGCTAAAGGGTTTAGGATTTGGACTTAAGAGTTTATCTCCCCTCTCTTACCATTGAGACAATGCGATAGGATACGCTCATCCTGGCAATTCAAGGAAGTCGATACCCGGTACCTGCAACCTGCATAAAATCCACGCATGTACAAACACAATATTCTAAGCTAGACAGACAATGGCAGGAAGTGGTGCATCGTGTAGATCCCGACTAGTAGGTGACTACGACTCCCTTCCTTAACCACATCAGAAACACCATACATAAATAAAACAAACACGCACACCATACACATGCAGTATGGGGTAAGTATCCATAAGAAAGCATGTGTGATAATAAACCATCTAACTAATCATCATCGATAACTGAAAACATTGAATAATCATCATACATGCATGAAATATATAGAGTACCAAGTAATCTCATCATATAATAAACTGAGTGTAAAACAACATCTGATAATCTCTAAAATAATAATACTAATCATCAAACATAAATTGGCCTAAAAGAGTTTGGCAATGATGACAAAAATGCGACTTAGGGGCAGGCACTACACTCCACAAGACTTGACTATAGTGAGAGGAAATTAACTGAATGAGTAAGATAGGTCCATGCTTAAAACCACTAGAGCCTCTAGGAATATATCAACCTAAGGTCAACCTAGTCATAGAATAGGTCAAGGTTGACATATTATCCAAGTGACCAAATTCCTAGGTTTTCTTGTTCTAGTATCCGAGACTATAGAAGCTCTAGGTGTAAAGTGCATTGGTGTTTGATAAGTCAAGATTAGATTTGAGAAATGACTCCAAGGAAGAGAAATATTATTAGAAATCAGATCATACCTCAACCCATGTGTGAGAGAAAATGGAAATTAAGGAGGATTTATTAGGTTCTAACTATATTTTTCCTAGAAGAGAGAAAAGGGAAGGGAAGTGTGTGCTCCAAGTCTAATCATGAAATGAAAATATACTAAAGAGGAGTTAAGATATCATTAATTGAAGTGCATCCTTGATCTATCATGGATGTAGTTTTTTGTTGATGGGATAATCAGGAATGTGGTGCATCCCTATTTTGGTCCTCTTCTTGGATCTTATGTCCAGGTAGCTTCGAGACATTAATTCCTAGGTGGGTTGGCCTACCGTAGTTAGTCAATTATGAGCCCTTTATAAACCCCTTTGTTTTCTTCATTTCTTATTTTTCAAGCTCATGTTCAAGAACTTACACTCAATATCTAAATTTATTAGGAACTCTTCAATAATTCAAGGCATTCAAGAAATATTTCAATTCTAGATCAATGATTAATACTTGTATTTTCAACATTCAAGATTTCCCTTCATACATTCAAGATCCTTTGCGACATCTTCTACATGAATACTCTCATGATCTGTTGAAGTTGATGAATGATCAACCCCACAGCTCTCAAGAATCACCTGCATGCAAACACATGTCACATATAGAGAGGAACAAATCCATGGAGGCTAGAATTCATAGATCTAGAGAGGAGACATTCTTGATGAGCAAGAACAAGATCACTATTAATCAAAAAGTTAATCAAATAACAAAGAGATATTAATCCTTATAAAGGAGATCAAAACCCTAACATGAATCGAACCTAGGTTGCATGATAATAATTAATAAAAGAATTAATTATTATATGGCTAAAGTTTAGTTTCAGTAAAATTGATGCAGGAGCATCCAGAGGTATAAGGGCAATCCTGTGTCACCCAAAAAAAAAAATGTACTTAGACTTAGTTTCTGTTTGATGTGTTTTCATTTTTGGATACCCATTTGGGTCAAATAAAGGTTCCAACTCTCACAGTTCCACTATTAGTGCATTTGAAAATCCCAAAAAAATAGGAGCATGTATTTGGGCCATCATTTTGGTAAACTAGAAGGTGTGAATTGGTCAGATGAATGTAATCATGATTTAGAGC
Organism: Cupressus sempervirens; assembly: GCA_028749045.1. Taxonomy (NCBI): domain Eukaryota; kingdom Viridiplantae; phylum Streptophyta; class Pinopsida; order Cupressales; family Cupressaceae; genus Cupressus; species Cupressus sempervirens. The sequence continues at coordinate 102,637,789 of CM053784.1, forward strand.
ATTCCAAAAAAAGAATCAGGTCAATAGGCCCCACGGTTTGAAAGTTATTGCAGTTTTTTGAGTTTTGGAGACCTCCTAAGAATGCTTCAAAGTCAGGTTTGGGGCATTAAATGACCTCAAAAAGGGTCAAAAAATGGGGGATGAGAAAAGCTGGTCCATAGAGCTATAGAGCGCTTCGAGAGCTTTTCAAAAATGTAAACGGTTTGTCAATCAGAGCTACGGTTCAAAAGTTATGCCTCCTGAAAGTTTGGCTACTGTTTCTGGATTCTTCTAGATTTGTACCAACTTCTAACGCAGCTTCTGAAACCTTCTATTTTGTCAGTGGATGCCTACTAGCACTTTCTAGAATGTACTCCTAGTCCTTAACCCTCCGGGGTCTATTTAAGGAGATTTCTGGCATTGTAAAAGGCAGTTCAGAGTGGAGTTTGAGAGGAGGTGCTAAAAGGAGAAATATTCTCCAGATTTATGCTATTGTAAGCCCTTAGGGCATGTTCTGAAGTTTATTTTCTCTGTACTATTTGTACTAGCTTATTTTCTCAGTTAATATAATTTCCCTTTTTCTGTTGTGTCCATTCTGTTCTTCTGTTGTGTCCCCATCAAGTGGTATCAGAGCGGGTTTTCCTGAGTGTGTAGACATAGCGCCGACTATGAGGCAGTTTGCACCAGGACTGTGTGGTTGTGGGTTCAAGTTAGAAGATGCCTCCATGAAGAGAGCATGGTGGAAGGGCCAGAGCTATTGATCTTGAGGAGGTTAGAGCTCTCCAGAGGCAGGTACAAGCATTGCAAGAGGAGCTTCATAGAGGAGCAAATGTTGCCGCAGGTGACAATAGTGAGGATGACAATGAAGAGGAAGTAATGGGACCAGAAGAGGAAGTTGATGGGGAAGTTCTGAATCCTATAGAGGAAAGGCTTTTTAGGGCCATTAGTAAGTTTGGGAAAAGACCTACAATTGAAGTGGGTATATTTTTAGGAAATCTGAAACCAGATGAGTTGATCAATTGGATCAATGAACTGGAAGAATACTTTGAGTATGAGGATATAAGGGACCCAGATAGGGTTAAGTTTGCAAAGGCCAAACTAAAAGGCCATGCCAAAATCTGGTGGCAAGAGGTTCAACTGGAAAGACTTAGAAGAGGAAAGGAGAAGATCACAAGATTGGATCGCATGGTGGACAAATTGAAGAAGCAGTTCATTCCTTTGGACTACGAGCTTGATCTGTTTAAGAAGATGCATGGGTTAAAGCAAGCAGGAAGATCAGTCCAAGAATATACAGAGGAGTTTTATCAACTCTTGATTAGAGCAGGACATGCAAAATAAAATAAGGAGAAGGTTGCTCGTTATATTAGTGGGTTGCGACCTAGCATCCAGGAGGAAAAAAGTCTGGTAAGAATGACCAGAGTTGAAGAGGCATACCAGTTTTCCCTACGAGTTGAAGAGAAGTTGAATAAAAGGTTTGAAGGAAGACAAAGAGGGCGTGATCAAGGAGGAAGGGGAAGCGGTAGATCATCTGGAGGCCGCAATGAAACCCAAAAGAAAAATGAAGATGTGAGTACTAGCAGAAACCAGAGGAATGAGGGTTTCAACCGCTCTCATGATCAAGACTTTGGAAATCAAAGAGGAGGAGGTAGAGGACATGGACAAGAAAGAGGAGGCTTCCATGGTACCTATTTCCATTGCAATGAAGAAGGTCATCGTGCCTTTGAATGCCCTCAATGACAAGGAAGGACATATAGGAGAGCTGAGGGCCAAGCTAGGGTTGCTCATGTGGATGAGGATGCACAATCATCACATTCAAAGGATGTAGAAAGAGGAGAGACCTTGGTAAATGAAAGAGTCCTACTAAGTGGTGAGATTGAACCAGGACAATGGAGGAGTTTGTTTTGTACTAGATGCAAGTGTGAGGATAAATGTTGTGACGTGATCATTGATGGTGGTAGCACTGATAACTTGGTATCAGAAGAGATGGTCTCTAAGCTGAAGCTCAAGAGGGAGAAATATCCATAGCCCTATCAGGTTTCTTGGGTAAAAGATGATCATAAGGTCCTGGTAAGTGAACAATGTTTAGTAAAATTCAAAATTGGGAGTTACCATGATGAAGTTCTCTGTGATGTTATTTCGATGGATGTTTTCCATCTATTGTTGGGTAGACCATGGAAGTTTGATAGACATGCAGTGCATGATGGACATGTAAACACATACTCTCTCACAAAGGATGGAGTTCACCATAAATTGAAGCCCATGAAAAAGGAAGATGAAAAGGTATGTAGCAGTGCTAGGATTTGTCTTGTTGATGGAAGGAAGTTTTTAGATGGCATGAAACATCAACATATGTGCTATGCTTTGATTCCTACGAAAGATAAAGAAGGTAGTAGTGAAATACCATTTGAAGTTTCAGATTTACTAGGGGAGTTTGGAGATATTATCTCTGATAATGTTCCAGATGGATTGCCACTAGTAAGGCAAATCAATCATCAGATAGATCTGATTCCAGGAGCTAGTTTGCCTAACAAGGCTACCCACAGGATGACTCCTACTAAAACAGAGGAGCTAAATAGATAGGTTCAAGAGTTGTTGAGGAAGGGCTTGATTTGAGGGAGCCTGAGTCCATGTGCAGTACCTGCAATACTCACACCAAAGAAGGATGGAGAGTGGAGGATGTGTACAAATTCTCGAGCTATAAATAGGATCACCATCAAGTATCAGTTTCCTTTGCCAAGGATGGATGATATTATGGACTGCTTGAGTAGAGCTCAGTACTTCACAAAGATAGATCTAAAGAGTAGTTATCACCAGATACGGATTCAAGAAGGAGATGAGTGGAAAGCAACCTTCAAGACCAAGGAGGGTCTTTATGAGTGGTTAGTCATGCCCTTTGGATTGACGAACGCCCCAAGCACCTTCATACGGCTCATGAATGAGGTACTTAAGAAGTTCTTGGGAAAAAAAATTATTGTCTATTTGGATGATATTTTAATTTTCAGCAAGACTATGGAAGAACATTTATTGCATATTCATAGTGTCCTTGAAAGGCTAAGGGAAGAGAAACTGTTAATTAATCTGAAGAAGTGTAACTTTGCAAAAAGGGAGTTAGTCTATTTGGGGTTTGTTATATCACCTGAAGGTCTCAAAATGGATCCGGAGAAGGTAAAAGCCATCTTGGAATGGCCTACTCCAAGGTCTGCTACTGAGGTAAGATCATTTCATGGTCTGGTTAGTTTTTACAGGAAGTTTATTAAGAATTTTAGTGGCATATGTGCACCCCTAACTGATACAATAAGAGGGAATAGAAAAGAGTTCAAATGGACTGCAGCAGCTGTGAGAAGTTTTGAATTGCTGAAGAAGAAGGTAACAGAATAGCTTGTGTTGGCACTTCCAGATTTTAGAAAGGTTTTCCAGGTGGATTGTGATGCTAGTGGCAGCGCTATTGGGGCTGTATTAAGCCAAGAAGGTAAGCCTATTGCATATTTTAGTGAAAAATTGAATGATGCAAAGAAGAAGTATTTTGTTTATGATCAAGAGTTCTATGCAATAGTTTAGGCCTTAAAGAAATGGAGGCATTATTTATTGCCAAAGGAATTTGTTTTGTATACTGATCATCAGGCATTACAGTACCTAAATAGTCAAGGTAAATTGAATCGGAGGCATATGAAGTGGGTAGAGTTCTTGTAGAGCCATACATTTGTGTTGAAGCATAGAAGTGGAAAATCTAACAAGGTTGCAGATGCACTAAGTAGGAGACAGTTGTTGCTTATAGTAATGCAAGTTGAAGTAGTTGGGTTTGATGAACTCAAGAATTTGTACCCTAAGGATCCTAATTTTGTTGAAGCCTGGAAAGCTTGTAAAGAACCTGTTGTTGTAGATAGAACTAAGTGGTTAGACTATTTGATTCAGGATGGTATGTTGTTCAAAGGTAGTCAATTGTGCATTCCAAGGAGTTCCATGAGGGAAAATCCGATTAAGGAGAAACACAGTGGAGGGATGGCAGGACATTTTGGTCGAGATAAGACCATTTCCATTCTTAGAGAACATTATTTTTGGCCTCAAATTTTACAGGATGTGAAGAAGTTTGTACAGAGTTGCCAGGTTTGTCAAGTTGCCAAGGGGTTTAGTCACAATACTAGCCTATATCAGCCATTGCCTATTCCATCAAAGCCATTGGAGGACATAAGTATGGATTTTGTTCTTGGATTGCCAAGGACACAAAGGGGTAATGACTCAGTATTTGTGGTGGTTGATAGGTTCTCCAAAATGGCACATTTCATTCCATGCCACAAAACTTATGATGTTGTTCATATTGCAGACTTGTTTTTCAAAGAGGTGGTAATACTACATGGTCTTCCAAGGAGTATAGTTTCTGACAGAGATACTAAATTTGTGGGGTATTTCTAGAGGACATTGTGGAAAAAGTTGAGAATAGACTTGAAATTCAGTTCCACGCATCACCCACAAACTGACGACCAAACAGAAGTGGTAAACAGGAGTCTAGGCAATTTGCTGAGATGTTTAGTTGGCGATAAGCCCAAGGGATGGGATTTGATTCTACCACAGGCAAAGTTTTCTTATAATAACTCTGTAAATAGGAGTACTGGAAAATCATCATTCCAAATTGTATATGGGAGTAGCCTAAGGACTACACCAGAGCTGAGGAAGATAGAACAAGGGGAGAGGACAAGTGCTAAAGTTGAGGAATTTGTTGAACATATCAAGCGTCTACATGAGGAGGTTCAAGCACACATTACAAAGATGAATCAAGAGTATAAAGCTAGGGCTAATCAAAGGAGAAGACATAAGGAATTCCAAGTAGGAGATTTAGTCATGGTGCACTTACGAAAAGAAAGATTTCCAGCTGATACTTACAACAAGCTGAAAATGAAGAAATTTGGCCCCTGCAAAATTTTGAAGAAACATGACTCAGGAAATGCATATGAGGTGGAGCTACCAAAAGGTATTCACATTTCTCCCATCTTCAACATTGCAAATTTAACAGAGTATCATGATGATGGTGCAGATGACGAGTTGGTTTTAGAGCCACGTCCAATTCCTGCTTCTAAGAAGGAGGAGATAGAAGACATTCTAGATCATTGTGTGGGTAGGAGTACTAGAAACAGGCAATATAAAGAGTATTTGGTGAAGTGGAAAGGACGGCCGATCGAGGACTCAACTTGGATTTCAATAGCTGAGGTTTCCCATTTGGGATTTCCTCTACCATTTATAAAGTGACAGGGTTACTTTTCAATCTACCCTGGGTGTCTGATGTAGGAGCATCTAGAGGTATAAGGGCAATCCTGTGTCACCCAAAAAAAATGTACTTAGACTTAGTTTCTGTTTGATGTGTTTTCATTTTTGGATACCCATTTGGGTCAAATAAAGGTTCCAACTCTCACAGTTCCACTATCAGTGCATTTGAAAATCCCAAAAAAATAGGAGCATGTATTTGGGCCATCATTTTGGTAAACTAGAAGGTGTGAATTGGCCAGATGAATGTAATCATGATTTAGAGCATTCCAAAAAAAGAATCAGGTCAATAGGCCCCACGGTTTGAAAGTTATTGTAGTTTTTCAGGTTTTGGAGACCTCCTAAGAATGCTTCAAAGTCAGGTTTGGGGCATTAAATGGCCTCAAAAATGGTCAAAAAATGGGGGATGAGCAAAGCTGGTCCATAGGGCTATAGAGCGCTTCAAGAGCTTTTCAAAAATGTAAACGGTTCGTCAATCAGAGCTACGGTTCAAAAGTTATGCCTCCCGAAAGTTTGGTTACCATTTCTGGATTCTTCTAGATTTGCATCGACTTCTAACGCAGCTTCTAGAACCTTCTATTTTGTCAGTGGATGCCTACTAGCACTTTCTAGAATGTACTCCTAGTCCTTAACCCTCCGGGGTCTATTTAAGGAGATTTCTGGCATTGTAAAGGGCAATTCGGAGTGGAGTTTGAGAGGAGGTACTAAAAGGAGAAATTATCTCCAAATTTATGCTATTGTAAGCCCTTAGGACATGTTCTGAAGTTTATTTTCTCTGTACTGTTTGTAATAGCTTATTTTCTTAGTTAATATAATTTTCCCTTTCTGTTGTGTCCATTTTTTTCTTGGGTTGTGTCACCATCAAAAATAGAGCTAATTAGAAAATATCTAATTACACTAACAAGATCTACATTCATCCACATTCATTTCTAAGGTAGATTTAAAGAACATTCATTCATGAAGGTTTTGGTTTCACTTTGAATTCCTTTTTAGGTTCTTTGAAGTTGATGCAAAGCTATTACATCTACGTACTTAATTACATTCTAAATTCAAGAGCACATTTTTAGATTTACTTTCCTTTATGTTAGATCTATTACTATTGTTTTTTAGCATTTTATGTCTATTTTAATTCAAGTATCATTCAAAAGATGTTGACTGAGGCAAAATCCCTATCAACAACAAAAACCTTTAATATTGCAAGTTACAAATCTCAAATTGATAAACATGTTGTGGATTCAAATGCCCTTTTTGGCTTTCTTTAGAACCATGGAATCAAAATTAGTGTCACACTCAATTTTGCAAGGTTGAAGGAGGTCATGCCTAAATTTAGTGTCAATGGATGTCACCCATGTCAATGAAAGTCACCCCTACCAAATAGCTGAATAATTTGTAGTTTTTGTCTGTCTCACAATTTCTAGATAAGATTTAGAGATTCAATTATTTTTTATCTTATTTTATAGCCCATTTTTAGGTTATTTCATAAGGTATATCATCTTCCCCTTTTCCATTTCAATATACTTTATCATCTTATCATATCTTTATATTACAACTCTATATTGCATATATTTTTTCTTAAACCCTCTTAAAGTAGAGGTGAGAGGGAAATAAACTTGCATTATTCACTCCTTTCACATTACGTTATGCATTGATGCTTCCTTTTGTGTCAATTGAATCTGAATAAAAGGGGTGAATCTTTGCCTTCCCCCTTTTAAATGTGCTAAGGTGGTTGATTCTATTTTACTTCTACACACTTTCAAACTATTCATCATGGGACAAATATTTTAGCTTTGTTAGCTATGGTTTGCCAGGTAAATGCTAGTTGACACCTCATTTCATTCACTTAGCTTTGAGAATGCTCTAGCTCATTATGAACCTAAGTGTTCCCAATGTGTAATAAGTAAAATGAGGTAGCCATTTTTGGATGGTGATATCGTGGACCTCATGATGGGTATTAGAGATCTATGAAGTGCACAAGTATGATGCTATGTAAACCTAAGTAAGTGTAGCCAAATATTAGGATACTCAACTTAGTTTGGTTTTGGTGAGAACATTTTAGTTGGTACAAAAACTTGCATTCTTGGATAGATGAAAGTTGCTAAATGGTGCATCTTTTAAACCATTCATCCTCTGACTAATTTTTTATCTTTTTGGCCTCTAGTTGTTCAAGTAAATTGAAATGGACACCTTGTTTCATTCATTTTATCCTCAAGAATACTCTAGCACATGATGGACCTAAGTGTTCCCAATGTGAACTAAGTAGAATTGGAAAGTGGCTTTTAGATAAAAACATCTCGGACCTTGTGATAGGTATTAGACATCCATGACGTGAACAAGGATAGTGGCAGGTATGCCTAAGTCCACATAGCTTAGTTTTGGGATACTGGGTATGTGCAGGATCATGATGGGCCAAAAAATGGCAATGTGAAAAAAAGGTAGCTTAAAAATATCCAAAAGTTTTTTGCAATTTGTGTTGACATTTTTCTCCCAATCCTTACACAAATGCTAAAAAAAAATTACTAACCTAATTAGGTACCTGATAGATTGGATACCCAATACCTATAGATGGATTTAAAAATAAAGCAAATGCTCTTTTTTTTCATTGTATCTTATTTTAACAATATTTGTGGTGAATTTTGGGAAATTTTATTAGGTATAAAATCTTCCACAATAGTTTCTTCACCTGAGGTATAAAAATTTATTTATTTTTGAACTTCATTTCATTCATTTTTGTTAAAAATTAGGTTATTTTAATGAAAATGTATTTATTTTAATTTGGTTTATAAAATGTTCATTCAAACTATAATGTCATTTATTTGTGATATAAACATGCATGGATGACATCAACAAACCTTCAAACACTCCCCTTCCAATCCATGATCCCCATAATAATCCACAACCACCTCCAAATAAACTTTTACCCACACAAAATCCTACATGCATTCATGATTTAATACAAGGAAACCTAAATCAATTGAAAAATTTCTAACAAACTTATAACAATATCTCTACATTATCTCCCATCCTATCTACACTTAACACTATTGTGGGTAATATTTAGACCCTTACCAAGAAACATGATGTAACTCTTCATTGGCATGACTTGATGCACATCTAGTTTGATGATAGATTATATTATAATAGGGTTATAGCTCTTGATATTAAAGTAAAGGAGATTTATCTACCCTAATTTTTGACCCCAAAAATGGTAAAAGGGTTGACAAAAAGAAATAATTTTTTTTGATAAAATGGTGCACCAATGAGGCCATTAAGTGTAATTTTGGGATTGTTGGTGGATGGTCTTTGAAAAACTTATGCATAGAAATATGAAGGTACCCTTTTATTTCTTGAGAAAGATGTATGTTGTTTTTGTGCTTGGGAAGAAAGTAAACAATTGGAGCAAGAGGCCCAACATGGGAGTAGGAGGAGGAGCTCTACATGATAGACCATTTTTCCAGTATAGGAAAGACACCACATATGTCCCCCCTCTAATATCCCCCCTCCTCTAGTGCAACATCCTGATGTCATCACTGAATTTAGATTAGAGTTTATTAGAGTCATTCATAGATTAAGAAGTCTACTAGGAATGCAATTTAGGTTATTGTTGCTTCCTTGTGCTAATGATGTTGACAATAGTACATCAAGTAGTACCCCACATGTCTATGTGCCCCATACTTTCATTATGTACAAGAATATTTTCTTGGATCTCATTAGTTATAGAGAGTTTTAGTTTGTAGTTTTGGATGATGATACATCAAACCTTGTTGTGGAGATAGGCACAACTAGTATGAGAGAGGAGGAGGGGAAAATAGAGACATGGACTCCTTCTGTTATGGTAAGTCTATACATATTATTCATCACAACATTGTTAATTTAAAATTGATATTTTTATTGAAATAATTTTGACAACTTCAAGTACTTTTGTAAATTATGTGATTCCTTTATGTTTAGCTGATGCTAGAGGAGGAGATGAGAGAGGTGGATGATGTCATGCTTTCACCCATTTTATTTGGCCTTGAGACCTCCATGGTATGTATTTTTTTATTACTCATTACTTTCCTATTTGATATTGAATCATACATTCTTCTCATCTTCTTTCCCTTGCAAGTTTCATGTCTTAGTGGGGGACAATGTGAGGCAGTTGCACCACCTTCCACTGACATGGGGAAGGTAATTAGCTTTTTTTAAGTCATTATATGTGTGTGTGTATGTGTGTGTTATTTTTTATCGATATAATTTTCTATTATTTTTACTAATGAAATGTTATTGCATTGTTTATTTTATAGGGGGTGGCCATTGATGACACATGGATGCAGATTCATCCTCGTCGAGCCACATGCATTTTCATTTACAACTAGAGCCCTATTGTATGTGTATTTACCATTTATTTGTTACTTATCTTAATTTTCTTATATTATAAATAAAAAATTTTCATGATAGTAAAAAATATAATTTTGACTCTTGTATAAAATACTTGATGTGATGGAGGAGGGTTAGAAAAGCTTTGTATCTTTGATGACCTAGTTGACACTTCCAAAGGAGAGATCATCTAAGGTAAATCCTACTTTAAATTATTCATTATGTTAATAATTAATTATTCTATCACTAATAACATTATAGGTTAGTAAGTAGTTCATTTTGACAAGGATAGAAATATATTTAGGTCAGAGGTGGCATGGTCCCTTCTTTCCCAAGAACTTATGAGAGGGCTCCTGACCACCTCAAGAAGGCATGGTGAGAAGAAAATGAAGTTCTAAAAATTTTAATTACATTATTAACCTCAATATGCATTTGAATAAATTTTAGTTTGATATGTTCAGATAATTTAAATTAACTTGTCTAACTTGAATTTTGTCTTTTTTATCCATATAAGAACTAGGGAGTTCACAGACTGCATTGAAGAGGCTACATTTGATGATCAACCAACAACATAGGATATTTCATTTTTTTAGGAATACCTTAGGGCATATTTTGAGATGGTATATACCACATTGTATATATAAATTTTGATTTTAGAGATATATTTTGATGGCATGTGCCTCACTTTGTATATCGATGTACATTTTGACATACACCTACATCACATTTATATATAACTATATATTGATATATTATATTATTGTGATTTTTTGTGCATGTGTATTTTAATAGTATATGAAATCTTATTTATTTTAATCATGTTCATTGGGATCTTGTTAATTAGAATCCTATTCATGGCTTATGAAACCTTATTTCATTGTTTCATTAATGAACACTATAAGTTTTGGTAGAAAATGAGAATGTTGTACCAAATTAAAACCAATTGGAATATTGAAAAATTGAGATAGGATATCAAAAGGTTCTACAACATGGTCTTCTAGCATCTTACAATTCATCAATATCCCTCATAAGCTCTAAGTTACGACCCTCAAAAGATCATTGCCAAAGCATGCTTAGTTCACCTTGGGGAGACTTTAGTGTGGGATTAGGTTCTCCATGGTCAAAATAGGGGTGTCACTAAGGTTTAACCACCCATATGGAGCTAATAGAGCTGATAAATTGATACCATGAAAAATGGTTTGAAATTTGGGCAGTGGTGCACCAATTTACTAATGAACACTACAAGCTTTAGCATTAAGCAAGAGCACTATGCCAAATTCAAATGAAATTGAACCTCCCCAAAGAGAGAGAGAGAGGTTATTGTGGATAATGATATCATTAATGTAACATCTTTTATTTTATCAATACCCCTTACAAGCTACGAGTTACAACCCTCAAAAGATCACTACCCAAACATACTTAGTCGCTACGACATTTGGGGTCAAATTGCAATGACAGTGTAATTTGTGGTGATTTTCATATTTTTTTCACAATTTTGCTTGATGCCATCATAATACTGATGTTTGAGTCACAATTGTGACCCCCCATGAGCATAACAAAAAAAAACATGACATAAATCATTTTCCATTTGTTTTGATTGTAGAGATTGCGAAAGATGTGGAGAGTTGTGCATGAAAGAGGTGGAGAGCTCCAAATGAGGATGGAGAAGTGTGAATGTTGTTGTGCCCTTATGATTGATGCATTTTTTTTTTGTGCCTTTGTGTTCTCTACATTTCATTTATGTGCCCTTGCTCTACGATTTCATTATCACGTTGTGCCCTTGCTCTGTAATTTCATTTTCGTGTAATACCCTTGCTTTGCAATTTCACTTACATGATGTGCCCTTGTTCTATGATTTCATTTCTGTGCCATGCCCTTGTGATCTATGTGTCCTTGCTCTACAATTTTCTTCAAGGAAAAGAAGAGGTACGTATGCAAATAGTTTTTCTTTTCCTTGTAAACATGTATTTCTTTATATTTCCTTCTAAACATGTATCTGTTTATATAGTCAGAGAGATCTCTTTGAAGGTGCTTATTACATATTATCTCACAGTAAAAAAAATGATCCAACTCCATACATCTCCAGAATCCAAATAATAAAACAATAAAACTCACTCAACTTGTGCTAAGTGACTAACCTCAAGATCTTGCACAAAAATAATATAAAACATAAAAAATGGGAAGAGTTCATAATAAATTTTACAAAAACATATCATAGAAAATATTTTTAGAAAGAAACAAGCCATTAACCAGTTAAATTGGTCTAGTTACATATTAGGTGGGTTGATTACAAATTCCTATAGAATTGTCATCATATTAGGTACAATAAAATGAATAATCAGCTTTACCAAACATGATCTAGCTATATACATATTATAGAATCCAAATTAAAACAATAAAACTCATGACTTACCTCAAGATCCTACAAAAAAATAATGGAGATGACCAAAAATGGGTAGAGTTCGTAAGAAATCTTACAAAACCATATCATAATAGATATTTTTAGAAAGAAACAAGCCATAACCCTATTAAATCAGTCTAGTTTCTGATTAGCTGGGTTGATTAAAATTCCTATAGAACTATCATCAGATTAGGTACAATAAAATGAACACTAAAAGGCATAATTTAGATCTTGTGTATTATAGTTTTTTAACACAATATAATTTTTGGTAGGTTCTATTCTAATTTAGGTTGGAAAATAATAATTTCTAAATTGAAACTCTCAATCCAAAAGATTAATACTATTATTGATAGAGAAAACATCATATTAGATTAGGAATCTTATCTTCATGACTTGTTTGTATAGAAACTCTTGATTTTCATCGAATACTTCTCCTTACATCTATAGATTTTCCTAAATACAATATTATTTTCTAAGATAAAGGATTTGGATACTAATATGATTAATTTTCTATTTACAGTATATTCACTATATATGGTTGAAACCACATGGCTTCAATTTCTAAGATAAGCATTATTTTTCCTTCATTTAGAAGAAACAACATGAGCTTCTGCATTATAGTTAGGGGTAATTGTTTTTAGTGATGCAGTATGTTGAGACTAGTACTCCCAAACATAGATATCTCCCCATAAACGATTTCCCTTGGACATTTCTCATTATATCTCAATGTATTCTCTCTCACTAAGAGTAATTTTTTCTATGTTCCTAGCTTATCTTTTAGTATTGATTTTAAGTTTAGCCTCTTTAATGTTTGATTTGTTTTAGAGTAAGATGATAGTTTTCTATTATTATTTTGATCATATAGAATCTATTCTTTAATTTTTTTCCTTTCTTCATCATGGACTATATTTACTAAATCATAAAAAGATCAATATTCATAATAGATCAATTTGGATAATACATGGGGATTTTTGCATCCTAGACTAGAAACCTTCCCCTTTTTTTGGTCTATCGTGAGGGTGAAAACCCTCAATTTACAATAGAAAAGGAATGCTTCTCGTCCTTCAATATACTTCCCTTAGAGAGATTATTTATCTTTATTCCCTACATTAGATATAAATGTATTGTGTGTATTAATATTCTTGGATAACCATCTGTATTTCTAGGAAATGATTTTACTTTATTTAAAAGTTAGTTTGGACTAGGAAAGCAGTTCATTTTTAATCTTGACAAATAAAGAGTTCCTTTTGACATTGCATCAATGTTCATTCCAATGGTCCATATGGTGGGAGAAAAAAAATACATCATAAAACTTTTATGCACAATAATTTTTTAGAAAGTGTATTTAGGCAATTTATAAAATGATGCAAGGGCAGTATATATATTGAAACTAAAAACTCAAAATTAAACATACAACAAGCCCTACTTAGAGTTACACATAGAAGCAGTATAAATATCACATGAAACTATGGAAACAAGATCCACATAAGACTAGGAAATTGGCAGCCACACTGATGTAATAATTAAAAGAAGTTTATCAATATTCCTAACTGTGAGGCCATCTGGGTTTCGACCATATGCAAGGAATTCATGAAGTTCTAATCCAAATTTGAATCATATCCTTCTTCTCCATATATTTTATATCATCCTATGTTTCTTTCTATCTCTAACCAAGCTTCAGTGAAGAGTTGAGTTAAAGGAGTTGAAGAAGCAAGTTCTGCTTTTGTGTAAATGCCATAATCGTGAGGCTCATTCCCTTGTAGAAGCCTCTACCACAATGAAATTACCTCTAAACCTCTAAACATATTGAGAGACATTTTTTGGTTGAAATTGAGGCCCTTTCAAATGATGATCAAATAGGGCCCTAAGGCACAAATGTCTTGGACATTAATTTGAGCACCCAAGATTGTGCTTAAGGACTCCAAAGTCATGAGTATGAACTAGATGAGATCACCTCCCTAACATGGCTATCAAAGTGAATGTGATAGGGAAAAATAATAATATCCCAACCCATTATGAGTTAGCAAGGTAGATCTAATATCAACACCATGTTCTTTCTTCTGAGCTAATAGTTCTTCAAGTGTATTTTCTTGTAAAACATTAATTTTTTTTAACAATTGTGAACTCTTAGAAAATACATTCTTGTTTTCTATTACCATTGACAGACTTCCCTTGAACAAAATCAAAATGAAGAGGCATAAATACACCAAGTTTTTCTTTCAAAACCATATGTGCAAATATAAACATTAAGTATAACATGTCCAATATTTTTTGTAGATATACACATTAATTACACCAAATGTTTCTTTCAAAACCATATGTGTAGATATAAACATTAAGTACAACATGTCCAATATTTTTGTAGATATACACATTAATTACACCAAATGTTTCTTTCAAAACCATATGTGTAGATATAAACATTAAGCACAACATGTCTAATATTTTTTAGATATACACATTAATTACACCAAATATTTCTTTCCCATATGTGTAGATATAAATAGTAAGTACAACATGTCAAATATTTTTTCAGATATACACATTAATTACACCAAATGTTTCTTTCAAAACCATATGTGCAAGTATAAACATTAAGTACAACATGTCCAATATTTTTGCAGATATACACATTAATTACACCAAAATTTTCTTTCAAAACCATGTGTAGATATAAACATTAAGTACAACATGTCTGATATTTTTGCAGATATACACATTAATTACACCAAATGTTTCTTTCAAAACCATATGTGCAGATATAAACATTAAGTACAACATGTCCAATATTTTTCCAAATATATACATTAACTATACCAAATGTTTCTTTACAAATCATATGTGCATATATAAACATTAAGTACAACTAACTCAATAAGGGTACATGAATAAGTTATTCTCGTGAAGAAGGATCATGACAGATAATACAAGGGAGTTTGATCAAAATAGGGAGACAATCACTAGATTATTGTCTAACTTTCAAAGAGCAGTCAACAACAAATATTTATGTCCTTCCAAGCATTGTAGTGACTTAAAGCCAAGAAGAATAAAAATAAAAACAACTAAGAGACATTGTAGGGTGAATGGTCACATTAAAGGGGGGTTTGATTATCATCAATTATTAAGTTATTTGTTACATTATTTTCACAATTAATATACAAATGAACCAAAAAACCAAAGTTTGATTATCATCATTTTTTTATAGGTCAAACTCCCCAAGGTAGTATGTGATATGGACCAACAAATCTTAGAGGAACGTGGAGGTGTGAAAATGGAGGAACATGGAGGTGTGAGTATTGAAGGAGAAGATCATGATCCCATGGAAGATGATGATCATGTGCCAGAAAACACATTTGAAGATGATGATATGAATGCATTGATCCATAACACATTTGGTACTGGTACTTCTACTACTGATGATGATGATGAGGAGGAGGACGACATTGAGGCCATCCATGATATACCTCTACTTGAGAAGGCAAATATGACCCTTTATGAAGGATCCCAATAAATTCTTCCCTCACCTGTATTGTTGTTGGTGAATTTGAAAGCCGTGAATGGTTTATCCAACATAAAAATGTCATGTATGCTAAGGTTTCTGATATATGTCATTATAGTCTATAAAAGGTGATATATGTACCATTAACATTGTTTATACTAACGACTAATATATTTTTTATTGTAGATTGATAGGTGACTATTTTTTATCATCATCAAATGTTCTCCCTCACTCATATCGAGAATTATGTGCCACTATGAAACATATTGGAATGGAGTATCAATCAATAGCTTCTTATCCTCAAGATCATGTAATTTTTATCATAAAGAACATGAAAATGCAAAAAAATGCCTCAAATGCCATACAAGTAGATGTCAAGATGATCAAGTGAAAAAAATGGTGCCTGACAAGGTTCTTCATTACATCCCCATTATTCCAAATCTTAAATGATTATTTAGGTGCAGTAGCTTGGCACAATTTATGGATTACCATGCACATAATAGAAGTCAAGATGACATTATTCTAATGCCTATAGATGGTTCAAAATTTAAGGACATAGAGGAAAATTAGCTAGACTTTAAAGAATAACCTTAAAATCTTAGGATTTCTCTAGCAACTAACGATGTCAATCCATATGGAGAGATGAGAACTATTTACTCAGTCTGGCCTATTTTTGTTATCAACAATAACCTTCCTCTGTGGATGTCAATAAAGAGGGAGCACATTATGTTGGCAATGATTGTTCCAAGTATTTTATTATTTTATTGTAAGCTACATGTAATTATAAGTCTTGGAATGAAATGACCACAATAATTATCAAATGTTGTTCCTTCAACTAGGTAAGTACCAAGTGAAAGATATGAATGTATATATTGTGCCTCTTATCGATGAGTTGCTGGTGTTACGGAATGGTTTCACTATGTATGATATCTCTAGACCAATTGGGCAAAAAAAAATTCAATTCCATGCAATTCTTGTGTGGACAATTCATGATTCCCCAAGGTTGACACAATTCTATGTTATGTTATGCTGAAATCTATTTGTACGCAATAATACTAATTCCAAAAATAAACATATTTAATCCAATTGCATCATTATCTTGTAGGTCTTCAAACAAAGGTAAAATTTTCATGTCCAATGTGTAGTCCACATATGAAATATTGTCATTCTAAAAGTTTAAGAAAGAAGGTTTTTGATGAGATGCACTTCCTCCACAACAAACATAACTATCAAAGTGTCAAAAAACATCTTTTCAATGGGAAAGAAGAGACTAGATCAAAGCCATGAAGAATGACACCTCACCTATGGTAGTTGGAATATAATAGAATTCAAGGTTGTTAAAGCATCAGTACTGACAACCTTCCAAAGGGACTCAAATGTTATCCTAAAGAATTTAGCAGGTTGCCCTACTATGAGCAACTAAAAATTGTGCATTTATTTGATACCATGCATATTAGAAAGAATGTAACAAAGACACTATGGAAAATATTGGATGGAAAATATTTGATGAAGCTACACTTTGAAGGAATTGGAATCATGCACAAACTACCATTGAAGTGGAATATGTTGATCTAGCAGGAGCCCTAACTACTAAGGATATGAAGAAAAATAAAGAACACAACTAGGTGATGTTGGAGATTGCCTTTGCCCTAAGCTATGTTGAATTTGATGGTTTCAAAGGCTATGATACTGAAAAGAAAATATGGAATGCCCTAACTACTATCTATGGAGGAGACAAGAATGTACAAAGAGAAAAATATGAGAGCCCTAGAGGTAAGTTTGATGACATGAGAATGGAAGAAGGTGAGAATATTACTCAATATGTTGCTAGGATAAAAGAAGTTGTGAGTGTAATAAAAGGTGCTACTAGTCAAATAGATGATGATACTTTATTGAGTAAAGTCTTGAGGACATTGCTTCATATTTATAACATTAGAGTTTCTACAATTCAAGAACTAATATGTATTGTAGGAAATGATCTAACCCTTGAAGGTTTGGTAGGTAGACTCATTGCTTTTGAGCTATCTAACTTTCATAACTATAAATCTAAAAGTCTTAAATCTACTTTCAAATCTAAGCTATTATTGAAGGACTCTAAAGAATCCAAGTAGATGTAAAGGAGAAACATAAAGTATGTGTCTAGTGATAGTGATATTCATGATTTCAATCATGCAATGGAAAATATCATTGAATCAAATAGCAATGGAGACTAGATTAATGCAAGTGCCCTTCCTTGGTTATTAACAGAGTAACAAAGTAATGCCCTAAAAAAAGTCATACAAAAAATTCAATTTCCTATAGGATTTGTTGCAAATATGAGTGATCTCATATCAAAGAAAAATGAATTTGGCCCAGGGTTGAAAATGCATGATTAGCATACCTTCATCAAGGCAAGTCACAATCTTTTATATTTACAATATATTTGTGAAACTACATTCAATTTTCTTTCTATTACATTATAAAAGAATGAAATTATTAGTTGACAATTGTTGCAATATGTGCTACCCCTATCACTCCTAAAAAATTTGACAATAATATCAAACAAGTGATATATGATCTTGGAAAATACATGAGGTAGGCAATAATATTTGTTCAATATATCAAACAAGTAATATATTGTAAAGTCTCATATTTATTTGTTTTTGTATCTTGAATCCCTTGTAGGTGGTCTTCATCTAAAGAAATCCATAAAGAAGATATAAAATATTGGAAGAAAAGAATTCCTCTACTAATGTGTGAAATCCAAAAGTGTTTACCTTGAACTTTTTTCACTGCCCAAGAACACTACATCATACACCAAGTTGAGAGGATTGAATTGTGTGTATCTATACAACCTAGGTCAATGTGGATGGTTGAGAGACACTTGAAATTTTTGAAGGGTTTGGTTTAAAAAAGAGCACGTCCCAAGGGTTCTATGATTGTGGGATACATAGAATATTGGATAATGGTGTACGTTACTCTATATCTTCCTAATCTTGTAGCGAAGACCCATATAGATTGCATTTGGGATCTTGACTCCATTAAAAAATTTGCAGGGGAGTACTTGGTGGGGAAAGGTAGATTTAGAAAAGTGAAAGGTAGTAAATTTGTTAGAATCTGAAAAGATTAATAAACCAAAAAACTAGTGCAAAGAGTAAATATCTAAACTATGAATGCAAATGATACAAAATCAAAATAGCATCATAGAGTTAGTCTCCAAGAGAGTAATGCAAATGCTGAAAGCAAAATAGCATTAAGAGGATGAAAAAACAAGAGATACAAATACAAGCCAGGTAGCATGCTTATATAGGCTAGGAAGAGGGAGGAGGTGGCAACACCAACCAATGAGGAGCAACCATCTATCGAACTAAAGATAGCAAAGTATCTTCCTAAGATAGCTAATGGATGCTCACATGTAGGAAGGTGACACCTCACAACCATTCTCCTAATAAGACATGCTTTATTAACCTAAGCGAGATTATTAAAAGTGTAGGAAAAATCTAGCAAAATAGGAAAAATGAAAAAACTACACTAACACCCCCCCATAAGTGAAGCTTAGGTGGATGCTAACCTAGCAAAGCTATGAAAGCAAGAAAATGGTTCCCGGCAACAAGGCCTGATCAGGTACCCAATACAAGAAAAAGAACTAGATGAAGGAAACTAAGCCTCCAATCTAGGAAATGTCCCAAAGAGAGGAACAAAAAAAAGCATGAAGCATCTCCGAAGCATGAAGCATCTCCAAAACATGAAGCTGCAAACTCTGTCAAAATATTGATTTGTAGAACCTCCATGGAAATAGAAGGCATGAACCATCAACCAAAGAAGCATAGAACAACAAGTGAACCCCCCCATAATGCTGAACAGGGAGAGGGGTGACAGGAACACTGAAATGCAATGCCAAAAAAATCTGCAAGAAGAAGAATTAGGAACACCAATAGTGCAATAGAAGTACAAGCACATGATAAAGGGCAATGTCACCGACACACTGCATGGGCTAATGTCGTGGAAGAAAAATTCACTTGACAAAGGTGGATGAGCACAAAATGGCAAAACATCATGACCCCACATGGCACTTTATAACTGAGTGCAAGTACAAACAAACACAAGGTGTACAAGATCTCAGATATGCAAAAGCAGGCACTTTATCTCAGTGCGTTTACAAAAAAAGGAATGCAACAAAATAGAAGCATACAATGCTTAGAATTCAGAAAGAAGAGTGGGCCAAAAGAACAAAAGAAGAGATTTTAGGACCTGTAGAATCCAAGTAATCTGCCAGAGTGTGAAAGTGCAAAACTCAAAGGAGAAAGAACCTGAAGCAGAATCTGGATGAAAGACCTCTGCAACTGAATAACTCACAGAACCAGCTTTCCAACGATATCTGGCGAGCCCAGAAAAGAGTCTGAATGAGTGAGATATGGCTCCCGGAAGACAAAATAGAACATCTGGATTTGACTGCCAAAATAGGCAACCAGACTGTATCAAAAAAACTTGTACCATCATCTCCGTCTCAGAACCAACTTTTCAACCCATTTTTTGGATCGAAAAAATACGTCCGTATGCTCAAATTACGGAAGAAAAATTGACAAGGCTTCCTCATGAAGAGCATATGTTAAAAGTGAAACTTGGGCACAATAATCAAGGAAAAAAATAGCACCACTGTGATCTACTCAAAAAATCATGCACTTTCAAAAAAAGAATCGCCTCAATACGAGGTCGTATGAGAAAGTTATGATCCTCCGAAGTTTCCAAAATGAGAACTGTGCATAGTCACGACTGAGAATCTGTAATTTTTGAAGAATTCATGTATGAAAATAAATAAATAAACTCCACTAGTGGATAGAGCACAAAAAAATAGCCAAGTTCATAACAAGAATCATCAAAATCGGAGTCTGTATGAGCAAGAACGAGACATTTGAAAACTGCATTCAAATCTGCGACTGCCAATGGAGAGGGGTATGGCTATAGCTTTGCATGCTCGATTCTACAAAATATGTAGCCTGCATGCAAAATTTAAAAGATACCCAGATGGGTTTTCGGGGCTGAGAACAAAACCCAGAAAGCATTTTTCTTTTTGATGTACAGAAGATGCTGTTGTAGTGTAAATTGGACGCCTTTAACAGTAAAAAATGGCTCCAAAAATTAAAAAAACAACCCCAGCAACTAGAATATGACATGAAAATTCTAGATCAGCTTCCTAAGTCTATCAATGGCATGCTGGAACTTGCAAAACTGATTGAAAACTCCAAATATGCAACTTGGTTGTTAGATTTGAGATTGAAACCCCAGAGAAAAATCGTTTTTGTCAAAACTTTTCTGATTCTCAGGATCATCCAAAGATGCAAGAGAAGAGCATACTTCATTTTTCAAAAAAACTACAATAAAGTTTATTTCCCCCCCCCCCCGAATCTCTCAAATAAGGAAACTAAAATCTACTCTTGCACATAGAAAAGCTCTGATACCATGTTAGAATCTAAAAAGATTAATAACCTAGAAAACTAGTGCAAAGAGTAAATATCTAAACTATGAATGCAAATGATACAAAATCAAAATAGCATCATAGAGTTAGTCTCCAAGAGAGTAATGCAAATGCTGGAAGCAAAATAGCATTAAGAGGATGCAAAAACAAGAGATACAAATACAAGCCAGGTAGCATGCTTATATAGGCTAGGAAGAGGGAGGAGGTGGCAACACCAACCAATGAGAAGCAACCATCTATCGAACTAAAGATAGTAAAGTATCTTCCTAAGATAGCTAATGGATGCTCACATGTAGGAAGGTGACACCTCACAACCATTCTCCTAATAAGACATGCTTTATTAACCTAAGCAAGATTATTAAAAGTGTAGGAAAAACCTAGCAAAATAGGAAAAATGAAAAAACTACACTAACAAAATTATGAGATGTTATTGTAGTTAACTAAATCTTAATCTTCAAAATAAATCTATTTTAAGTCATCTATTTACTTTTGTACAACTGCTAAAGAATAGGATGCAATACATTTATTTATTGAAAATAATCAAGATTGGATGACAGTATGGATTAAATGATGTCAACATTTTGGTTATGGACTAAAATAGGAATCCATGTCTTCATTGGTTAAACAATCTCATTTTAACGGAGATCCCAATGTTACACAAAAGGAAATAGATTTAGCATATAGTTTAAGAGATCTCCAAGTACTAATAAGTTTGTAATCAACCGTATGCTTTTGAAATTATGATGGAAAAATTTATACATGTTTGATATTATTGTAGGTGAAACACCACAATACTATGTTCTACAATGGTTATAAATTTTTCATCAAAGATTTAGATGACATGAAGAGAACTTGTGATTCTAGGATAAGTGCAATCTTCTAGGTCACCAATATTTCATCTAGAAATGAATTACATCCTTGAGAATCTCAAAACCAATACTATGGAATTTTAGTTGATATACTTGACTATGACTTTAATTCCTTCAAATTAGTTATCTTCATTGTCAAATGGTATAGGCTACAACTCAATCAAAATGATCCTAATAGAACTATTATTGAGCACAAGAATGGAATTTCAATGATTAATGCAAGGTTGTTTGAGCTAGTTGGGGATGAGGCCTATTCTCTTTCAAGCCAATGTGAGCAAGTATTTTACTTAGAGGTTCCACATAAATAGGGTTGGTCATTTGTTGTTAGACATGATCTAAGGGGAATGTCAAATAAAGTATAATTTGATGGAAGAAGAAGATACTAAGGAAGAAGAAGAAGTGAAACCTTGATCAAGAGTTAGTCAATGATGCTCCTGATGCAAATAATGCTTCTACTAATGATGATTATGATGAGGATGATGATAGTGGTGGTGGTGGTGGTGACTATGATGATTATTACAACTAGGATAGTGGTGGCGACAATGTTGATGGCGATGATGATCCTAGTGATGAGATGAATGAAGAATAATATCAATGTATATACAAGCAAATATTTTCTATTCTATTTTTTATTTTTGAATTATTAATACAAGTAAAAATTTTAAATTGAATTGGGTGTAGTAGTGCAAATTTAAATATAATATGTATTGGGATTAAGAAAACATCTTGTAATGCAGTTATAGGGGATGTAGAGGTTGTTCCTAATGAGTGTTTGAGGTCCAAGCTACAACCAAGATGATGTGGTTGTACAAGGTAAAGAGCACTACAATATTCTTTAAAATATTTAAAGTCTCAATTTTTAAAAATTTAACCCTTTTATTTTTTATTTCAGAGGACCAACCTTTGCAAAGGACAAGGAGTGCATGTCCACAAGTGAGAAGAAATATCAATTACAACATGGATATACCTCTACAACAATATAGGGAAGGACAAAAAAAAAGAAAAAAGAAAAAAGAAAAAAGAAATGATTCATGTGAACTTATGTAACTTATTTGATGGTAATGTCTGATGTTTATGTATAGATGTTTTATTTATGTTGTATTGAATGTGCATGTGAATGTTCTAATGAATCCTATGTTTCAATGTTAATGTAAATGTTCTAATGAAACTAATGTGTTAATGAATGTTATGATGTGATAATTCATGAATGTTACATTTTATTAATAGAATGAATGAATTTTAGATGTTAATGGGGAACATAGATGTTAGGGTGGAGGGTGGGACCAAATGAGCTTGCACCTTCATGTGCTTTGCCCTAATTAGTACAAAATATTAAACTATTCTCAAAACCAAGTGAAGCACAACATTAACCTATGATTGCATGACAACTAACTTTGTGAATCTCCTTGTTTTAGGAAATATAAAAGGACCCCATAGTCAAAATCATTTATTTATGAAATTTAGTTATAGTATATAAAGTATTTGAAAGAATGGCTTTCTATGGGATTGCCTCAAATTATTCATCTCTAAGGTATTCTATTGTTTCTATTTATTTGCAATCATGTTTGATTGCATTTGATAACTTTTATTGTAAATTGGGAGACATAAAGAAGAACTTGAATAGTGGAAACAAATGATATTAGATCATTCTAAAGTATGCACTAATTCATGAACTATTCTATTTATTTCTTTTGAGTGTGGTGATATGTTGAATGATATTATAGGGAGGAAGTAGAGGATCCTAAAGTTTGGTCAAAGATTTTTCTTCAAAACATGGCCAAATTAGCAAAGGAGGCCACCCCAATACATCATGTACTTGAACCTATGTTTCATTTTTTTGGTAGTGGGAAACACTAGTCCCTTTAGAATGGACTCACATTGTGTGTTCTATATGACATGCAATGCTTAATGGAGAAAATAGGTAACATTCATATTTCAGTTACTATTTCCAAATGCCAAGTTTACCTTTTCATTTTAATATTTTATGATATTTCATGCTTTTATGTTGGTCAATTTGTAGGTCATTGCAAGGTTTGCACAACTCTCATTTCCTACCAAATAACAACATCACAATGATCACTCTTCAATTATAAATGCCCAAGTTATGTGTTGAGAAAAAAATATAGATCTAATTTGGGTTTTGAAATTCATTTTACATCTTTTCAATCTAAATATAATCAAAAGAAAAATGCATTAGGAAAAGTTAGAGTATAGTTTCTTACCCACAATAAAGGGCATAATTCTCTATCCACCCTTATAAGAGTCTTTTCTTTGCACAACATAATCCTCATTTCTTGAATGTGATTCTTCCTACACTCTCAATGGGGATAACTACACTGATATATCCATTTGGTCCATTACAAAAAATCTTCTTATTGGGTATATAAAGATTGTTGTTACACTTCGATTTATGAACAAGTCATTAATATTCTTATCACAATGCTGGATTACTGAATGCAATCTGATATATTCATGCAAACTAAACTGTTACACAATCTAATTGAGAAACAACATGCTCAATCACTACCCATAATTTATATCTCCACAATCTAGAACAACCACTATTCAACCTTTCAAATTCTAAATTTGGTTGATGGCATTGTTAAATCAACTTTTTTTATTGTTATTCTTAAATTATTGCTACTTATTTTGAACATCAAACTTAATGCAACAAAATTACCCCATCAATGTTTTGTCAAGAAACATATTTATACATGTAAACATCTATCATGTTAAAATTCATCTCTCTCTCTCTCTCTCTCTCTCTCTCTCTCTCTCTCTCTCTCTCTCTCTCTCTCTCTCTCTCTTATATATAAACAACTATCATGTTTACATCCATTCTTGTATGTAGGGGCACGAAAGAATATGGCCAATAGAAGGCCTACATTTGATAAATAATTTGTACATAGGTGCTTGTCTTTATTTCTTCTCTCTATAGACTAAATTCATTTATTTTTGTCAAATTTTTAAAGGATTTTGACTGAATTGTCATATAGATTATGGTAAGGGGTATGTGCAAGATCATGGTGTGCCAAAAAGTAGTGATCTAACAAATATCTTGCTCTAAAATGCTTCAAAGCATTTCCAAATTTATTCCATCTTTTTCCCCATCCATTATGATACCAAACTAGAAAATTAATACCTTTATAAGGCCTAGTATATCTTTGGATACCAACCCTACATGGTCAACTTTAAAAAGATCCTGAAAACATGTTTTTGGCATGTTCTTGAGTGTTTTTATACTTCAAACATGTATTTGATGACCATTTTCTCAACCAAATTTGATTAAATGAAAAGGGTTCCATAAGAATGCTCTTAGCTTTCCATTAATATAATGTTTGTCAAATTTGGAGTTTAGTAAGTAATTTTTACTTATTTTCTAATGGAGTTATGTATAAACTGTTGATTGACACACTAATAGAAAAAGAACTATAGCTTTCAAATGGTACAACATTTTTGAAATAAAAAAGATGCATCACATTTTATTCTTCTTCTACTATAAGGAAAAGAAAAGAAAAGTTAAAGTTTGTAGACTTTTTAATTAGTTAAGGTGGTTAGACACAAGAGTTTTTTCATTCAGAAAATAATATAGTAGAAAATTCATAATTAATTAAATATTTAAAATAAATAAACCCAAAATATGTGTCACATCTGAGAATGAGTCTACTTTTTATATATAGAATATTATTAAAAAATATTGTCATTTGAGTTTGATTAAGGTGGTTAGACATACGTCTACTTATTTTTGTGCTAAAATTTTTGTACTATTGCATTAAAATTCAAAATTTTCACCAATCAATTTTTATTTTTTTAGATAAGGCCTAATATTTTAGAAACTAAATTAAATTTTCTAGAGATTCTTTTATCTCAAATTTTTGATAGAAAGGTCATAACAAGTTGAACATCAAACCTCAAGTTAACATAACCCTGATTTTATGATTTTTCATTGCCACTTAAGGGCATAGTTTTGTTGACCATGATCCTGCACATACCCTAAGCATGGATGTAAAATATTTTTACTTAAGAAACTATAAATGTTTAGTATCATAGTGTCTTCCATCTATTTTTTTATATTAAAATTAATAACTAGACAATGAGATGTAAAGAAGCTTTAGTTATGTGTTATATAATTAATATGTCTTTTTAATACCTTATAATAGATGATTGATTTTTAGCAAATATTTAACTTCATTATAGAATATATGCATAATATTGAAGAATATATGCACAAAATTGCACTTGTTCCCTTTCCATATGATAATTTAGACATTTTCAATCATTGGGATATCACTTTCTCCATTCGCTAAGTATTAAAATAAGAGTATTGCATCCTGATTATTTTTTGTGGTCTAATTTTAATTAACCTTTGTTGAATATTAGTTTGATATATGTTTTTTTAAATGAGCCTTGTAATAACATACTAATTCATAGATGGAATATACATGCTTTTAGAGTTCAAATCTTAGCAACCATAGGGACAACCACACCAATAGAACTTATGACCCAAACCATATATATGAGAAAGAGGAACCTCTAAGAAAGAGATGAGAAAGGAAGACACACATCCACCATTAAAAAACCAACAAGAAGAGTGGACATGACATTACAAGGACCAAGGATAGGAGGTCTAGCAATACCATCAACAACAACAAGAGGAACTTGATCTGCAACAGAAGCAACTAGAACCATCACAATGGGTTCTTGAATCATGTGATCTTCTATATAATGGTGTGAGTTATTAAGCATGATTTTAAGATCATAATCACAATATTTTAGTATATTTAGTACCTCTGATATATTTAGAAGAAAATAATTAAAGTAGACCTTATGCAATTGAGGACATTTACAATATTAGTGATGGGGACACAACAAAAGAACAGAATGGACACAATAGAAAAAGGGAAATTATATTAACTGAGAAAATAAGCTAGTACAAATAGTACAGATAAAATAAACTTCAAAACATGCCCTAAGGGCTTACAATAGCATAAATCTGGAGAATATTTCTCCTTTTAGCACCTCCTCTCAAACTCCACTCCGAACTGCCTTTTACAATGCCAGAAATCTCCTTAAATAGACCCCAGAGGGTTAAGGACTAGGAGTACATTCTAGAAAGTGCTAGTAGGCATCCACTGACAAAATAGAAGGTTTTGGAAGCTGCGTTAGAAGTTGGTGCAAATCTAGAAGAATCCAAAAACAATAGCCGAACTTCCGGGAGGCATAACTTTTGAACTGTAGCTCCGATTGACAAACTGTTTACATTTTCAAAAAGCTCTCAAAGAGCTCTATAGCTCTATGGACCAGCTTTGCTCATCCCCCATTTTTTAACCCTTTTTGAGGTCATTTAATGCCCCAAACCTGACTTTGAAGCATTCTTAGGAGGTCTCCAAAACTCGAAAAACTACAATAACTTTCAAACCGTGGGGCCTAGTGACCTAATTCTTTTTCTAGAATGCTCTAAATCATGATTACATTCATCTAGCCAATTCACACCTTCTAATTTACCAAAATGATGGCCCAAATACATGCTCCTATTTTTTTGAGATTTTCACACGCACTGATAGTTGAACTATGAGAGTTGGAACCTTTATTTGAGCCAAATGCGTATCCAAAAATGTAAAGACATGAAACAAAAACTAAGTCTAAGTACATTTTTTTTGGGTGACACAGGATTGCCCTTATACCTCTAGATGCTCCTGCATCAAACACCCAGGGTAGATTGAAAAGTGACCCTGTCACTTTATGGATGGTAGAGGAAATCCCAAATGGGAAACCTCAGCTGCTGAAATCCAAGTTGAGTCCTTGATCGGCCGTCCTTTCCATTTGACCAAATACTCTTCATACTGCCTATTTCTGGTACTCCTACCCACACGATGATCTAGAATGTCTTCTATCTCCTCCTTCTTAGAAGCAGGAATTGGACATGGCTCTAAAACCAGATCCTCATCTACACCATCATCATGATACTCTATTAAATCTGCAATGTTGAAAATGGGAGAAATGTGAATACCATCTGGTAGCTCCACCTCATATGCATTTCCTGAGTCGTGTTTCTTCAAAACTTTGCAGGGGCCAAATTTCTTCATTTTCAGCTTCTTGTAAGTACCAACTGGAAATCTTTCTTTTTGTAAGTGCACCATGACTAGATCCCCTACTTGGAATTCCTTATGTCTTCTCCTTTGATCAGCCCTAGCTTTATACTCTTGATTCATCTTGATAATGTGTGCTTGAACCTCCTCATGTAAACGCTTGATGTGTTCAACAAATTTCTCAGCTTCAACACTTGTCCTCTCCCCTTGTTCTATCTTCTTCAATTCTGGTGCAGTCCTTGGGCTATTCCCATATACAAATTTGAAATGGTGATTTTCTAGTACTCCTATTTACAGAGTTATTATAAGCAAACTCTGCCTATGGTAGAATCAAATCTCATCCCTTGGGCTTATCTCCAACTAAACATCTCAGCAAATTGCCCAGACTTCTATTTACCACTTCTGTTTGGCCATCAGTCTGTGGGTGATGCATGGAACTGAATTTCAAGTCTGTTCTCAACTTCTTCCACAATGTCCTCCAGAAATACCCCACAAATTTAGTATCTCTGTCAGAAACTATACTCCTTGGAAGACCATGTAGTCTTACCACCTCTTTGAAAAACAAGTCTACAATATGGATAGCATCATGAGTTTTGTGGCATGGAATGAAATGTGCCATTTTGGAGAAGCTATCAACCACCACAAATACTGAGTCATTACCCCTTTGTGTCCTTGGCAATCCAAGAACAAAATCCATACTTATGTCCTCCCATGGCCTTGATAGAACAGGTAATGGCTGATATAGGCCAGTATTTTGACTAAACCCCTTGGCAACTTGACAAACCTGGCAACTCTGTACAAACTTCTTCACATCCTGTGTAACTTGAGGCCAAAAATAGTGTTCTCTAAGAATGGCAATGGTCTTATCCCGACCAAAATGTCCTGCCATCCCTCCATTGTGTTTCTCCTTAATCAGATTTTCCCTCATGGAACTCCTTGGAATGCACAATTGACTACCTTTGAACAACATGCCATCCTAAATCAAATAGTCTAACCACTTGGTTCTATCTACAGCAATAGGTTCTTTACAAGCTTTCCATGCTTCAGAAAAATCAGGATCCTTGGTGTACAAATTCTTGAGTTCATCAAACCTAACTACTTCAACCTGCATTGTTGTAAGCAACAACTGTCTCCTACTTAGTGCATCTACAACCCTGTTAGATTTTCCACTTCTATGCTTCAACACAAATGTATAACTCTGCAAGAATTCTACCCACTTCATATACCTCTGATTCAATTTACCTTGGCTATTTAGGTACTGTAATGCCTGATGATCAGTATACAAAACAAATTCCTTTGGCAATAAATAATGCCTCCATTTCTTTAAGGCCTGAACTATTGCATAGAACTCTTGATCATAAACAGAATACTTCTTCTTTGCATCATTCAATTTTTCACTAAAATATGCAATAGGCTTACCTTCTTGGCTTAATACAGCCTCAATAGTGCTACCACTAGCATCACAATCCACCTGGAATACTTTTCTAAAATTTGGAAGTGCCAACACAGGCTGTTCAGTCACCTTCTTCTTCAGCAATTCAAAACTTCTCGTAGCTGTTGCAGTCCATTTGAACTCTTTTCTATGCCACTAAAATTCTTAATAAACTTCCTATAAAAACTAACCAAACCTTGAAATGATCTTACCTCAGTAGCAGACGTTGGAGTAGGCCATTCCAAGATGGCTTTTACCTTCTCTAGATCCATTTTGAGACCTTCAGGTGATATAACAAATCCCAAATAGACTAACTCCCTTTTTGCAAAGACACACTTCTTTAGATTAATTAACAATTTCTCTTCCCTTAGCCTTTCAAGGACACTACAAATATGCAGTAAATGTTCTTCCAAAGTCTTGCTGAAAATTAAAATATCATCCAAATAGACAATAACAAATTTTCCCAAGAACTTCTTAAGTACCTCATTCATGAGCCGCATGAAGGTGCTTGGGGTGTTCGTCAATCCAAAGGGCATGACTAACCACTCATAAAGAACCTCCTTGGTCTTGAAGGTTGTTTTCCACTCATCTCCTTCTCAAATCTATATCCAATGATAGCCACTCTTCAGATCTATCTTTGTGAAGTACTGAGCTCCACTCAAGCAGTCCATAAGATCATCCATCCTTGGTAAAGGAAACTGGTACTTGACGGTTATCCTATTTATAGCTCGAGAATCTGTACACATCCTCCACTCTCCATCCTTCTTTGGTGCAAGTACTGTAGGTACTGCACATGGACTCAGGCTATCTCGAATCAAGCCCTTCCTCAACAACTCCTGAACCTGTCTATTTAGCTCCTCTGTTTTAGTAGGAGTCATCCTGTGAGCAGCCTTGTTAGGCAAACTAGCTCCTGGAATCAGATCTATCTGATGATTGATTTGCCTTACTGGTGGCAATCCATTTGGAACATTATCAGAGATAATATCTTCAAATTCCCCTAGTAAATCTGAAACTTCAAATGGTATTTCACTACTACCTTCTTTATCTTTCCTAGGAATCAAAGCATAGCACATATGCTGATGTTTCATGCCATCTAAAAACTTCCTTCCGTCAACAAGACAAATCCTAGCACTGCTACATACCTTTTCACCTTCCTTTTTTATGGGCTTCAATTTGTGGCTAACTCCATCCTTTGTTAGAGAGTATGTGTTTGCATGTCCATCATGCACTGCATGTCTATCATATAGCCATGGTCTACCCAACAATAGATGGCAAACATCCATCGAAATAACATCACAGAGAACTTCATCATGGTAACTCCCAATTTTAAATTTCACTAAACATTGTTCACTTACCAGGACCTTATGATCATCTTTTACCCAAGAGATCTGATAGGGCTGGGGATGTTTCTCCCTCTTGAGCTTCAGCTTAGAGACCATCTCTTATGATACCAAGTTATTAGTGCTACCACCATCAATGATCACATCACAACATTTATCCTCACACTTGCATCTGGTACGGAACAAACTCCTCCGCTGTCCTAGTTCATTTTCACCGCTTAGTAGGACTCTTTCATTTACCAAGGTCCCTCCTCTTTCTGCATCCTCTAAATGTGATGATTGTGCATCCTCATCCACATGAGCAACCCTAGCTTGGCCCTCAGTTCTCCTATCTGTCCTTCCTTGTCATTGAGGGTATTCAAAGGCACGATGACCTTCTTCATTGCAATGGAAACAGGTACCATGGAAGCCTCGTCTTCCTTGTCCACGTCCTCTACCTCTTCCTCTTTGATTTCCAAAGTCTTGATCATGGGAGCGGTTGAAACCCTCATTCCTCTGGTTTCTGCTAGTACCCACATCTTCATTTTTCTTTTGGGTTTCATTGCGGCCTCCAGATGATCTACTGCTTCCCCTTCCTCCTTGATCGCGCCCTCTTTGTCTTCCTTCAAACCTTTTATTCAGCTTCTCTTCAACTCATAGGGCAAACTGGTATGCCTCTTCAATGCTGGTCATTCTTTCCAGACTTAATTCCTCCTGGATGCTAGGTCGCAACCCACTGATATAACGAGCAACCTTCTCCTTTTTTTCTTTTGCATGCCCCGCTCTAATCAAGAGTTGGTAAAAATCCTCTATATATTCTTGGACTAATCTTCCTGCTTGCTTTAACCCATGCATCTTCTTAAACAGATCAAGCTCGTAGTCCATAGGAATGAACTGCTTCTTCATTTTGTCCACCATGCGATTCCATCTTGTGATCTTCTCCTTTCCTCTTCTAAGTCTTTCCAGTTGAACCTCTTGCCACCAGATTTTGGCGTGGCCTTTTAGTTTGGCCTTTGCAAACTTAACCCTATCTGGGTCCCTTATATCCTCATACTCAAAGTATTCTTCCAGTTCATTGATCCAATCAATCAACTCATCTGGTTTCAGATTTCCTGAAAATATACCCACTTCAATTGTAGGTCTTTTCCCAAACTTAGTAATGGCCCTAAAAAGCCTTTCCTCTACAGGATTCAGAACTTCCCTGTCAACTTCCTCTTCTGGTCCCATTACTTCCTCTTCATTGTCATCCTCACTATTGTCACCTGCGACAACATTTGCTCCTCTATGAAGCTCTTCTTGCAATGCTTGTACCTGCCTCTGGAGGGCTCTAACCTCCTCAAGATCAATAGCTCTGGCCCTTCCACCACACTCTCTTCATGGAGGCATCTTCTAACTTGAACCCACAACCACACAGTCCTGGTGCAAACTGCCTCACAGTCGGCGTTATGTCTACACACTCAGGAAAACCCGCTCTGATACCACTTGATGGGGACACAACAGAAAAAGGGAAATTATATTAATTGAGAAAATAAGCTAGTAAAAATAGTACAGAGAAAATAAACTTTAGAACATGCCCTAAGGGCTTACAATAGCATAAATCTGGAGAATATTTCTCCTTTTAGCACCTCCTCTCAAACTCCACTCCGAACTGCCTTTTACGATGCCAGAAATCTCCTTAAATAGACCCCAGAGGGTTAAGGACTAGGAGTACATTCTAGAAAGTGCTAGTAGGCATCCACTGATGAAATAGAAGGTTCTGAAAGCTGCGTTAGAAGTTGGTGCAAATCTAGAAAAATCTAGAAACGGTAGCCGAACTTCCGAGAGGCATAACTTTTGAACCGTAGCTCCGATTGACAAACTATTTACATTTTCGAAAAGCTCTCGAAGTTCTCTATAGCCCTATGGACAAGCTTTTCTCATACCCCATTTTTTGACCCTTTTCGAGGTCATTTAATGCCCCAAACCTGACTTTGAAGCATTCTTAGGAGGTCTCCAAAACTCGAAAAACTGCAATAACTTTCAAACCGTGGGGCTTATTGACCTAATCTTTTTCTGGAATGGTCTAAATCATGATTACATTCATCTAGTGAATTCACACCTTCTAGTTGACCAAAATGATGGCCCAAATACATGCTCCTATTTTTTCAGGATTTTCAAATGCACTGATAGTTGAACTATGAGAGTTGGAACCTTTATTTGAGCCAAATGGGTATCCAAAAATGTAAAGACATGAAACAGAAAGTAAGTCTAAGTACATTTTTTTGGGGTGACACAGGATTGCCCTTATACCTCTGGATGCTCCTGCATCAATTAGGTACACTTGTAGGAGAGAAAATGGAGTGTGCTTCAAAAGGAGGAAATTTGTGCTAGATGAATGAAGCTACAACACATTGAAATGACCTTATAAAATAAATGTTAAGAAATAAACAGGTGTGGTAAATCCCTTGGGAGATGTGTAGATAAGTAAATACAATGCAATATCGCAATGTGTCAAGACTTGAGATATAACAAACATTGAATGATACCACAAGGAAATCATCTGAAGAACATGTCACACTACAAATATTTCACTCAACTCTTGGGGATATACCCATGGCTAAGGAGCCAATTAAAACATATCTTTTATAAAGAGAATGATGAAAAAAATACTAAGTGTCCTATTCATTTTAGTATGTTGTTTAGACCTACCCCTCATGTTTTATAAAGACAATGATGAAAAAAAATTATGTCTTCTTTGTTAGAAATACATTTTACTATGTTGATCACACATGTACACTATTTAGCATAGGTCACATTGTTTCCTCTTTGGCCTCTCTCATGGAGGTTGTGTTTGACATTCTTCTAAGTTGTTTGATTGATACTACTTTTGTTCATGCATTTTAGAGATAGTGTTGCATTTCCATTTCCTTTCTATATTAATGTAGATAAGAAGCCCAACATTGTGATTATTTTTCCATGCAAGAAACTATGGATTCAACATAAATTTTGTGTGTAACATTAGTTTATTGAGGACTTGACATTAAAATAGGTGGACCACTACCAAAAGGCCACTTGGAAACATTTGTCATTGCCATAACTGTCAAAATTAGATTTATCATTCTATCATTGCCCTTACAAAGATATATTTTGAGGAATATTGGAGGAACAACAATTGTAGAAATCCATGATTGCCACTTTGAATCCATGGCTAGAAGAATTTATCCATCCTGTAGTACAATGCATGACTCTCCCTCCACACCCATACACTTTTAGAATTGCCCCTCCAATAGTGAATGCAACCTTACTGATATTATACAATATTGTTCCAGTTCATTTATGTTCCAAAAATCATGAATTATATTCCAACAATATCTCCATTGAGTTTCCTTCTCATGGGATTCCTGATTCCTTCTCCTCCTATAAATACTCACTTGCCTAGTGGAAGAATAGTGTAAGCATCTAATTCTTTGCCCAATTTTTTTATTTTCCCTCCTTATGAGCTAAAAGGTTTGAAGGGTCCTCCTCCATAACATCATTTTCTTCATCTACACATGTTATGAGATATTGCACATTTGGATTCAACTAAAAAAGTTCAGAAACATTGAAAGAGATCACTACATTCTTGATATAAGTTTTACCTAATGCACCATGATTAGATGATGTAGAAGTGTGGTAATCAACATCAACCAAAATTAAATCAATTTTTTTGCTTCAAGTTTTAAATTTCTAACTACGTGCTCACCTCTTGTTTTAGTCTATAACTTGGTCCAATGTTTAATGTGGATGGATGATGGACATGGATATCCATCAAAACACTAGATTAAACATCTCTTGTATCTATGTGTGCAAAATGTGGAAGAACACATGGGAAAATGCGTAAAAGGAATGGATGCATATTTTATAGTGGAGTGAAAATTTGGAAAGTCATGTGTCTATGTAGAAATAATCATTCAAAAATAGGTGCAATGACTTTTGACAGAAGGACAATGATAGTAGGAATTCACAAACAAAATTGTGCATCATAAAGCCAAATTCCAATTCCTCTTCTAGCAAACACGAAGCCTAAAATTTGAATAAATTGGATGTTTTTGAATTGTTACATATTATTTTAAAAAAATATATATTCTAGCAATCTATCACAATTGTGACATCTTGGTCATCACACTAGCAGTATTGTTGTCTCATACCCATCACAACTACAATGGATAAATCTGATGGATATTCATCGCACCCACATCACTGCTATTGCAATCTATCTCATTTACAAAAACCATTTTGATGGATGATTTTCATCCATAAAGTGAAGGCATCACTATTGTGACAAATGACTAAAAATGTTAGATCTTGTAAACACGATAGTTGTCTAATGCAATTACGACAATGTGATGATAAATTCTTGGCCTTGCCTTCTACCAAATTGCTACACTAAAATTCATTTCAATTGTGATGATAAATCTTGCCATCAAAAATTTTGATTCCAAAAGTTTGATTCTCATCAGACAGGAGCCAATTCTTGGTACTATTGCTTGGGTGATGAGTGACCATCACAATTGTGATGACCTATCATCGCAATTTGGGTCCAAATATAGTAGTGAGTGGACCTTGGAGACACTTCACTATGGGGTGGTTGCAAATGTTCTAGGCTCCCCATCATCAAAATAGGCATGTCACTAGGGTTCAATCTCCCATATGAAGCTAATGACATAAACAAATCAATGTCACGATGAAAAATTCAAAAATTGCAAAGTGGTGCCCCAATTCACTGATGAACACATCAAGGAAGATCACTATGCCAAATTAAAATGAAATAGAATCTCTCTAAAGTGAGAGATATTATTTTAGATATAAATATTGTAATCCTATATCATTGCACAGATTGTCAATAGCTCCCACAAGCTCTAAGCTATGATCCTCAGAAGATCACTACCTAAACATTCTTAGTGCACCTTGGGGACACTTTGGTGTAGGGTGGTTGTAAATGTTCTAGGTTCTCCATTGTCAAAATAAGGGTGTCTATTGAGTTCACCTTCCCATATGATGACATGATGAGGAGTTCAAAAGTTGCATAGTGGTGCACTAATTCACTAATGAACACTGCAAGTTTTGGCATCAAGAAAGATGCCATGCCAAATTCAAAAAAAATTGAATCTCTATGAAGTGAGAGATCTTATTGTAGATATTGATATCAAAATCTTGTAGCATCTTACATTTTTTGATACCCCTCATTAGCTCTTAGTTACGACAACCATAAGATCAATGCCCAAATGTGCTTAGTTCACCTTGGGGACACTTTGGTTTTGGAGGACACATACATTATTAGTTCTCTATGAAAAAAAGAGATTCAATAGGATTCACCCACCCATCTCAAGTGAACAAAATAGATGAATTGATGCCATAATGAATGATTTAAAAGTTGGGCAATGGTGCACCAATTCACTGATGAACAGTACATGTTTTGGCATCAAGAGAGTTCATTATGACAAGTTTTTTTTTAAAAATAATTTCTCCAAAGAGAGAGAGGTTATTGTAGATATTAATATCATATTCCTCTATAATCTCACAATTTGTTGATACCTCTAATGAGCTGTGAGTTATGACCTTGATAAGATCACTGCTCAAATGTGCTTAGTGCACCTTGGAGATGCTTCAATGTGGGTTGGTCGTGAATGTTCTAGGATCTCCATGGTAAAAATAGGGGTGTCACTAGGATTGACTTGACCATTCAGAGATAATGACACCAATGAATTGATGCCACATCAAACAACTTAGGGCCAATTGACAAATTTTACAATAATTGCAATTTATGATACTATTACGTCAATGACACTTTAAACTTTGTAAATATGACTAATATTAATTAGATGAAATGAAAAACCATTTTTATGCTCCTTCTATGTTGTTAGATGAATTTCAATACTTTGACCACTTTAATGGACCTTTGACCAATAGGGACTAATAGACCAAATGGTTACATAGATGACCATAAGAATTTTCCATTGAAATCTATTATATGAAAACACTAATTAGAGAGTTACATGAAAAAATTTAATAAGTGAACAAGTTCATATTTTCAATCTTTTAAGCGTTTCATCATAATTATAGGTGAATGATAAAAATATGAATATATATTTTCCATATAGAGAAATATTTAGATGTAACAAAAGGTATGCAATATAGATGTATCATTGTGCATACTACATTCCTTTTGTATATCATAGATACAACCATATTATCTACACAACTATCAAAAAGCCTATAGTATAAACTATCATAGAATTGTCTTCGTTCCACTCCTTAAAATATTTCTATCTTCATGTACTACTACTCTTGATGACACATACATTCTAATATCATACAAAATGTAAGTATTCTAGGCATTTAATAATAAGTATTCAAGCATATAATAAACATATGCAACCTTGTTGTGAGTTAGTATTACCTAGTGGAGTGTTCATAAAGGGTCATCTCTCTACTTGATCCTTCACCTCCACTCTTAAATGTATATTTTTCCACTTCATATGCCTTTTTTGAAACTATTATCTTTATAATATTTTCTTTGCACCCCTCATAGAAACATGTCACAAGTTTTGGTAAACCACAACATTGTGAGTACTTCTCATTTAAGAAATTATTTCTATAAAAGAAACAACCAACACCTTTAGGACATAAGAATTGATCTATTAACAATCTCGATGATTTTGGATGTCTACTAACAATACAAATTTCCAACATTTCATTAGTATGGAAAGTAGAACAGATGGAGTGTAATAGCTCATGGTGCATAGAAATATCCACATGATATTTGAAACATGTATTTTGAATGTTAAGTGGAACACAATGAAGTGGCTTCATTGATTCAAAATCCCCTTGTGATATATGTAATGTTAGATAAGTCTTAAAAAATTATTTGAGCAACATTGTTTGACTTACCTCCAAATCATGTTTTGGATATAGGGTGTATTATTTATTGCAAATTATCAACTTCAAAACATCCTTCACATTTGGTGACAATCTTGAGATAGAGTGCCAAAATTATGAATTTTTTTCCTTCACATTATTAATTAGCTTCTTATTGAAACATAGAAGTCTCCCACCATAAGCCAATTTATCTATTTGAAGAGGATCATCAAGTCTCTCTCTTATTCTAAGTTCTCTACTCAAAGTTGTATGACTTATGTTCAAGTATAAATTTTTTTTCTAATAGATCTAGCTTTTCTCAAATGAGGACCTTACCGATGAAGTTGTAATAACCCTTTGAGTAGCAGTCTTTTCCTTTTCCCTGATATTTCTTCCTATACTATTGAGAGAACTGGAAATATTCTTCATAATAATGAGATTTGTCTCCATTTTCTTGTTGACATGAATCTTTAATTGGATAGCATAGGTTTTATATTTTGCATCTTTAACAATTGTACAAAAATTTTGAATTGATCCACCAATGTTATGTTGCCAAGATACTATTCATATAGCTTTGAAGCTAACAACCAAACCATTCTATGTGATCTCTTCCCTTCCAATGTGCTCAAAATGGTTTCATCAATCTAAATTAACCATTTGGGTGATCTAACACATATATCATTAGACATTTGTCCCTCTTCATTAAAAGGGATCTCATTTCCATTATAATGAGACATGTAAGGTTCATAATTTGCAATATTACCACTATCATTCTCCATTGCTACATTCTCATTTTCAAGCTCTACATTTTTCAAGTCAACATAGAAGTAAGTCTATGAAGACTGGTAGAGTAGCAGAGAGAGATCATAGTTGTATGTACAAGGATTTTCTTGTCTAGTGATGCATGGTCATGGACATGTTTTGTATAGTGTTTTGATGACTTGGTTTAATGCACAACATGTAAGTTGAAGATGTATGAAAGTTGTACTTGATGTATAGAGAGTAGTTTAGAGATGGAGTGCTTGGAAAATAGTTTTTGATATTTGTATTATATATTTCATCTAAGATGTGGTGAGAAGATATGTGGTTATCCAGTGACAGAGGATAGTCAGATGATAATGTTAGCAGATGCACAAGACCTAGTATCACATGTGTGAATTTTTTTATAGACTATGAGCCGATAGTGCTAGTTTAATTGTAATTCATTAATTATCTTATTATAATTACTTGGGAAAGCCTTAATGCCAACTCAAGGAATTATTTTGAAGACATGGCATAAAGGAAAGATATTTTCCTTTTTTGTAGTGTATCAAGCATTATATGAAGTATGAAGTGCAAAATGGAATAGAGTGTTTACTGGATGTGAGTAAGCGATCCAAGGGATTATTGGATATGAGTATTGTAATCTAGTTACAAGATTAGAAGGAGCAAAAGTCTAGTTGACATAAAAAGGAAGGAAGTACTATTCAATTCTATTATTCTACAAGGAATAATACATAGATCATTTGGATAGTGGGTTCATTGGTCTTAACCTTGAAGCTATTTGGGTAGTAGCTCAAGTTGTCTTCCACAACTCCTAATAGGGTTGGCACAACTCCTAACAAGTTTGGAATCTCCTTATAGGGATTGAAAGTCTCCTAACAAGCACTGATATGTATTGAATGTTGTTATAGACTTGTAACAGGGTGCATCCTCTAACAAGAAATATTTATATTAGTACATCATCTTGTGGGTACCATCCCCACTAGGGTTTACCCTCTGATTAAGAGTTTCCATAGTTAATATATCTAGTGTTATTGTGTATGACAAAGAGTCAAAAGACAGTTGTCAAAGAAGAGAAGATTGAAGAATGCAGTGAAGTAGAGAGAAATCTATTCATGTGCAACATGAGAGCTAGAGAAGCTCTACCATTAGCTCTTCCAAAGAATGAATATAGTCACATAAAGAAAATTCAAACATCTCATGAAATTTGGAAAGCATCAGAATCTTGTTTTGAAGGTGATACACATACAAAGAGAGTAAGATTTCAAAACTAGATATGTACATTTCAAGATACTAAAATGATTGAAGATGATTTTACAACAAACTATATTAGTAGGGTATCAAAAATTGTTGTAGGAATAAAGTCACATGGTTCAACTAAAGAATAAGATTAGGTTTTGTGGAAGATATTGAAAACCTCAAGACACCACCATTCAAGCAAGTTTCTCAGATAATTCAACTTCTAATACCCTGCACTAAGGAGTTTACCAAGAAAACATTGCTTGGAAGATTAGAAGCAACAAAAGTAGATATAAAGAAATTAGGAGAACTGACAAGAGTTGAGATTGCTTTTTAGTGCCTTGAATATTTAGCCAAGCCTATCTAGAAGTGCAAGCACACATGTAGATTTTGCTAGTAACAACAAAACTAGATCTGATGAAGACAAGAAGATCGAGGAAGGTATATATCTTCTTATGAGAAAATAAAAATATGGTAGGAATATCTTTAAATATTCGACATGTAATGAGTTTGGTCATTATGCATCTAAATATCCTAAAGCAGAGAAAAGTATAAGAGAAAGTTTAAACCTAGAAGAGATAGAAATTGTTTGTATACTAATGAAGATGATGAATCTAATGAAAGAGGTCAAAGTGGAAGTGATGATGAGGTAGGATTCATAGCAATATAGGAATATGATCTTGATAGAGAAATTGGAGAAGAAAAGGCTCTAGTTTCCCAAGTTGAAAAGAAATCTAATTGGATAATAGATAGTGGTTGTTAACATGACATGATTGGTGATATGAATAAGTTTGTTAAATTTAGGAACGATGATGGAGGTATTTTTAGAGTTGACAGCAACACAACTTGTCATATTACATGGATTGGATCCATTCCTTTAGATGGAAGAACTAACACTGAAGATGTTTATTTTTTTGATAGATTAAAGCATAATTTTTTGAGTGTTGGATAGTTTCTAGACAAAGGGTATCAATTTCAATTCACATAAAATACTTGCACTATCAAGGATAAGGATGGTAAGATTATTAGAATTGGAACTAGGTCCAGATGTAATGTATTTTAGTTGAATCCCACTACAATGACTTTTTTGGTTGCCAAAGTGGACAACAATTGGTTATGGCATACAAAATTTTTTCATATAAACTTTGATAATATTGTAAAGGTTAGTAGCATGTTTGTAGTTAGAGATCTACCTACGATAATTAAGCCTACTAATGTAGTTTGCAAAGAATGTATTTTGGCTAAGAAGAAGATGATATCTTTTCCCAACAAGAAGTTCACTACCACAAAGAAGCTGGAGATTGTTCACACAAATTTAAGTGGTCCCTCAAGAACAAGAGGATTCTATGGTGAAAGGTATTTCATGAATTTTTTTTATGATTTCACTAGAATGATGTGGGTAGCATTTCTTAAAGAGAAGTCTAAAGCTTTTAAGAATTTAAAGATATTTAAGAATAGAGTTCAAAATGAATCTTGTGTTAAGATAAAATAATTAAGATCAGATAGACGAGGAGAATTCATCTCTAGAGATTTTAACATATTTTGTGAAGAGAATGGAATCAAAATGTAGATATCTTCACCTAGTACACCTAAATAGAGTGAGATTGCAAAAAGAAGAAACATATTAGTAGCAAAGGCAACAAAAGTGATGTTGTTTGAGAATGATGTATCCAAGACATTTTGGAGAGAAGCAATCAATACAATAGTGTACACTATGAACAAAGTATAAATTAGACAAGGTATGAGCAAGACACCTTATGAACTATAGTTTGGTAATTCACCATTAGTTAAGTATTTTAGAATATTTGGAGGAAAGTGTTATATTAAGAGAGATGATGATGTTGGCAAGTTTGATCCAAGAAGTGATGAAGGTATGTTTCTTGGATATTCACTAAAAAGAAAGGTATATAGATGTTTTAATCATAGAACTAAGATAATAGTTGAGTGGAAAAATGTTAATATTGATGAAAAGTTTGGAACTAAGGAAAAGATGTTAGATTATAATTTAGATCAAGAAGAAGATAATTGTGGAATTGTTAGACAAAATGTTGAAGTTTTCTTTGAGACTAATAATGATCTATAGAATGATGTGTTAACTGTTGAGAAAAGAGGAGAGCAGAGATATGATCTTAGAGATAAGATAAGAGTTGAGATGACAAATCCTACCCATAACAAGAATGTTACAAGGAATCACCCTTCAGAGAAGATAATTGGAAGTAAAGACAAAGATGTGATGACAAGAAACAAAGTTAATGAAGAGATATGTTTGATTTCTCAAGTTCAACCTAAGAGTGAAAATGAAGCATGTAAAGATGATCATTGGATTCAAGAAATTAAGGAATAATTAGATTAGATTGTGAAGAATCAAACACGAGAGTTAGTTCCTAGACCTAAAGATAAGATCATGATAGGAACCAAATGGGTATTCAAAAACAAGATGAGTGAGTAACACAAAGTTGTAAGGAACAAGGCTAGACTTGTATGCAAGGGATACTCACAACAAGAAGGCATAGACTATGAGGAGAAATATGAACTTGTAGCTAGAATGTAATTAGTATGAGTGTTCTTGGCTTATGCAGTGATTAAGAAGTTCAAGGTATATTGGATGGATTTTAAATCAACCTTCCTGAATGGAGAACTTGAAGAAGATGTATATATTGAGTAGCCTAAAGGTTTTGCTTTGATGAAAGAAAAAGACATGGTATGTAAACTAAAGAAATCTCTATATGGTCTAAAGCAAGCACCTAGAACTTGGTATGCAAGGTTGGACAACTATTTGGAAAAGATTGGATTTGCTAAAGGTACAACAGATGGTAACTTGTATTTGAAAGAAATTGAGAATGGTTTGCTGATAATAGTAATATTTGTTGATGACATCATATTTAGAGATAATGATGAAGTAGGTGATAAGTTTGCTAAAGAAATGAAGATTAAGTTTTAAATGAGCATGATAGGAGAGATGAAGTTTTTCCTAGGATTGCAAATTGTGCAGAACAGTGATGGTATTTTCATTTCACAAGCTAAGTACTTGAAAGATTTGTTAAAGAGATTTGAATTGGAAAGTTATAAGTCTATTGGTACACTTATGATAACTAGTCACAAGTTATCTAGAAAAGATGAGACACATATAGTTGAGAAGAAGAAGTACAAATCCATGATTGGAGGTTTACAATATTTGACTCACACTAGACTAGATATAGAAAATGTAATTGGAATTGTAGCTATTTTTTAAACTGATCCTAAGGAGTATCATTATGCAATAATAAAGAGGATATTCAAATATTTGAAAGGAACATTTGATTATGGAATTTTGTGTGACAGATTGAGTGATTTCACTCTATGTGCATATTTTGGTCCAAATTAGGTAGACAGTATGGATGATAGAAAGAGCAATAGTGGTGGAGAATTTTTTCTTGGAGGAAGATTGGTTTCTTGGATGAGCAAGAAACAAGATTGCATTCCTTAGAGTATAGCTGAGGTAGAATATGTTGCAACAAAAAATAATTGCAATCAAGTGATGTGGATGAAATAGATGTTGAAGGATATCGGCATTGAGTTTGTAGAACCTGTTATCATTTATTGTGATAACACAAGTATAATGAATATTTCTAAGAATTTGGTATTGCATTCAAAAAGTAAGTATATATCTATTATCATGTTTTAAGAGAGAAAGAAACAAAAAAGAAGATCAGATTAGAATATGTGAGTACTAAAGATCACATTATAGATATCTTTATGAAGCCCTTACCTAAAGA
Organism: Cupressus sempervirens; assembly: GCA_028749045.1. Taxonomy (NCBI): domain Eukaryota; kingdom Viridiplantae; phylum Streptophyta; class Pinopsida; order Cupressales; family Cupressaceae; genus Cupressus; species Cupressus sempervirens. Next base: position 102,681,076 of record CM053784.1, read on the forward strand.
TACATTTGAGTACTTGTGAGGTATGTTTGGGGTTATGCCCCTACCTACTTTTGAGTAGATGATGCAATAAGTTTATTAGTCTAGTGGTACAAAGAACTATTGTTAGAATGGATTGAATGTTTTTGATAAGGTAAACAGGTTTTAAGGGGTCCTGAAACCCATAAGTTTAACAACAAGAAAGGCTGAAAATAAGCGAAAAAATGCCCAGCCAAAATATAAGCCTTACAGCTGAAAATAAGCCCAAAGGCCCAGCCCAAAACAACTGCCCACTAAAAAGGCCAGAGAACCAACTAGAAAAACAGAGACCAGACAAAAAGCCAAAGCCAGGAGAAACAAAAACCAAAGGACAGAGACCCAACCTAGCAGACTACTTCTCCATCTCGAGCATGGTCTGGGCAGCTTCGGCGCACTCTTGTTGCTATTCTGCCTTATGATCCTGGGCGTTCGTCAAATCTTGCTCCATAGTGTTGTCCTTGGCTTTATGCACATCCAGCCTATCTTTGTCTCTGTTCCGTTTATCATCTTCCTCCATCTGGTTCCTGTCTTTGAGATTTTCCAAGAGAGAGAGGATGTTGTCGTTGATCGAAGCGAGGAGGGAGATCATTTGACTTGCCAGGTTGTGATTGTAGTTCTCAATATTTTTTACTCTCCTCTCCATCAGAGTCTCCCAGCTGTTCCGGTCGCCTTGGCTTTCTGCACCTGTCTTGCTCTTGATTTTTTCCATTTGGGAAACCCTATCTCTAACATCCTCAAGCTCATGGAAAAGCCATTTAATTGATCTAAAGTTGTCGATCATGCTATTGCGAGCATTGTTCAACAGATTCATGCCCGTTTCTCTTGCATTATTAGAAATAGCCACCATAGCCGGGTCAATTAGCTCATTGAGTCTAGGCTTCTCGAGGTCGTCCACCAGGAGTTGGGGGTTCATCGCCTCTCTGTAGATTCCCATAGTGGCCGTTCTCACATTGAAGTTCTTCCAAGCCTTCCTTCTGTTATTAACTTGCACTTCCCCCTCAATCTGTCCAGAGTTGTCATTTTCCTCCAAAGGAGGCTGAGGATGTATAGGGGAGAGGGGAATGGGCAGAGAATCCTGTCCCTGACTACTGGAGCATTCCATGCTCTCTCCCTCCCTCTTCTGTCTTTTTCTCAGTTTCTCCTCATCCAGCTCCTCCTTCGAAACCTTGTCAGAATCATCAGTATCCATTTCCTCCTCCACCTCAGCAGAGCCAATTTTAGCTGGGGTATGACCTCTAGGGCTCTTTCTGCTGGGTAATTTGATAGAGGGGTAATCCTTCTTATGGCTTTTAGTCTTCTTACCTGAATGCTCAAAAACCTCATCAGAGCTGATGCTCTCGACATCATCAGAATTTGAGGAAAAATTGGAGCTGCTCTTGTCAACATCCGCCCCCTGGATAGGGTTTTTGCTAATGGTTTGAGCGTGGAAATGCTCATGAATCAGAAGCAAAAGACCCTCATGCAGTGTCGGGTTGACGGTAGCTTTCTTTTTAAAACTAGAAATGGCCTTGTTCATCGAGTTAAAAAGAAAATACGGGAAGGAGATCTTACTACCATGGCGAAAATGGTTCAGAATCACAAAATGGTGAGTCCTAACCCTATCAAACCTGGGGTCTAGGGTTATATATTCAACGACAGCATAGAGAACATACCTCTAGAGCTTCTTTATAGTATCCGTTACAAAAAACGTCTCTTTCTTGCCCAGCTTGTTCAGCTCTTCAGTGTTTTTCACAAAATCCTTGATTGCATTAGAAGACATCTTCTTGTCTCTAAAGAATTTATGCCCCTCCATCGGAATCCCCATGACTTCAGCAACCACATCCTCAGTAATTTGAAAGTAGACCCCGTTCACCTTAACCTTACCATTATTCCATGAATTCACCATGCTGTTAGTGATCTCAAGATCCAAGCCATGAAGTTTCTCGAAGAAATTAGTAACCCCACCCTTTTCCAGCTCTCTCCAAACTTTGGCCTTGTTCTTCCACTTCTGAACTTCCCCCACCGGCTCCTTTCTGCTCCTCTCACCCGTCATGTTTACCTGATCAACTTCCACAATTCTCATGAACTCTGAACTGTGCAAGTTATTTGCATTCGAAAAAATGGTGATGTTTCTTTTATGATACCCGTGAATATACCCCTTTCTGAAAATAATGGTACCATCCTTTCGAACGTGTCGAAATGTCAGAGGAAACCCCTTTTGCTGGTGAAAATCACGATGCCAATAATGGCACTTACCATTTATTAAGCAATCTTTATTATCCATAATTGCATTGGATTTGAGCCGTCCTTCCCAAGATTTTATCTTGGTCAATAAGCAACTTTGCCTCCGCCGGAAAATATTTTCCGGCATGCTAGGTCAGATTATTGGTGGCGTTAACCCCTTTATTAGCAAACCAATCAACGACTAGGTTTGCCTCTCTGTAAACATGAGTGACGTGGACCTTATCGAACTTTGTGAGAGTGGCGCAAGTCTCAGCAATTATGTTCGCAATCGTCCACAAGGGAGGGGAAATACCATTAATGGTATTAATAATGTTTTTGGAGTCCCCCTCAAGCCAGAGTTTAGTAATCCCGGCTTCAAAAGCCAACTTGACCACCTTACTCACAGCTCTTGCTTTAGCCAGATGAATAGTCTGGATTCCTAGCAGGGAAGCAAAGGCAGCTATTCCCTCCCCATAGCTATTTATTATGATTCCACCACAACCTGAAGGGCCTGGGTTACCCTTAGAAGCCCCATCAAAGTTGGCTTTTGACCAACCATCTGGGGGGAGAAGCCAGCTAGCATCCTGCCTTTTGAGGTTCCTGTCTTTTTCTTTAGCTATCTTTCTGTCCCCTTCTTCTTCTTCTTCCTCCTTCAGCACTTGGAGATTTTCCTTTATATTCTTCGAGACCTTCCTGCCAAGGATTATATCCGGCTCCTCTCTATCTCTAAATATTCTATTATTCCTTTCCTTCCAAATTCCCCAGCAAAAATGGGGTCAAATCTAGTCTGAGTGATCCTGCCGACCAGCAATCTTACAAAGACCTTTCCACTGATGGAAAAAATCCATGAGATTATCCGGTTTGCACCAGAGGGTTTCATTATCATGTGTGATGACATTCCACACCTCCCTGGCATAGTCACATAAGATGAAAATGTGATTTCCGATCTCAGCCTGATTCTTACACAAGGGACATCTACTGGGCATAACATGTCCTCGCTTCATGAGATTGTCATGAGTAAGGATTTTGTTCTGAAGAGCCAGCCAGTAAAAAATGTTGATCTTTGGAGTGAGACCCGGAATCCAAGCCTCCGCCGAAGGGGCCTTCTCTTTTAAGCTCCAAAGGGAATTATAGCCTGAGGCAACAGAGTATCTTCCATTGGGATTATCCCTCCAGACCAGCTCATCTCCCAAATTGATAGGAATGATGGAATTGAGCATAAGCATTATAGGAGTCAAGTCCTCAGAGATGAGGGATAGGTCACTCCATTCCTGGCCATTCCAATAATCACAAACTTTGGACCCAATTTGATCAGTACAAGCTTGCATCCATCTCTCAAAAATAGGGTTATTGATAAGTGGATCTTGGGAAAGCCATCTATCCGACCAGAACTGGATGTCCTTCCCATTTCCCAATTTCCATGATATCCTGGCCTTAGCCAGGTCCCTGGCTTTCATGATCCCATTCCAAATGTTCGATCCTTTTGGGATATCTTCATTAAAAAGGGTGAAAAGAAGAGTGGGTCTTCTAAGGTACTTATTTATCAGGGTGTCCCTCCATTCACCGGTGCTACTGAAGATCCGCCATATTTGTTTAGCTAGGAGAGCCTTATTGAGGTGGGTGATCTTTCTAATGCCCAGACCTCCGTACCTCTTAGGGAGGAAAACCTTCTCCCAAGAAACAAGAGGGTATCTTTTCTTCCCTTCATTACCATTCCAAAGGAAGTCTCTCTGGATTTTCTCCATTCTTTCAGCTATTTTCCTTGGAATTCCAAAGAGGCTTAGGGCGTAGATTGGCAGATTTTAAAGAGAAGATTTGACTAAGAGGCATTTCCCCGCTTGACTAAGAGAGACCCCTTTCCAACCAGCCATCTTCCTATTGAATCTGTCCAAAATACCATTCCAAAAAGACTCCGGGGGTGAGGATCCCAAAGGGAGACCAAGATAGGTAGAGGGGAAAGAGCCTACCCCACAACCCAGAATCCTGGCAATTTTTCTTTGTCTAAACACAGAGGTGTTGATGAAAAAGAGCAAGCTTTTGTTCCAATTAATCAGCTGACCCGTCCCACTGGAGTAAGTATCAAGAATCTTCTTCAGGGCTCTGGCCTCTTTGACAGAAGCTTCCCCCCCCAAGATAGTATCGTCAACAAATTGCTGATGAGTGAAGGGAACGCAATTAGAGGAGGGAAGGATCCCTTTGATACAAGCCTCACGCTTTCTATAGTCTATAATCCTTCCTAACCATTCAGCTAAAATGATGAACAAAATGGACGAAAGGGGGTCTCCTTGTCTGAGGCCTCTGGAAGGTTTGAAAAAATTAGAAGGGACTCCATTAACCAGAACAGCCAAGGAGGAGGTGGACACCAATTGAGAGATAATTTTGCAAACTTTACTGTCAAAGCCAAAAGTCGAGAGGACCTTCCCAAGGAGAGACCAGTCCACCCTGTCATAAGCTTTAGAAAGATCCAGTTTGAGAAACATACCTTCCCGTTTGGATGCCTCAAGAGAGTGGATGACTTCGTGCACCATCTGGACAGAATCCAAAATTTGTCTCCCTGGAACAAAACCCGATTGACGCTGCGAGATTATCATGGGCAAGATCTTGAGCATTCTTAAAGTGAGGACTTTAGAGATGATCTTGTAGAGTGAGTTGCACAGACTAATAGGTCTAAAGTTGTCCAACGAGTCTGCCCCAGGGGATTTAGGAATGAGAACCACAAAAGTTGAGTTTAGCTCCTTGAGAATAGATTTGGCTCCAAAGAATTCCTGGACAGCCTGAACAACCTCTCCCATGATCACCGGCCAGAACCTTTGGAAAAAAAAAGTGGGAAAATTGTCTGGGCCTGGAGCCTTGTCAGCAGGCAGAGAAAAGAGAGCCTCTCTAACTTTCGAAGCATTAGGAATAGCACAGAGCTGTTTATTATGGATAGGTTGAATGAGCTGAGGGATACAGTGTAACAAATCCTCCTAGTCCAAATTGGAAAGCATTGGGTCCTCAGAGAGAAGGCTAGAGAAAAAGGAAACAGCTTCTTCCGAGATGGTAGATTCTTCAGTTAACAGCTCCTGCCCCTTTCTGATACCATAGATCCTGTTACTAGCACGATCTTGAGGGTGGTTAGGTGAAAAAACTTAGTGTTCCGATCTCCTTCCTTTAGCCAGGTGATCCTCGATCTTTGCCTCCAAAATTTTTCTTCCTTATTAATAATGTTATGAATTTCAGACAGGGTCTTGAGCTCCGAAACCCTGTTGGTCTCAGTGTAACCTTCCTTCTGAATGCAATCTTGGATAATAGTTAGATTATCAAATAACTCTTTCTTTTCATGGAAGATATGACCAAAATCAGACTTGTTCCAAATTTTAATCATCCTCTTCACATTGCTAAGTTTTCTGGTGACTCTGAACATGGCTGAGCCCTCCACCTCTATCCCCCACCATTTCTTGATATTATCCAGGAGGTCAGGGTGAGAGGTCCACATTTTCTCAAACCTGAAAGGATGGTATCTCCTGTGTACCAGAGGGGAAACTAAAAGAGAAATGGAAGAGTGGTCCGAACCAATTCTGGGAAGCAGAGATAGTCTGCAGCTGAAGGATTGAAGCCAGTCTGAAGATATAAGATCTCTATCCAGCCTAACCTGAATGCAATCATGGCCTTTTCTCTTGTTTGACCAGGTAAAGGATCCGCCCTTAAGCTCTACGTCCATAAGGGCCAGATTATTTATGAAGTTAGAAAGATCCTGTTTACTTTCCCAATCCGGGGGCATACCTCCCTTTTTCTCTTTATCTTCTAGCGGTGTGTTAAAGTGTCCCATGATTATACCTTTCTTAATGTCACAATCCTGCACCATATTACCAACTTTGGTCCAGAAGTTTTTTCTATCTCTCTTATTATTGGGGGCGTAAATATTCACTAAAAACCAGGAATCATTGGTGTGCAAATGTTGAACTCTGCAGAAAAGAATGTTATCTTCATCATACTCAGCTACTATATTGAAATACTTATCATTGAAAAGTAATAGCAGTCCTCCAGAGGCTCCTTTAGAGTTAGAGGCTATGCCCTTCATGCTATTGTTGAACTTAATATTTTCCATCCTTTCCTTCTTCATTTTAGTTTCCTGGATTAGAAACACATCAGGCCTTTGGTCCCTTATCATATTTCTAATAACTTCTTGCTTGTGGATTCCATTGAGTCCACGAATATTACAAGATAAGATCTTCATGATTTAACTACTAAACATGCTTCTTGGATGGTGCGTTGCGTACCATCCTTAATGTTTCTTCTGGCTTCCTCTTTCCTGATTTCATTCTTGTTTTTCCTTCCCACTAGGTTAGATTTGTGGCCGAGATCAGCCTTGGCCATGCTTCTAGTAGAAGGGGGAGATACCGGAGAAGGGTCCCTGCTATTCTTCTTCTTTCTACTCCTGACTTCTGTCCAGGGATTCTCTTCTCCCTCTAGTCCTTTGTCCAGCCAAGCATCAATTCTCGCCAAATCTTCCATTGTCGATGCAGAAAGCCTCTCTATGATTCTGTTTACTATTGAAGGGGGGGGACAACACACCGAGTTAGGGTCCTGGGACATGGGTTCCCCCTCCTTTAGTTCTTCCATGGAGTTCGGGACAAAGGATAGTTTCAAGTCATCCTCCTGAGAATCCAGAGGGGGAAGAGTCATATTTTCACCTGTCTCCTCAGGTTTCTTCTCAGATTCCTTCGCATTGGGGAGAGGTGTTGAATCGTCTTTCACTCCTTTCTCTTCTCCCCCTCCTACGTTTCTAGTCACCCGAGGAGGCCCTGATTCCTCTTGGGGCGCATTAGGAGCAGTATTTGTTTTTCCTTCTGCCTCTCCATTTGCCTTGACTTGCGATGCTTTTTTCCTCCATTCTTTTTTGGGATCTAGAGAATCTTTTATCCCCCCTTGTGGACGAGCCTTTCCCACCGTACTCTTCCCTTTGAAAAGTGGGCATGATCCAGCTTTGTGGCCAGCCTTCTTACAATGGAAACAAGCAAAAGGCACACTTTCATAGTCAATCTTTTGAGATCTGTTTCCAAGACGAGATTGTAGTTCTAAAACTTAAGGCATGTCTTGGCCTTCGATGACTCCTACACAGATTCTTGCGTAGTTCAATCTTTTCTTAGCTGCTATGACAGGGTCAATGGAGAGGAGCTCTCCAAAGGTCCTAGCTATGCCATCAAAGACATCCTCATGCCAATATTCCAAAGGAAGTTCCAGAAGTCTTAACCAAACTGGAACCTGAGATTGGAAATCATTGTTCAAATCCAAGTTGGATGTCCATTTTTGCAATATTAGGTTGGATCTGCCCAAAGACCAGTTCCCAGCACATAGTATATGAGAAAAATCTTCCGAGCAAGAGAACTCGAAAGACATGAAGCCTTTGGCCATAGCAGTCACTTCTACATGCCCTTTAAGGTCCCATTTTCTCCTGGTAAATGTCCTCACTACATCAATATTAGGTCTTGGCCCTACAAATTTTCCTACCAGAGTGTTCGCCATGCTTAGGATATTGTTGTCAATAATTTCCTAAGGGATTTCCAGAGCAAAAATACCTTTCTCCTTATCAAATTTGTCAATGACTTTTGGGAAAGACGATTTACCTGATGGTTTTATCCTGAATAGATTCGACCAGCGTCCCCATGCCCCAGACGGCCCACTGCCCACATGGGGGGGAGGGGGAATCTTCTCTCCTGGATGGGGCATCATAACCCATGGGTCCCCATCCTTTGAGGCATCCTCATCTTTCCCCTCCATTTCCTGCCCTGCGCTTGCTGCATGCCTTGCTGCATGCCCTCCTGCAGACGTGCTCTCCTGTCTCCCGCCTTTCTCCAGATTCAAAACAATGTGATTCGAATTGTAGTTCCCGCCCACTCCATCCCTCTCTCTCATCGTGCCCATCCCTCGCTATAGAATGGATTGAATGTTGATGCTTCCTATATGGGGGAGTATCTGTGATGAGCTAAGTCATTTGAGGACTCTTCATATTTGGTCTTGAATAATATCTTTGGACACTTGAACTAGTTAAAGACTTGGAGCAGTAAATTGATGTAATGAGGACTTTGTCATTGATGTCAATGGGGGAGAGAATATGCATAAAAAATTTCTCCTAAGAAATGAAGGAGAACTAAACATCTCCTACGTATGTATGGGGAGGGTGCATGAAAATATGTACTTTATTAGGGAGATTTAGAAATATTCATGTAAGAAAGAAGAAGGAATATCTTTGTAGAGGAGATATGTATTGTGACTTGTTTACTATGAACAAATTTTTCCTATCCTAAAGAAGAAGAATAACAGTGCAATGTTGCAGGGGATTTTAGATTTGATTGATGAAGAAAATTTGAGAAGATGAGAACAATAGTAGTAGTAGTAGAGAACTATTTTGGTGTTCTTGGAACTAATATGTTTTTCATCTATGTTTCCATCAATGCAAAAGGGGGAGATTATTAGCATGAATGCTGATGATAATACATTAGGGGATTATCTTAAGCATTGAAGAGTATTGACTTGTTGCATTCATGGTTGTGTTTGTCATTGATGTCAACATAGCAGTAAGTTTGTGAAGACTAGAAGAGTAACAGAGAGAGATCATAGTTGTATGGACACCATTTTTTCTTTTTTGGTGATGTGTAGTCATGGACATATTTAGTACAGTGTCCTAATGATGCGGTTCAATGTGCAACATGAAAGTCAAAGACATATGGAAGTTGTACCTGATTTACATAGAGCAGTTCAGAGACAAAGTGCTTGGAAAGTAGTTTTTGATTTTTAAATTATATCTTTCATCTAAGATGTAATGACAAGATGCATAGTTAGCTAGTGATAGAGGATAGTTAGATGATGATGTCAATAGATGCGCAAGCCCTAGTATTGCACGTGTGAAGTTTTGTATAGACTGTGAGAAGACAATGATATTGTAATTATAATTAATTAATTATCTTATTATAATTAATTTGGAAAGTCTCAAGACCAACTCAAGGAATTATTTTGAAGATATGGTATAAAGGAAATATTTTTTCCTTGTTTTTATTGTATTAAGAATTGTATGAAGTGTGAAGTGCAAAAGGGAGTAGAGTCTTTACTAAATGTGAGTAAGCGATCCAAGGGATTATTGGAGGTGATTTTTGTGATCTGGTTACAAGATTAGAAGGAGAAGAGCTCTGGTTGATAGGACAGAGGAAGGAAGTACTATTCATTTCTATTATTTTGCAAGGAACAATACAAAGATCATTTGGACAGTGGGTTCATTGATCTTAACATTGAAGCTATTTGGGCAATGGGTCAAGTTGTATTCCACAACTCCTAAAAGGGTTGGGACAACTCCTCATAGGGTTAGAATCTCTTAACAAGGATTCAATGTCTCCTAAAAAGGATTGATATGTACTAAATGTTGTTATAGACTCCTAATAAGGTCCATCTAACAAGGAATATTTATATTAGTACATCATCTTGTGGGTACCATCCCCACTAGGGTTTTCTCTTTGATCAAGGGTTTTCCTAGTTAATATATTCTATGTTATTATGTATGAGTATCTTGGTGTGGTGTATGATTATATTTCTCATATGGTTAAGTTTGTTTAAGGTTGATAATTGTGATAATAGTTGGATAATTAATTCACCTCCCCCCTCTAAATTATATTGTTCGAATATATATTCTAACATTAACTTGATTCACATTTTCAAATTCAACATCATCTTCACTAGAAACTACTATTAGAAATAGGAAATACTAAGAGGAGGAGGGAGGTTAATCAATATCTCACAATTTTTTTCCTAATTATGAATATCATTAACAATCTTAGGACTTGCAAAAATGAATAAATTGATTACGATGAATGGTAAACATATCCATAAAGTAATGCAACATATAGCAACATATTTTGTTAACTAGGGAAACCCTTGCCAAGGGAATGTTAGAAAGTAAAGTCCACTAAGATAATTGAGGTGGGGGGGAGGTGGGGTTGAATCAGTTATAAGATCAATACAAATTTTATCAACCTTATTAAATCTTGAACATAAGATCAATATCAACAACAATAATAAGAAGATACACATACAATAATCCTAAATATGTTAACTAGGAAAACCTTTAATCAAAGGGAAAACCCCTATGGGGATGGTAACCACAAAATGATGTACTAATATATAAGTTCATTGTAAGAGGATGGACTATTTTAGGATCCACTGGAATATATTTAGCACATATCAGTCCTAATTAGGAGACTTTGAATCCCAGTGAGGAGATTCCAACCTTGTTAGGAGTTGTGACATCCTTGGTAGGAGTTGAAGAAGGTAAATGGACCCACTATTGAAAAAAATTTAAGGGATAGGCCACCAAACTCATTGTCCAACTAGCCTTTGTATTATTCCTTTCAAAGTAATAGAAATATAATTTAAACTCTTTTTCTATCATCTTACCATGCCCCTATTTCACCAAAACACTTCTCAAATCTCAATACCAGACCTAGAAAATTACATTACAATGATCCCTTTGATTGTTCATTCGCATTTACCAATCTTCTTGTCTTATCACATTCACAATCACTTTCATGCATTCCATATTTTCATCACAAGGAAAATAACTTTCCTTTATACCATATCCCAAAAGTAATTCATTTCTTCCACCTTGAGGCTTTTCCAATTATAATTAAAATAGGTCCTCATTATGATACACACTACACACATCTTTTTATAAGTGAAAAGCATTGTCAACTCATAGTCTTCATAATATCTCACATGTGCAACCCTAGACTTTGTGCTCTTGGTAACATCATCATCAAGCTATATTCTCTCTCTATCTAACTATTCTTAACCAAATTCTATTCTTGTTAGGAGATACAATCCAATTACTAGAAACCACTTCTCAAGAGCTATGTCTGCAAACCATCTTCTATAAATCACAAATAATTCTCACCAGTCTTTGACTTTATGTACATGCACTTAACCACTAAATTAGGACATATCGTAGGATGTGTCTCAATTTGCACTTGACCTTATCTTCAATACTCAATCTTTACGACCTTAATCTTTGTTTTCTACTCTATTATTTTTCTTAGTATATTGACATCAATGACAAACATAGTCATGAATGCAACACATGGTCATGTTTTCAATCTCTCCAAAGCTATATAAATGTTAGGATACTTCCCTAAAGGAATATCATTAGCATTCATGCTAGCAATCTCCCCCTTTGGCATTGATGGAAACATAGATGTAGAAAATCCAATTTCCAAGAATATGAAACATAATGCTCTACTAGCACTCTCATCTTTTCAAATCCTCTTCATCAATCAAATCTGAAACTCTCAAGAAAAAATGCTTCTTCCATTGATATATCTCTTCCCCATTTTTTATGATCATCTTTCTCATGCACTCTCCCCCATTGAAATCAATGACAATTGCATCATTATGTCAATTATTTAGTCAATGTCTTCAACTAGCTCAAGTATTCAAAGACACTATCCATTAACATCTACCAAGATCCCTTTATGACTGAGCTCAAACACAAATACTCCCCCATAGGGGAAGCATCAACATTCAGTCTAGATGAACAATAGTGCTTTGTAGCACTGGAATGATGCAATTTATATATCATCCACTTTGAATTAGGGACATAACCCCAAGCATACCTCTCAAATACTTAAATTTATCTTTAGGTAAAGACTTTGTAAATATATCTTCAATCAAATCTTTTGTATTAACATACTCCAATATGATCTCTTTCTCTACAACTTTCTTTGTCAAGACATGATACTTAATTGATATGTGATTTTTCATAGAATGCAACACAAGATTCTTAGAGATACTCATTGTACTTGTGTTATCATAATGTATGATAACAGGTTCTAAAAATTCTAACCCAATATCCTTTAGGATCTGTTTCATCCATATGTTCTGATTGCAATTATTTATTGTTGGTACATACTTTGCTTCTACTATACTATGTGAAATACAATCTTTTTTCTTTCTTACCCAAGAAACCAATCTTCCTTCAAGAGAAAATGCTACACCACTTGTACTCTTTCTATCTTCCATACTATCTACCTAGTTTGCATTAGTTTATATAAAGTAAATCCATTTGATCCATTATACCACAACCCAAAATTAGGTGTACCCTTCAAATATTTGAATATCCTCTTTACTCATGCATAGTGTGATTCCTTAGGATCAGACTGAAATTTGTCTACTATACCAACTACATTTTCTATATCTAGTCTAGTGTGAGTTAGATATTACAAACCTCCAATCATGGATCTATTCTTCTTCTACTCAACTATAGGTGTCTTATCCTTGCTAGATACCATATGACTAGTTATCATAGATGTAATAACATGTTTAAAACTCTCTAAAGAAAACCTCTTCAACAAGTCTTTGAAATACTTAGTCCATGATAAAAAAAATACCATCGTTGTTGTGCACAATCTATAATCCCAAGAAATAATTAATCTCACCAATGATGCTCATCTCAAATTCATTCATCATTTCATCAACAAATTTTTCTCTTGCTTCATCATCACCTCCAAATAGTATATCATCCACAAATATCACAATGATCAACAAACCACTCTCAAATTCTTTCAAATATAAGTTACTATATGCAGTATCTTTAGAAAATCCCCATTCTCCCAAATACTTATCCAACCTCACATACTAGTTTCTACCTTCTTTCTTTAGTCCATACAATTCTTTCTTCAAATTGCATACCATATCTTCTTCTTCTATCAAATAAAATCCTTTAGGATTCTTAATGTAAAATTCCTCTTCAAGTTCTTCATTTACAAATGTTGATTTCACATCTATTTGATACACTTTGAACTTGTTATTTTCTGCATAGGCCAAGAACATTCTTACTACTTCAATTCTAGCAATAGGTGCAAATGTCTTTTCATAATCCATACCTTCCTGCTATGCATATTCTTTTCATACCAATCGTAGTTTTTTTCTCACAACTTCTTTTAGAAATTCTTTATAATAACTAAGAGGGGGGGTGAATTAGTTATTCAAGGTCCAACATGTCCAATTAAAAACTTTTCATTAAGTGTAGTGAGCCCATGCAACCATACATTCATCCAAGCTTTAATATTCCTATTTAGCAAGTTACTGTAAATCAACATGCAAGCATAACACATAAAAAATGAACACATAACACAGTGATTTACGTGGAAACCCAATTTGACAAAAACCACCAGTAACATGCTACTCAATGCTCACTCTTCTGAAGTGATGCCCTATGAAAGGCCTACCCTATTAAAGGCTTTCAACACATTGTTAAATGTGACCTTGTTAGAGGATTTATCCACCCTTTTAGAAGTGGGCCTTGTTAGAGGACTTTAGAACATTCACTTGGAATGCCACCCTATTAAAGGATTTACAAATGGTTGTTAGAATAACTTAAGTCCATAGGATTTTCATTCTATCCTAACTGATACAATTGCTAGTGAGTAACAATTAGGGATTTTGACCTGATAGCAAAATACAACATAACTTGCAGATCTTCACATTGCCTGGCCTTCAATCTCTGCAACTCTATCAACTTGCCCTTCTTTCAAGCTTAGTCTCCTTGAGTCTTCATGCTCAATGTACCAATGCAATCATCTCTTCTTGACCACTTATACAAGTAGAGCCTCTATGCCCTTCCTTCTCCTAGATGCCTTCTCCTTGACACCCTTCTAACTACTTCGCAATTGGGCACTTCAGCAGCAACAACATCAACAACATTTGCTTCTTAGTCTGTGATTCCTTAAATAGAAGTCTTGGAGTTCCTTTCTTGCTTCCTTTGATTTCAATTTGTATGGATTAGGTAGGATTCATTGTATCTAACCCATATTTTGTTTCCTCTAGAAACTTCTTGAATAATCCCTTTGAATTCACCCAAAAATAGTTTACATAGAATTTTGTACCACTAGCTCATCATCCTTATCCTCCAACTAGTTTACAAAATTCAAGGTAACAACTATGTTGGATCATATTTGGAAATTCTTCATCATTTAAAATAATGTAGCAGATCGACACTATTGAAATCTTGATGCTTGACACATATTGTGTCACTCGGCACCTACTACATTTTTACTGATGCTCAGCATGAGAAGTTCACTTAGCACCAACTAATATTTTCTGATGCTCGACACCTGATACTTTGCTTGGCACTTGAACTTCACTTGGCACCTAAAGATCACTTGGCACATACTAGATTTTCCTTTTGCTTGACTCCAGTTGAGAATTTTTTTTGCTTCAACTAGCCTGCTCAGCACCCACTGATGAACTTAGTTTAAGCTTTGCAATCAACCTTATTACAACTTAAACTTCTAATGTTTCTAAGTGTGACCAACCTCTATATCTTTGAGTATGTTATCAATACATAATTTAACCATTATCTTAACTGATCCTTACACTTCATTACAACATTATAACTTAACCTTTCCCTTAGGTACTCTTGTTACATCTTGTTAATCAAATCCTCTTCATCAATCAACTAAGTGATAGTGCTTGGATCTTATAAGAAAATGTCATTCCTACAAATAACAGGTTTGACATCAATGAAAAAACAATGATTGAAAAAATTCTTTTAGCAACAATCTCCCTCTTTGATCTTCAATCTTCTTCTCACAATGATCTTTTCAATCACATTTCCAACAATCTCCCTCTTTGGCATTGATGGAAAATCAAACTGATCAACCATCACACTAAACTTATTTAACCAAATGCAGACTAGGTTAGAATAGTAAGTCAAATGCCAAAAAGTAATTGTGTTACCATCAGTTTTCACATCTTCCTCTACTATCTTGATTGCCCCTAATTGCTTCATTTATAGTTCTCCTTCTTAGCTGTTGTATCTTTTCTTACATTTTCTCCCTCTATATGCATTTCTCATCTTCTACTATTCTCTATTCTAATTAGCTTCTTCATCTTCTCCTATCAACTATTGATCATTTTTGTCTACTTCTCCCTCTATCTTCATTTGATCAATTTTTGCATTTTATTGACATTTCTCCCTCATACTTTCGATCAAATGATGTTGATCAATTTCTCACTACTTCGCCCTCTTTGACAAAAATGCCAAAGACATATTAGCATCTTACCATGCAAGTGTAGCATTTGCAAATTCATTCAATTTCTCCCTTTGTCACCTTGCTTGTGACTGATTTGGAACTTCAACACACTTTAGGCATGAATCCTAAAGTAAACATCCTCTACATCAATGTGTAATATCTCAACAATTAGCTCATTTGATTTAGGGTAGTCTTGCTTTTGCTTTAAGTAGCCTTATCTAGGGGTATCACCCCTAACTTACCTCTAAGATACTTAAAAGCATCTTTAGGTAGTACTTTTGTGAAGATATCAACAATCTATTCCTTTGAGCTAACATATTCCATCTTCACTTGTTTGTCTTCCACCAATTCTCTTACATAGTGATACTTGATTGCAATATTCTTGGTTTTAGCATGCATTATAGGGTTCTTTGATATGTTGATAGCACTTGTATTATCACAATAAAGTATCACAGGCTCATTTATCTCTTCCTTTATACCTTGCAGCAAATGTTTGATCCATACAATATTGGTGCAATTGATAGCAGTTGCAACATATTTAGCTTCAGCAGTGGATTGTGAGGTACAATTTTTCTTTTTATGAGTCCATGTAATAAACCTTTTTCCCAAGAAAAGCACTCCTCTACTGGTGCATTTCCTATCATCAATGTTAACTCCCCAATATGCATTAGTGTAGGCTTTCAATTCAAACTTTTCACTTCTCTTGTAATACAAACCAAAGTCATTAGTTCCTTTTAGGTACCTCAATATTCTCTTCACTACCATTAGATGATTTTCTCTTGGATTTGCAAAAAATGTTGCCACTATTCCAACAGCTAATACAATGTCTAGTCTACTATGTACAACATACTACAACTTTCCAATCATTAATCTATACAATGTCTAATTCACTTTAGTAGACTCATCATTCTTTGATAACTTATATCATGTTGCCATTGGTTTGCCAACTAGTATTGAGTCTTTTAACCCAAATGTTTTGACTATCTACTTGATGTATGTTGATTGGGTCACAAATATGCCATGCTTCAATTGATGTACTTGTAGTCCAACAAAGAATTTGATTTCTCCAAACATTGATATTTCAAACTCATGTTTCATTTTTTCAGCAAAATCTTTGCATAGAACATCTTTTCCTCCAAATATTATATCATCAACAAAGATTTCAGGTATCAAAATGTCTTTACTTTTTTGTGCCTTGATATAAAATTTGTTGTTTTCATCTATTCTATTGGTTTTATTTTTCGCATGATAATTTTCCCTTGCCTAGAAAAAAAATTAGACTGGATCTATTGATGGTGCGAAAACCTTTTAAAAATATGTGAATATTCTCCATTCTTTTCAAACTTTCTATGCCCCGAGTCTCCCCTTTTCCTTTTTGTTTCTCACCACCTGATCTCTAAAAGATCTACGGTAGTCACTATCTCGCTATGAAAAGATGCAAGTGTTTTACCCTTAGCAACATAGTGACTGCCACTAAGTTGAAAGGCAATGCCATCAAATGGACGTGCAATTTTATTGTTATGTCAGAAGCATTAATGAGGGTGATTATGATTCACTTTCCTTTATCTTTTTGGCTATGAATTAAGCATAGTCACTGAAGGTTGTTATATCACTATGAACAAATTTGTGTTTCTCGTTGTTAGCGACATAGTGCCTTGACAGAAAGTAATCCTGTGGCAACTTTTTTAGAAGATGGGTCCCAGAAAATGCTCCGTCAGATATTAGTTATAAATTTTTGGCACTTGGTGGCATCTAGTGGGATACACATATACATTGGGAAAAGTGATGGCAATAGTGGTTGCTATATCACTATCGAGAAACTTGTGTTTCTCGTCGTTAGCGACATAGAGCCTAGCCAGTAAACAAACACACAGTGGGACACAAACAACATGGTAATATGGCCAAGATTTTAAAATATAAATTTATATGCCAATGGTGTAGGGTTTTCTCATGTCATCAATAACTGGGCCCACACCCTATTCATAAAACATATGAAAGATCATGATCGTCATATCAAGCATAAATCTACAATCGTCACTATCTCGCTATGGTGAGTTGCACGAAGGCTACATACAACGACATAGTGATAAGGGGCCCACCATATTTCTCTTTAGTAATGCATCAAATGTCTTCCTCACAATCAATGCAGAATCAACGATGGTTGCTATCTCGCTATAGCAAGGTGCTCACTTTTTATGTATAGCAAGATAGAGACTAAATGACACGTGTCTCCAGTCATTAGGGGGCCCATCAGAGCGATGAGCAGGGAATCTAAGATTGACATGTGGCAAAAGGGGAGGGAAGAGAAAAGGAAATGATTTTAAAATAAAATTTCAAATGATTCTCCAATGCTTAGATTTTAAAATTGAAATATTTGAATAGTTTGACAATGAGCTTTTTAAATTTTTAAATTTTAAATATGCTTTATTCAGTCTGGGAGGCATATTTTTTAGAATGGTTTTAGGTGAGCATTTTTTGTCCAAAATGTGAAGTGTAATATACTGTTTGAACCAAGAAAGAGTGAATTTTCCAATTTTGGAGTTAGATTTTGAGTAGGTCTCAGCTGGTAGCAGCTATAGGAGGTTTTTCGATTTTGGGGGCTTCACAGTGAAATGTGCAAATTTAATGTTGTAGATGAAATTGTAATCAGATATAGAGGTTTTTTCATCTTATTTGAATTCTCCAACAATTTGAAGGATGAATTGAATGCTTTTGGAGGTGGTTGAAGTAATTGATTTTTTGGCAACAACACAAGTGAATTGCCCAGCAAAGCAGATAATGCAAGCAAAATCAGATTTTTGGAGCCTTAGATTGTGATGATTTCTTGATTTTCCTTCATGAGATGTTTGCAAATTTTAAGTGGGAATATACCAGATATTTTGGCATCATTTATGGTTTTCAAAGTGCAAGTAGATGAGGAAGTTTAGTTTCAACAACTCCATATTGAAGACTCTTTTAGTGGGACACATGTCAAATTAAAATTAGAGACCCAAAAAGATTGTCTCTCCTATATATCTTCCTTTTCTACTTATTGTAAGGGTTCCAATTCTTTGAATAAATTAGGAGGATTGTGAGACCAATCTAGTTCCAATTTCTTAAGTTTTTAGAGTTGTGATAACATTTTCTCAGTATTCTTCTATCATGAATAGCATATTGTATCTCTTTTGAAGCATTTGTTATATTACACAGTCATTCTTTGTGTATTTTCTAAGTTTTGATATACAGATGATGTATTGGTTTCAAGGAAATTAATGCAAAGAGTTTAACCTTCTTAGTTTCATTTTGATTCTCATCTCCTTCTTATGTTATTTGTAATGTTTTGTGTTTGAGAATAAAGAGCTTGGACTCAGTTGCAACCCCTTAAGGTTGTATATCAGGATGAATTTGGTATTGTAACAAAGAAGCCAAGTAAATGCTTATTTATACTAATAAGGTTACAGGTTACACTAGAAGGATTTTACAGTAGGTACGAGAGTTGTTAGGAAGATTAATGTCTATTTGCAAGTCAAATAGATAGATCAAATGCCTAAATATATGAGTATACTTTAGGTATCCATCTACATGTTAAGGTTTAGTTGATGCCCAATGGATAAGGGACTAGTTAGCTTGAAGGATGCATGTTCTCTATTGTTGCATACTCGAGTTATGCTGAGATACAAATCTTAATCAAATATCTTTTCTTTTGTGTTTATGAGTTAAAAGAGTTTCCCCTCACTTAGTTTATCAGGTTCATGTGTTTTGTTATTAGCTATTTCACCCATGAATGCTTGCATAAATATAGAATATTAAGGGATTTTATATGTTTTCTAGATTTAGTAGTATGCCTTTACACTCATACCATATAAGAAGTCTAAGGTCCACCCACCTAGGTCTAACAGAGCCTGAAGAAGAAGAAGGATTTATCCTTATAGTTGGCCCAAGACTGCAATCAGGTGCATTCATCATAGGAATTTTCTAACCTTAGATGCATTTTTATGGTTTCTTAGTTGTTTGTAAAATTGTTAAATCAAGAGCCAACATGTTCTTTCAAATAATATCTTCACAAGATTTTTTGGAAATCTATCATACCATGCTCTAGGTGCTTGCTTCAAATCATAGAGTGCTTTGTGTTGTTTTCAAACCATATTCTTGTTCTTGTCATCAATAAATCCCTCTAGTTGTTATATGTAGATTTCCTCTTCTAGTATACCATTTAGCTAGTATACCATTTAGAAAAGTAGACTTGACATCCATTTGGTAGACTTTGAAACCTTTGTAAGCAGCATATGCAATTAATGTTCTTACTCATTCCATTCTTGCAATAGGGGCAAATGTTTTCCCATAATCCAGTCCTTCTTCTTGTACATAGCTTTT
Source organism: Cupressus sempervirens (assembly GCA_028749045.1). Taxonomy (NCBI): domain Eukaryota; kingdom Viridiplantae; phylum Streptophyta; class Pinopsida; order Cupressales; family Cupressaceae; genus Cupressus; species Cupressus sempervirens. Next base: position 102,700,701 of record CM053784.1, read on the forward strand.
GCAAACTAATTTAGATTTGTTTCTTGTTATCTCACTATTCTCATCAAGTTTGTATCTAAACACCCATCTAGTACCAATTACATTCTTGTTAGCTAGTCTAGGAACTAGGGTTCAAGTTTTGTTCTTCTCAGTTTGATCTATCTCCTCTTCCATAGCTTTATACCAGTCATCGTCTTGTAGTACATAATTCACCACTTTGGTCTCACTTTTCTCAGTAGACATGATTCATTCCTTATTCTATTCCTTGTCATTGGTTTGGCATCCTTGTCACCAATGATTTGATCTGCAGGGTGATGTCTTCTTACATACTTGGCTAATCTTAGTTGTGTCCTTTCCACGTTTGATCCTTCAGCTTCAAATTCATTTTTCTCTTCTCCATTTGGTAGTTCATCATTTCTTTCATGTATACTATTTTCAAAATGATAATGTGCATTTTCTACATTCTGCAACTCAGCTTCTCAATACAACTCGACATTCACTGGTTGTGACTCAGTTGATATTGAAATTTGTTGTTGATTCCCAACTTGATTTGTAGCATTGTCTTCAACAATCATTCCTTCATATAAGTATAAAAAGGATCTATAATCCTTTGATTTCTTGGACTCAACAACTTGGATTTTTGCATGCTCATCAAAATTTACATTTGCACTCTCCACAATCTTGTTAGTGTTAGTATTCAAACACTTATATGCTTTGCTTCTAGTGGAATAGCCAAGGAATATGCCTTCATCACTCTTTACATCAAACTTTCCATTTCTAGTATCTTTAAGAATATATAATTTAAAACCAAATACTTTGAAATATTTTACATTAGGTGAGTGACCATACCACAATTCAAAAAGTGTAGCATTTGTACCTTTCTTGACTTGAACTCTACTCAATGTGTAGACTGCAGTACTTACAGCTTCTCTCCAATACTTTAGAGCAACATTTTTCTCCATCATCAAGGTTCTAGGATAGTCTATTACTAATCTATTCCTTCTTCTAGCAATACCATTCTAAGGTGGAGTTCTTGGTGCTGATGTTTTCATTTTGATGCCGTTATCATTGCATAATACTTCAAATTCCTTTGATGTAAACTCATCTCCTCTATTTGACCTTAGGCATTTTAGATTCTTACCTATTTCCTTCTCAAATCTTTCCAAATACCACTTAAGCATTTGAAATACATTAGATTTTTGCTTCAAGAACATAGCAATCATCATCCTAGAATAGTCATCTACAAATAGCATTATGTATCTATCTCCTAGGTAGCTTTGTACTTCTATTGGACCACATAAGTTTGTATGGACTAACTCTAGTACTTCTTTGGAAGTGTATATTTTTATTTTTAAGCTAGACTTAGTCATCTTGCCTAGTTGACATTGTTTCCACATTGGTTTCTTTAGTTTAGGCAACCCTCTGACCTTCATCTTTTTGCTAATGCTAATCAGATTGTCAAAGTTAACATGACACAATCTTTTATGCCACAACCACACATCATCAAGTCTAACAACAAGATAGGTTGCATCTTCCATACTAGGTAAAACAAGTTACTCCTAGTTTTTTCAACTTTTCTTATCAGATTTCCATCAGTGTTATAGATTTTAGCGGTTTTGTTTCCAAATTCTACTTTGCAACCTACATTCGCTAACTGTGATACACTCAACAAGTTGTATTTCAATCCTTCAACATAGTATGCATTATCACATGAAATTTTCTCTATGATTTTAATGGAAACTTTTCTTTTGATTTGACATGGAGCATCATTACCAAATCTAACACAATTTCCATCATATTGAGTAAAGGTAATGAAGTTATTTTTATCTCCTGTCATGTGATGTGGACATCCACTATCTATGATCCACTTGTCATTCTTGTTCACATAGGTTACCAATGCTATTGCTTCATCTTCATCTTTATCTAATTCATCCTTCATGGCCACATATACTACTTCATCATCATTTTCATTAGAATCTTCTTCAGCAGTGTAGCATCTTTTGCCTTTGTCCTTGTAATCTCTGCTATCATCTTCTCTCTTGTTCTTGTACTTGTTTCCTTCTTTGTAATTCTTCTTTTGTGTACATCTTGTAGCAATATGACCTACTTCATTGCAATTGAAACATATGATAGGGAGCTTGCCTTTGAACTTTCCTTTGCCTCTATGGAATATCCTAGCCAACAATGCTTCTAACTATTCCACATCTTCCTCATCTATACTACTATCACTGGATGCATGCTTTCCTTTTCTTATTTTCTTGTTTGATGTGTCCTCCTTAATGTCTTTTATTTTCATCTTGGCCTTGAAAGTAGATTCAAGGTTCTTAGGTCTGTAGTTGTCAAAGTTGGACAATTGAAATGTAGAAAGTCTTCCCACTATTCCTTCAAAGGTTAGTGTGTTCCCTTGTACACACCTTAGCTATTGGATGGCTGAAACTCTAATAGCATAGATAGGTATTAGAGTTCTTAAGTATTTTTTTGTTGACAATTTCTTCTTCCAATTGACCACCTAGACTTCTTATTACACTTACCACTTCTTTCATTCTAGTAGCATATTAAGCAGCATTCTCACCTTCCTCCATTTTCATGTCATCAAACTTTCCTCATAGGATTTCTCTCTTTTCTCTTTGAACATTCTGATCTCCTCCATAGATATTTGTTAGAGCTTTCCACATCTTGAATGTAGTGTCACAATCTTTGATTTCATCATATTCTGCATAGCTAAGTGCAAAGGCAGTCTCTGACATTTCTTGATTATGCTCCTTCCTTTTGCTCAAATCATCTACAATAAGAGGTCCAACTATATTTACATGTTCTATTCTAATTGAGGTTTGCACATAGTCACCTATTATTCCAAGGTGTAATTTCATTAGACTCTACCATGCAGAAAAGTTGTCTTTGTTGAGTTTGGAAACTTCTCTCTTGGACATCTTGATCTTCCTGCTTCTAGTACCTTGTAATGAAATTAGAAAATGGCTTTGATACCAATTGTTAGAAATTCTTTAGAATAATTTAGAAGGAGGGGGGGTGAATCCATTATTCAAGGTCCAACATGTCCAATTCAAACTTTCTCACTAATTTTAGTGAGCCCATTCAACCATACATCCATCCAAAATTTAATATTCCTATTTCGCAAGTTACTATAAATCAAAATGCAAGCATAACACATAAAAAATCAACACATAACATAGTGATTTACATGAAAACCAAATTTGAGCAAAACCACCAATAACATGCTACTCAATTCTCACTCTGCTACTCAATTCTCACTCTTCTGAAGTGATGCCTTGTGAAAGGCCTGCCCTATTAAATGCTTACAACACACTGTTAAATGTGACCTTGTTAGAGGATTTATCCACCCTATTAGAAGTAGGCCTTGTTAGAGGACTTTAGAACATTCACTTGGAATGCCACCTTGTTAAAGGATTTACAAATGGCTGTTAGGCCAACCTAAGTCCATAGGACTTTCCTTCTATCCTAACTGATACAATTTCTAGAGAGTAACAATTAGGGATTTTGACCTAATTGCAAAATACAACTTAACTTAGAGATCTCAGATCACCATTCAGCTCTTCACATTATCTAGCCTTCAATCTCTACAACTCTATTAGCTTGCCCTCCTTTCAAGCTTAGTCTACTTGAGTCTTCATGCTCAATATACTAGTGCAATAATCTCTTCTTGACCACTTGTAGAAGCAGAGCCTTTGTGCCCTTCCTTCTCCTAGATGCCTTCTCCTTAACACCCTTCTAACCACTTCACAATTTGGCACTCTAGCAGCAGCAACATTAGTAGAATTTAGTTCTTGGTTTGTGAGTCCTTAAATAGAAGTCTTGGAGTTCCTTTTTTGATTGATTCTTCCATCCTTTGATTTCAATTCATATGGATTAGGTGGCATTCATTGTGTAGTGCCTGCCCCTAGTTTACATTTTTTCGAGCTACATTTATGATATGATTGCCAAACTCTTTTAGGCCAATTTATGTTTGATGAGTAGTATTATTATTTTAGAGATTATCAGAGGATGTTTACACTCAGTTTATTATATGATGAGATTACTTGGTACTCTATATTTCGTACATGTATGATGATTATTCAATGGTTTTAGTTATCGATGATGATTAGTTAGATGGCTTATTATTTCATGTGCCTCTTATGGATACTTACCCCATACTGCATGTGTATGGTGTGCGTGTTGTTTTAATTATGTATGGTGTTTCTGATATGGTTAAGGAAGGGAGTCGTAGTCACCTGCTAGTCGGGATCTACACGATGCACCACTTCCTGCCATTGCCTGTTTAGCTTAGAATATTGTGTTTGTACATGCGTGGATTTTATGCAGGTATCGGGTATCGACTTCCCTGAATTGTCAGGATGAGCGTACCCTATCGCACTGTCTCAATGGTAAGAGAGGGGAGATAAACTCTTAAGTCCAAATCCTAAACCCTTTTAGCCAATTGTCCTAATTGATAATTAGGACAAGTATCTGAGTTAAGTACCCTCCGAATGCATCAAATGATGTAATTTGGTGATTATAACCCTTGTGTTTGATTTGGTATGTATTTTTCTATGATGGGTTTTCGTATGTTGCTTTATGAGTCCTTGGTGTATTTTCTATTAATTAAGTCTAATTAAAAAAGACTAATTAATGATTTAATTTAATAAGGAATTAATTATGATATCTTTATATTTAATTAATTAATTAAATAAAAGAATTAAAGTTGGAAATTAAAGTTTAAGATATATTTAGAACAGGAAAATATTTATTTAATTTAATAATAATATATTTGGAGTTCATTTTTAAATAAATGCTAAATATTATTGTTATTTAAATTAATTAAATATGTTATCAATTAAGTTCTAAAATAAATTAAAAAGTTGAAAGATATAAATTTATTAAGAATTCTAGATCGCATGATCTAATCATGAGTTAAATATAAGAATTAAATTAAAAGATTAAATTATAAAAATTAATAATATTATTTTAATTTCTTAAAAGTGCACATAAGATTTAAAGTAATAAATTAATTAAGAATTGAAGTCAAGTGAAATTTTAAATAAAGTTATTTAATCATTCAACTTATTGTGCATGAAAGTTGAATGCAAAAGAATTAGAAAAGATAATAAAAGTTAATTTGAGTTAACTGAGTTGTGCAAAGAGTCTTCTTGGGTAAACGCACAATTAGTGCCCCGAATTGAGGAGAATTTGCTTATCACAACTTTGGGGGTTCATTTTTTTAGAGGATACAAATTTGGACGAGAATTTTTGGGAGGAAGACAATTTTTGGAAGCAAATTTCAAAAGGCTGATACGAAGAAAGTCTTGAAGGGGAAGGTTATTGAGAGGAGCGAATTCGCATATAGTTTTCTGGAGGTTGCATAATAGCATCAGGATCAGGTAGGGTCTTGTGTTTTTTTTATCCATTAAATATGCAATTATCCCTTCCTGTCTTCTTCGTGTCTGGGGTTTGTAGATCTGAATTCTCTGTGATAAAAGTTTTAAGCTTTCAAATCTTGTGAAGTTATTAATTATTCGTCAATAATTTTTGTATCCATGGAGACTGGATGAATTAATTAGAACCATTGTTTTCTTGATTTAGAAATTAAGATCTAATTTAATAAGGGTTTTGTTTTAATGAATTAAAAAGTTCTGGATAAAAAAATATAAGAAAATAAATATATATATATATATATATATATATATATATATATATATATATATATATATATATATATATATATATATATATATATATATATATATTACATATTTACCCCTTTGGAAGAAATTGTTTTTATTAAAAAAAAAAAAAAAAAAAAAAATTTAATTAAACAAAATTAATTTTTAAAATTAAAAAAACTAATTTTATTTGTATTAGAATAAATTTAATTCAAAAAAAAAAAAATATATTTAAATTTAATAAAGTGGGGGGGAGGGAATTACCCCGTACCTGCCCCCACTGTTGACGCAGGCCGACAGTACCTGCGTCGTAGGTACTGCGACGGCAGGTACAGAGTACCTGCCGTCGCAGGCCTTGCGACCGCAGGCCTGCGGCCCAAAGCCGACGGGCTATAAACGTTTGGGAATTCATTTTTTAAAAAAAAAAATTTATAATTTTTTTTAATTATTAAAAAAAAATGAATTTTATTTAATTAAAAATTTTAAATAATAAAAATTATAATATATTTAATTTTTATAATATATTAAATTTTTTTAATATTTAATAAATAAATATTAATTGCATTGTTATAGTTGTAAATTGTAATTTATTAATAATTTTGTTTAAATATTAATAAATTAACAATTATTGGTTGGATTAAAATAATTAATTAGATCTAATAAATATTAATTAATTTAATTAAAATTAGTTTAATTAAGTTAATTAATAAGGAATGTTATTTGACTAAATTATAAAATTGGATACTGATTTAATGTAAATTATTATAGAACTGGGCTATTCGAAAAAGGGTAGTTGTGAAAACTTTGTTACTTGAATTCGACATTGAACTAAAACACAAACCTTACCTTAATTTAAATAATATACTTTCAGATCCAATCTCTGAGACTTTGATGTTGACTTTGTACTTTGAATGTTTTGGGGTTGGTTTAGCGTTGACCAGTTCAGGTTGTTACCAGAGGCTCGGGGTTTGTGAACGTGATGTCTTGATGATTTGGTCTCGATCTTTCTTAACCTGACCATGGTAATGTGATGAAGTGCTCTATGACATGATTGTGTTTACTGTTTGTGATTGCTTTCCAGTTCCTTGTGTGAAGCTGAGATGTATGTATTTGAGAATACCTAACTTAACCATTTTTGAGTCTCGATCAGTTATATTTGATAACCATTTCTGAGTCTCGATCAGTTATACTTGTATTACTTTCTGGATTGCTCATTAGAGAACCATTGGATTTTGTGACTTATCATTGATGCCTCCAGTTGCTGATAGAGAACTGTCGTGATCACTTGATTACTATTTGATGTTATCTGTTGCTCATGAAGAACTGATATATTTTGTGGATTATCTTTTTATGATATTTTCAGTTGCTCACATAGGACTGAGATGGTTTTATTATGATTCTTTGATTTATGAGTTAGGGTAGGTTATCGATGTGTAGAGTCGGGAAGTGGCTTGCAATGGGGGTCGGAGCCCTAAGTGGCTGCCTTGAGAAACCCATTGTAAGTCATTTTTAATAAGTGAAAACATTTACACTAAATGAGAGAAAATGAACCTAACAAGATAATTGTATGTTCTCTCCCATGCCATGAGTGCTAGTACAGACTAGGATGGGGTAGAGAGGACACTTGGTTACGACCTTGCATACCATAGTATGCCTCGTCAGTACGAGAGGATACTAGTGGCCGCAGGATCAGTAGGGACCCGAGATTCCTAAGGGATTGCTCGGGTAACTTCTACATGACTTTTGCGATGACACTTTCCCACTTGCATATTAGGTTTCCTACGTGTCTTGTGGTACCTCTGGGATTTAGATGTCGGTCTTTTTAGGAACCCTTGAGTTAGCATACTTATAGGATTTCCTGGACTTAGAGAGTATTTATGATTATAGGTTTTGTTATCCTATTTGGGACTTGAGATTATCTCCTCAGCGCGGTGGGAGTGGACCATTTAGGTTCCACGCGGTCGGGTGGTAGTGCTTTTACTCTTACCATTGAGATCCGTTCCGTGGTCACCGTGGCTGGAGATTTCGTGATTAACATTTACCTACACTATGTTCTTGGATTAGTATGATGGATGGTTAGATGTTATGATAGATGTTTTATCATTATGGATGTATGGATGTATCATGTATGGTGAATAGTTTCATATATTTTTACTGTACTTTGTATCATGGATTTGAGGATGTTGTATCTTGATCTTTACATATGTATATTCTTTTAAGCCTTTCATACCCTGTGACATGTACAGTGGATGAATGAGCATTCCGAATTAATTTGCCAAGGAGCATTCGGAACAAATGTATATTATGGACATTGGAGTTTCTGATTATTCTTTTCTATGTATGTGATAGTTGTTAGACTTAGAATTAATTAAATTTAAACGTGACTCAACGTCATGGGATCTTTAAGAAATGTAACTTGCAATGTATGTTTGTCGATGATTACATGTTATTGCTTCCGCTACTATTTGTTTGATGTGTATGTCATACTTTCTTACTTTAAAAAAAAAAAAAAATGTTTAGCAAACTTAGTGAAACTTTAGGTTAATTCTTTTGGATCCCTTGGCGGGGCGTTACACATTGTATCTAACCCATATTTTTTTTCCTCTAGAAACTTCTTGAATACTCCCTTTGAATTTACCCAAAAATGGTTTACATAGAATTTTGTGCCACTAGCTCATCATCCTTATCTTCCAGCTGGTTCACAAAATTCAAGGTAACAACTATGTCATCTTAGATTTGGAAATTCTTTGTCATTTAAAATAATGCAATAGGTTGGCACTATTGAAATCTTGATGCTCGACACATATTGTGTTACTCAGCACCTACTACGTTTTTACTAATGCTTGACACCTGAAGTTCACTTGGCACCAACTATGATTTTATGATGCTTGACATCTAATACTTTGCTCAACACTTTAACTTCACTTAGCACCTGAAGATCACTTGGTACACACTAGATTTTCCTTTTGCTCGGCTCCAACTAAAAATTTGCTCAGATTCAACTAGCTTGCTCGGCACCCACTGATGAACTTAGTTTAATCTTTGTAGTCAAGCTTATTACAACTTATATTTCTAATGTTTCTAAGTGTGACTAATCTCTATATCTTTGAGTATGTTATCAATACATCATTTAAGCATTGTCTTAACTAATCCTTGAACTTCACTACAACATCATAACTCAACCTTTCCCTTATGTACTCTTGTTACATCTTGTTGATCAAATCCTCTTCATCAATCAATTAAGTGATAGTGCTTGGATCTTATAAGAAAATGTTATTCCTACAAATAGCAGGTTTGACATCAATGACAAAACAATGATTGAAAACATTCTTTTAACAACAATCTCCCTCTTTGATCTTCAATCTTCTACTCATAATGATCTTTTCAATCAAATTTCTAAGAACTTCACCTTGTTCATTCATCTAATTTACGAAAACCCATTAGTTCTATAATAATCTTTTTGTTAGTTCTCAGGACTGATTCCCATGTCTAAATCTTCAAAATCTAATCTATTTCTTCCTTCATTTCTTTAATCCAATGATCATCCTTGCATGCTTCATCTGCACTTTTTGGTTCAACTTGAGAGATAAAATACAACTCTTCATTTATTCTATTTCTTTTCATAACTCCTTTGTCTTTATTCCAATAAGCTAATCAATCGGGTGATTCTTTGTCAAATTCTTGTTTGGTGTCGGTGTCATTGTCTCAACTCTTACTTATGGTCTAAGTTCAGATCCTAGTTCTCTCTATTCCAAAACTTGAATTTCATTCTGCAAATCACTATTAGCCTTATAAAACAACTCAACATTATCATGATTAGTCTTAGGATTAACTTCACCATAATTCTAGTCAAGTATTCTTTCTTGAATTTGAAACTTCTCATCCACTTTTGCATTTACACTCTCAACAATACTCTTAGTCCTCTGATTAAAATATCTATAAGCTTTAATTTTCAATGAATAACCAAGGAACATATCTTCATCACTTCTTGCATTAAACTTACCAATGCCATTATCTCTCTTAATATAACATTTACTTTCAAAAATTCTGAAATACTTTACTGATTGGTGCATTTCCAAAATAAGGAATCTTGTTTGTACCTTTTCTGATCTACAATTTGTTCATTGTATACATTGTTGTATTAGTTGCTTCTCTCCAAATTTTATTTGATACATCATTCTCACACAACATAGCTCTTGTTTCTTCTGTTATAGACATGTTTCTCCTTTTTGCTATACCATTTTCCTCAGGTGTTTTAGGGGCTACAAGTTGTCTTTTGATCCCATTTACATCACAAAAGTGTTAAGCTCATTTGAAGTAAATTCTTTGCCTCTATCAAATCTTAGACATTTAGTCCTCCATCCTAACTCATTCTCAACTATATTCTTGAACAACTTAAACTTCTCAAATGATTCAAAGTTTTCTCTAAGAAATGCTACCCACATCATTGTAGTAAAGTCATCAACAAGAATCATAAACTACCTTTCACCATAGAATCCTCTTGTCTTTGTAGGACCACTCAAATATGTGTGAACTATCTTCAACTTAGCTATTGTAGTGAAATTATTTCTAGGAAAATAATTTTTATTCTTCTTAGTCATAATGCACTCCTTGCACAAAACATTAGAAGGCTTCACAATTTTAGGCAAATCCCTAACATAAAATGTACTACTTTCTTTCACAATATTATCAAAATTTATATGAAAAAAACTTTTATGCCACAATCAGATGTTATCAACTTTAGCAAGTAAACGTGTCATATTAGTATGGTTTAGCTAAAAAATATTACATTTGGATCTTGTGCCAGTGCCAATTATTTTACCATTCTTATCCTTGATAATCCATGTCTTCTCTATGAACTATAATTGGTATCCCTTGTCAACCAACTACCCAAAACTCAAAAGGATATATTTTAGTCCATCAAAAAAGTAAACATGATTTATGTTAGTTTTACCATCAAGAGTAATAGATCCTATTCCTCAATGTGACGAGCTACATTGTTACCAACTCTAACAAGTTCTCCATCACAACTATTGAACTCAAAAAAATTATTCATATCACCAATCATATGATGTGAACAACCATTGACTATGATCCAATTCATTTTTTTCTCAACATGTGACATTGGGGCTTTCTCTTCTTTGACTTCTTTTTCAATATTTTCTTCTTTTATAGCCACAACTCCTAACTCATTATCACTTACACTCTTTTCCTCTAATTCCTCATCATCATTTGCATACAAACATTGTCTGGGTTGTCTAGACTTGAAATTTGTTTTGGACTTCTTTACTTCTTTAGGATATTTAGAAGCATAATGGCCAAACTCATTACAAGTCCAAAATTTAATGATTTTCTTACCATTTGGTTCTATCTTCATAAGAAAGGAAATTCCTTCTTCTATCTTCCTATCTTCTTCAGATCTTGATCTATTGTTGCTAGCATAATCTCCACTAGTGATTGCACTCCTTGATAGGGAAGGTATCCACTCAAAAAAGATCTCGAGACTATTTCAAACTTATTTTTTTTAGTTCCAATCTTCCAAGAAGAGTGTCCTTGGAAAATTTCTCAACATAAGGTATCACTTGCTTGATCATCTATATTGTTTTCTTGAATGATAGTGTCAAAAATTTTAAGATCTTCCATATGATCTCATCTTTATCTTTAGTTCCTTCACAAGCCTTGATTCCTACTACAATTTCTAATATCCTACCAATGTAACTTCTTATAGCTTCATATTCCATCATTTTAGCTTCTTGAAATAGACATATTCTATTTTGTGATATGATTCTCTTAGCATTCTTTTCACCTTCATAAGTAGATTCTAAAGATTTCTAAATTTTGCGACACAATGCTAAATATTTTACCTTACTTTACTCATTTTTAGGAAGAGCTGACAAAAGTACCTCATTGGTAAGCATGTTATGTTAGAATATAAAGTCCACCAATATAACTAAGAGGGGGATAGGGTGAATCAAATATCCAAATATTATAAGATTTATCAACCGTTAGTTCTTAACCATATGAGCAATATAATCAACAATCATAACAAGATACTCATACACAATAACACCAAATATGTTAACTAGGGAAACCCTTGATCAAAGGGAAAACCTCGGTGAGGATGGTACCCACAAAATGATGTACTAATATAAATATTCCTTGTTAGAGGATGGACCCTGTTAGGAGTCAATAAAAAGATTTTGTACATATTAGTCCCAGTTAGGGGACTTTGAATCCCTATTAGGAGATTCCAATCCTGTTAGGAGTTGTGGAAGATAGATGGACCCACTATCTAATAGATTCAGGGGCAACACGACTAAACTGGTTATCAAACTGACCTTTGCATTATTCCTTGTAGAATAATAGAAAATAACTATACTTAAAATTACTCTTCCTCTATCCTGTCAACCAGACTTCTAATCCTTCTGATCTTGATAAAAAATCACCAACTTTACATATAATAATCTTTGGATCACTTACTCGCATTTACCAATCACTTTGCTCTTGTTTGCATAATCTACACTTTTGATACTTTTTCAAACAAGGAAAATATCCTTCCTTTATACCATATCCTCAAATAATTCCTTGAGTCGGCCTTGAGGCTTTCCCAACTAATTATGATAGGACCCATTCAAATAATTAATTATTTTGCAAATTATACAACATTGTCAGCTCACATTCTTTACAATGTTTCATATGTGCAAATCAAAACCTTGCACACTCAGTGATATCATCATCAGACTATCTACTATCACTATACAACTCCACATATCAAGATTCTATCTCTATTAGGAGATATAGTCCAACCATCAAAAACTACTTATAAAGAACTCTGTCTGTATACTATTCTCTATAAATCAAGCATATGTTCTACATTTCTTTGACTCTCTATACATGTACTTAACCATGTCATCAAGACACATTGTAGAATACTTTCTCAATAATTCTTGACTTCAACATAATTTCTCTATCCATACAACCTTATTTCTTTGTTTGCTACTCTGCTAGTCTTTACAAAAACCATACTATGTTGTCATCAATGACAAACATAGTCATGAATCCAACATGTGAATCATGCTAATAATATCCAAATTATTTAGACATACTTAGGATACTCCCCCAAAGGAATATCATCAGTATTCATGCTAACATGTTACACATGAATGAACCTCTTTCATCTTTAGTACATTCTTCAAACTTGTTTTCTTCCATTATAGACTTCTTGTTCTTTGTAATCTGCCAATATCATGGACCCATGCATACTAGACTTGTCTTCATCTTCTCTTTCTAGGTATCATACATACCTAAAAAAATTAGGACTTTCTTTTCTAAAATGACCCGCTATTGATCTCTTTAAGTTGTTAAGCTTTTTCTTCAAGAACTTGAGGCTCTAATACCAATTATTAGAAAGTAAAGTCAAACAAGATATCTAAGAGAGGGAAAGAATTAGTTATCACATCAATAAAAAATTTATTAACCTTATTAAATCTTAAATGTGTAATCAATATCAATAGAAATTATAAGATACACATACATAATAACAAAATATATGTTAACTAGGGAAAACCTTGATTAGAGGGAAAACCCAGGTGTGGGGATGTTACCCACAAAATGATGTACTAATATATAAGCTCCTTATAAGAGGATGGACTCTATTAGGAGCCAATGAAATAAATTCAATGCATATTAGTCCCTATTAGGATACAAAGAATCCATATGAGGAGATTCTAACCCTATTAGAAGTTGTGTCAACCTTGCTAGGAGTTGAAGAAGGTAGATGAAACCACTGTCCAAACAGCTTTAGTGGCAAGAACATCAAACACACTATCCAACGAGCCTCTATATTATTCCTTTTAGAATAATATAAATATAATTCAAATTATTTCTATATCCTCTTACCATACCACTACTACACCAAAAAAATTCTCAGATCTCAATACCAGATCTACAAACTCACATCATAGTGATCTCTTTGATCACTTACTCACATTTACCAATCTTCTTCTCTTGTCAGATTCATAATCACATTCATACATTCCATATTTTCATCACAAGGAAAATAAATTTCCTTTATACCATACCCCAAAATAATTCATTGAGTCATCCTTGAGGCTTTACTAATTATAATTATCATAGAACCTCATTAAGATACACACTACATTCATCTTTTCATAATTATAAAACACTATCAACTGACAGTCTTCAGAATTTCTCCCACCTATGACCTTGAACTTCATGCACTTTTTGATGTCATCATCAAGCTATCTTCTATCTCAATCTAACTACGCTTAACCAAATTATATCCCTGTTAGGTGATACAATCCAATTACTAGAAACCACTTTTGATGAACTCTATCCACAAACTATCTTCTTTAAATCACAAATAACTTTGACCATTCTTCTAATTTTTATATGCACACTTGACCATTGAATGAGGAAAAACTATAGAACATTTCCCCAACCATGTTTGACCTCATCTTCAATACTTGATCTAGACAACCTTAATCTTTGTCTACCAATCTCTCAATCTTCTTACTATGTTGACATCAATCACAAATAACCATGAATGCAACAAAAAGTCATGTTGTCAATCTCTTCAATTCTCTAGTAATGATAGGATACTCCCCCAAAGTAATATCATTAGCATTCATGCTAATATGGAAAACCTTGGTGGGGATGGTACCCACAAAATGGTTCACTAATCAAAAGTATCTTGTGAAAGATATTGACCATGTTAGGAGCTTTTTTATATCTGTATAGTGTCTTGGTCCTTGTTAGAGGACTAGGTCTTTTTATAAGCCTCAACTTTGGTATGAGTTGTTAATACAATTTACATAATGTATGAAAGTTGAACCCACTACCCAAGCATGCAATATACAATGATATTAATATATAAAAGAGTAGATACAAAAACCTCTTTACAATTGGTAATATCTTGAATATTTGATATGACCATTGTAGCTCATTGTATCACCTTTGCATACTCTTTCCTTTTACTTCTTTACCATCAAATTTTACATCACAAAAAAGTGCACGATAATCACATCACTTTTTTTTGCTTTGCATTTCAAATACTTTCCTTTATACCTGGATATTTCATAATAACTTATATTGTTGGCCTTCATAACTTTATTAATTTTCTATAATGAAAAACTATACCTTTCCCACATAGAGTTAACATATAGGATTTCATCCCTAATTGGTAAATTAATTTTTTTTGTAGAAAAAATAATTCCTTAATATAAAATACCTAATTCCTTATCTTTATCTTGTTTAGTCAGCTCATCACCCCAAATGGAAAAGTTGCAATAACTATGGTCATACTATCTATACTACCTTCTACACATACCTATGGTATCCTTACATACAATACTCATTGTATCTATGAGTGCACATATCATTTTTTCCTCTATGACTTGTGCCAAAAAAATCTCTAACTCTATTGCCAAATAAACTCTATGATACTTAGACAATTTTCTAAGTCTAACTACTGAAGCTCTATCTCGATACTTTTCTTACTTCATAAAGACTATATTTTTCCATAAATGACAACCTCATACCATCTAACCTATCCAAATTTCCCAAAATATCCTACTTTAGCATTGATGGCAACATTTTGGGAAACTTCAAAATTACAAAATTTCAAAACTTGTAACATCTATTACATAGCCATACAAAATTTGAAAAATATGGATCACCTTCTTATTTATACCATCTTACATAGGGATACTCCCCCTTTGACTATGCTCTTACTTATAACCCCCTCATACAATTTTCCTTACTATACTCCCATTTTATATATAAATAGTTTTCCTTACTAAACACCCACTTTGACATAAATGATAAAGTGGTGTCAAAACTTATATACAAATCAAAATTTTCAATTTCTACCTTTAAGAGCACTACTGGGTGGATATCTATGTAAATCCATCCACAAATTTCTTCTTCAAGATAGATAATTCCTTGTCAAACTTGTCCAAGTGACTGCATCTAATATGCAAGCTTATTAATACACAAAATCTATATGATACAATTTCTACCACATTCAAATTTGTGTATGAAAATTTCTCACATGATGCTTTGGTTGAAAGGCATTCATCCAACTTCAAATTTGTGTGAGCAAATTTCTTGTATGATGCATTGGATGAAAGGCATTCATCCAACTATCTCTGCACATGGTCCATCTATAGGGTAAGGTCCTCTCTCAATAATGAAAACTTTTTTAGTATCCTTTCCTTCTTTATCTCAAATAGCCCAATTTCATCATGAATTTTTCCTATTCTTCTTTCCAAGTCCATATTCTATACATTATGACTTTGTAGCTCACTAGAAAGAGTCTTCAACTCTTCCATTTTCATCTTAAGCTCATCTATGATGTCCTTGATAAAAGTATGTGTTAGGTCACATTTACCATAGACTTATTTTCCTTCTATCAAACATCTCCTCAATTCCTTGATGCATGTGTCAAGAATCTTCAAGTCTTCTCAAATTTTCTTAGAAACCTTCATAGAATTTCAACATCATGAAGAGTGTGTGCCTTGGTAGCTATAAATTCTAATAATTATGTATCCTTATCAAAATCCTTGATCACTTATTTTTTTCTTTCCTATGGATCTAATTCAATAATTCTTATTGATATGGCACTCTGTAATTTCTCAGCAACTTCCATCAATGAGCTTTGCATATTCTCCATTCTTGTATTCTTCTCAATGATTTTTCTTAGTTTTGATATGAAGCCAACTTGATCATCATCATCATCATCTCTAGATAAGGTTTCCAACACCTACTCAAAGGGTGAATTTGGAGAACTAGGCATTTTTGCACTTCTACCAAAAGTGACTAGTAAACTATCATCCTCATGCTAGAAAACAACTTTTTCAACCTTAGTTTTAGTGTGTTTAAATTGTGGTATAACCAAATATGTCTCATGTATAATAACCTTCCAATTTACTTCCATGTTATTATGAATCTTCTTAAGTTCATTTGCTAAAGTAGCCAAATCATCATTCTTTTTCTCCTCTTCCTTCTTTTCTTATTCCTTTTTCTTCTCTTCATCTTCATCTTTCTGCTTTTCATATTTTGAACTCGCATAACCTACCAATTTTTCAACATTGGGGCCATAATCCTTGAAAGGATCTTTTGTTGTATCGACTATTATGCTTGTGTTGTCAATATTTATGGTGTCAATGCTAAGAGTTATCTAAGGGCTTCTTATACGGGTGTTTTTTCTTCTCTATTTTCTTTTGCCTCTTTTATTTCCACATCTTTAGTGGTTGATGGTAGTGTTTCTATTGAGACTACATGTATTTCTAATTTGATAGGGACTTCTCCTCCTAACATCATGTTTTCCTCTCTAGTTATTGTTTGTTGGAGATTTGATGAGTTAAGTTCTACCATCATCTTCACTATAGTTGCCTCTATTTCTTTATTCACTTCCTCATAATTTCTTACCATAGTTCCTTAAATAATGTTTAATACTTTTCATCAACCTTTCTAGCTGCTCTTCACTATTCACTTCGTACAACTTTCTTATCATTTTTTCTCTTCTTTTCTTATCTTCTTCTTGCACTCTCATCTTTTTGTTCACAAGTCTTTGGAAATAACTCCTTCTATGTCACTGAACTTCTTGTTATTCAATATCATGTGTCTTATTATTGTATTTGTAAACTAAAATCTTTCAAAAAAAATTGTAGTGATCATAATACTTGTTTAATTGCAGAAAATTGCCATCATCAATGATTGCACAATTTAGTTTCTCAACTTTAGGCTTCCATTGCCTTCTACCCCACTTGCACTCTCTATTTTTCTCTTTTCTGGCTCTTCTTGTCCTATGACCTAAGGAATATTATTCTCTCCTCTCATTTTATTTTTCCCTTTAAATGTAATCAAGACTTTCTATTTCTTTCCTAGTCTAGCTACCATTTCCTTCATCCTTTTCTATCTAGGAGCTTTTACTAGTTCTTATTTTACCTCTACCAGCCTAACAAACATTCTCTTCACCTCTACTATTCTAACTTCTTATTCTTCTTCTTCTTCTCTTAGATGAATAGGTGGAATAGTTGGTGTGGCCCATAGTTGCACTAGTGCAATTTCTCCATATGGAATGGTGGATTCCTTAGCTATAGGTTCATCTACTGTAATACCTTATGCTAATGTTGGGGTTGACAGTGAGGGTCCTATTGCTACCAATGGTGGCACAAACATAACATTTTATTGTCCAATTTTCTTCATTCTTTTCATTGTCTATCTTACTATACTATATTCTTTAGGAGTCATCTGTACTTGCTCCATTATCTTCTTCCTCATGGTTTCCAATTTCTTCTTAGTAGGCTTCTCAAGTTTCACTTTACAAGTCTTCTGCATGTTCTCTTAAAAGGTTCCAAACCTGTCAAACTCTTCATTTTTATCTAATTTCAGTATGTCTTTCACATACAATTCAATCTCATCTTTAGTAACTTCATAGCCAAGAGGGTCAACACACAACATTCTTGTTTCTTCTTCTTCAATGTAAGTGAAATATGTATCAACCATAAAACAAATATCCTCTTTGTTTCTTCTCATAGCTGATGGTGGAATCCTAAATCTTTTCTTCATCTCATTTTGGAATATCTTAACAATTACGTATGCATTACTAGCAATCTTTTCTATGGGATATCTCTTGTATAAATTAGTTATCTTTTTCATTATGCATTTTTCATTGTTAATCAATTTAGAAATTGATATAAATAGAAATCTTTTCAATACGTGGAAGAACATCTAGGTAACTAGGGATTTTAAGCCTAAATTGACCATTTATCACTTTCTTAATCCTCTCTAAGTTCTCTACCAACTGTGCTCTCAATATTTCACATAAATTTGCCATGGATTTCTCAAAAAATAGTTTATATGTTGCATGGACAAAGGCTGTTGTAATGTCATCTTCTCTAAAACTTGAATATATATTAGTTGCCATTATTTTACTCACATACCCCATATTGTCTTGTTTTATCTTACTAATCACTATTCCTCTTCCATTCTAAGTTGAATAGGTGTTTTCAAGCACAACCTTCTTGACATTTAAGGGAACATAGCCTTCATTTCTCGAACCAGTAATCTCATGTATTAGATTAGTTGAAATTTCCACAATACGTTCTCCAATCCAAAACTTACCATCATGAATCCTAGTCAAAATAATCTTAGTCCACTCTTTCTTGTCAAATTCATGTTGAAATGGGTATTTAACTAGGTCATTTTACCCTAGGTGCTCATAGCCTTCGTTAAATGACATATCTTGATTGTAAACATAGTCAAAATCTTTTGAAATGCTTTCCTCACCTACTATCTCAAGTTTACATCTAGTGTAACTACTGGTCTCTTCAAAGTACAAAATTTCATTAGGGGTTCATAAAAATGTAGTCAAAGGATCATCTTCCAAGGGTTGTATGGGGTTTAATTTGAATTTACATCTAGATACATCTTCCAAATTATGAATCATAGACTTATCCATCTTAAATGAATAGAATACTAAATACAATTCCACAAATTAACCTTCACATGATTGAGAAATACCTAAAATTTCATAGGAATAAGGTTTGTTGTTATGTACACTTTAAATTTTCCTTAATAACCTTCAATTGGATCTTAATTTTCACCTTAACTTCAAACACAATCAAATGGTACTCATACATTTGATTTTTATCCTTAAATCCTCTTGAATTGACTTTTCATTAATTGTGCAAGTATATAATCACAAAAATTTGTTCCTTAAATGCTAGGAAACTAGTTTTCTAAATTGGGCATATACACCAAGATGGTGTGCAAAAAAGTTGACACCATGAAAAAAAATATTAAAAAGTACACATAATGTCATTGCGTTATGCACACTTTTGATCAAATTTCAAAATGGGCCTTGGCTTGTTACCAAGCCAAGGAAAAAAATTTGGAAAGTTTGAACTTTTACATAACATGATCACATTATAAATGTGAACACATTATGCTTAATAAAATACAATCGCATTTTTAAGAACTAGAAGTATTGCTTTTAGTTCTCCATAACCCCATCGAGCTATGAAGAACCAAAACAAATGAGAGTAAGATATATAGAGAAGGTGGGGCTGAAGGAGGGGGGGGGGGGGGGGGAGAGAGAGAGAGAGAGAGAGAGAGAGAGAGAGAGAGAGAGAGAGAGTTAGTTGGAATTACAATAGGAAAGGTAAACTTCTGAGGGGGGGTGAATCAGTAGTTTAAACTTAGACCCATAAGGCTTTCACCACACATCTATCTCATGCACTCAATGAGTAAACTAAAAAAATGTAAAGCATATACATCTAAATCATGTAAACATGTAACCATTCACACACATAACACCAAATATGATTACCCAAAAACCCTCCAAGTGAGAAGGTAGAACTGGGGTGGCGATGACACCTAGAATTCTTCTCTAATGCAGTAATAAAGTGCATCCAATGAAGGTTACAATATTTTGATCATGAGTCATGATCTACCCTATGAAAATTCAACCCTATTAAAGGCTTACAAAGACTATTAGGTCTCACCTTGCTAGAGGATTTCAACAACCTATTAAAAGTGTGCGTAGTTAAAGAAATTTAACTTACAACTAAGTAAGCACCCCGTTAAAGGATTTCATATAGCCTATTAGGACTACTATGTTAAGAGATTTGACTGAAATCACTTATTAGAATGTCTCAGCATTGATCCTGTGGTTAGCACTTGATTACCTGATAACATATCACCTCTAGAAAATGTCTTCTTGATCATTTAGGATTAGATAACTCTATGTTTTATCATTTTCTCTATCCTCTATTTTTCTCTAACTAATTATGTAATGTGGTTTCACTTAATAACTTCTAAGTCACCATGAATGCTCTATTTGTGCATGTAAACTTCTCTCTTCACTCCTTCAATTCCTTACACATTCATTCATTCTTTCATAAAGAGTTTAGGGTTTTGTCCTCCTTAAGAAGACTTAGGGTTAGGTATGAATCTAAGGCTGAGATTCATCCATTTTTCCACTTAATCCTTCCCATTTTCTAATTGGTTGCATGTAATTGCATAGATAATTCAACTTGAAATTTGTCCTTATCTCCAAAATATCAAAATCCAATCTTAAGTTAGCTCAAAAATTGTTTACATAGTTGTTTGTGCCTTTACAAAAAAAATGTCAAAACTATGCTACTTGGCATCTAAAGTCTCTGATGCTTAGCATCCACTAATCTTTTTGTTGTGACTCGGCATTTGCATTGCTCAACATTTGAAGTCTCTGATGCTTGACATACACTAATATTTTTGTTGTGACTCGACACTTTTATTGCTTGGCATCCACTATTTACTCAACTTATATCATGTACTTGAAACTTGAGTGACTCGGCACATGAGTGGCTCGACACTCACTATGACTCAACATAGTCTATTATTTACATGTTTTGCTCTACATGGACTATTAGTTTTACATGAACTAAGTAAATGGCTTAAGTGTGTTGACATTCACTTGTCAAAACCTACCTAAGATCAACAATCTTCCCCTTTGACATGAGTGTCAAAAAAACTTGAGTATACATTATCATCCTTAATCTTATGAGCATAACATATCTCAACTTGGCTTATATACAAAACCTCAAAACATGAAAAAATTTCAATAACTTGTATACTTCAAAATTTGATAACTCCCCTTGAGTTGATAAGTTTGTTCTGTAACCAAGATTTTGTACTCCTTCTAAGTAAATGTGTCTCTGCTAATACACTTTGACTTCATGCTCTATTTTGCTAATACTCTTTCATCTAATTTTTCTTGTTTCATTCTCCCTCTTTTTGTTGTGTTGTTCTCAATATCTCCCCCAAAAATGTATCTCCTCTTTGTTTTAGTCTCCTTGACAATAGTATATATCTCCCCCTTTTTGAAATTTATGTCAATCGGCTATACACTTATTGTATGTTTGTATAGAAAATATTTATAGACATCCAATATTATCTTGAGGATTGCATTCCAATTATCACATGCAACATCCAATTACTTTATTTAGATGGTAAGCTTAACAACATGGTAGACTAAACCATCTAAAGTAAAAAGATTGGGGTCTTTCTTCAGTAGAGTTTTAGCATAGCCTAGCTCTTTGTGCAAAATTTCCATATGGGGGTGAGGGTTGCTTGGATGCTAGTCAGTTTGGCCCTTCTATTAGCCTCATCTGTTGTCAATATAGCTAACTAACTCTTTGTTTGAAGCAATGTCCTAAAATGCTTCTCACTTTGAGCTAGATTCATTGGTAGATTTTCACTTGATGCATTAATTTGGCTCTCCAGACTCAAAATGTGACTTCTAGACTCTTGGGTGAAGAGTGATGGGTTGCACAATTTAGTGTAGAATGAGAATATGTTCTCAAGTACCTTCTTCACATCCTCAACCTTAGTTGCCAATGCAACTTCTATGAGTGCTATGTCACTAGATATTTTATCATTCACTTAGTTTTGGAACTTCTTTTCTGACCATTCTAATAATTTGGCATTAGTATCAAGGTCTTCATTACTGACCTTCTCCTCTATATCTGTAAATTGTTCCATTAGTGGCTTTGTTTCATCAGGAGTTGGTAGACTAAGTGCATCTAAAAGTATGTCTTTGATGTCATGTAGTGCTTGCTTCTACCTATGCTCCCTCCTAAGCATTTCTCAATGCTTTTACCTTTCTAGGGCATGATATAATATGCCTATTTGTTCTAATGTCATGGTATCATAATCATATTTGGGTATAACAATGTCTTCATCAATTCTTACATCTCCATATTGAATTACCTTTTTAGCCTTTGATGAACTTGGGCTTGGCACTGAGATTTTCAATGGAATAACATCTATGCTCAACTTCTGAAGAGTTTCTATGGAAGGACTACCAGATGCTGGTAAGGCTACCAAATCATGAATGGCAACTGGTTCCTTCAAATTAGATGTCAACTCACTCTCTTTAGAATTTCCCTATTCTGCCACTATGACTTGTCTTACACCTTTTCCTTGTATTGTAGGTGTAGATAAGTCTATTTGACCTATTTCTCATTGTCCTATTGTGGTGGCTTGTTCTTCTATTGTTTCCTTCTTAATAGTATCAATCTTGACAGTTGTATCAACCTTGGTAGATGTATCTTTTGGTATTTGGACTAAAGGTTGTGCACTAGTAACTAAATGGATGATAGAAGGTGGTTCTTGTGGATTCACCTTTTCCCTTGCAACATTAGTCATAGACTTTTGTATTTCATCTACACTTACCAAAACTAGATTATCACAAAGTTTGGCCTACAATGTAGACTGATCTAATATCTTCTTCAAATCTTCTTTAGTAATAAGATTGATGTTCTAAGCTGATAGATCAAAAAAATCCTTGACCATTACTATTTAAATTGTGTCATGTGGAGGACTAACACCTAGCAATTGTATGTCTTGCACACTCTATTCTTCTAGCTGCTCAAGCTCAACTATTGCCTTGTCATCTTCTTCCATTTTTGTTCCTCTTCCAACAATATTATCTTTGTCATCATCTTCTTCAACATCATCCTTGACCTCAAAAGGTTTAGGTTCTCCTTTCTTTACATTGGATAACCCATAAATGAGTTTCCATATCTGTGTTGACTTTTTGACAACATCCACAATATTATTTTGAAAAATGTTGAAGGCTCTATATTTAGGTGTGAACCTAACTGCATGCTTCTTTATAGCCTTAGCAATTTGTGCCTTAGTTAATTCAGGCATCACTTGGGCTAGTGTGGTCTCCCTAATTTGTCTTTCTAGATTTAGATTATAATGTCATTTTTTCTCAACTATGTCATATAGATTCTTAGGTATAGATTTGGTAAATTCTAGTGGTGTTGTCTTGAATTTTTCCATCATGGAATATAGGGCCTCCTCCACTTGGTTTTTCTCCTCTTTACCAAATTTATCAAAATCAACATGACTGAATCTTGATAGATCTACATTATTCTTAACATTTTCACATAAATTTTCAAGATCCGAAAGAGTGTTGTGACTCACCACCTTAGATTGTCTGTTGTCATTTGACTTTATTTTCTCCTGTTTATAATCTGGCTATACAACATACTTCTTTCTTAGTCTCTTTTTCTCTTGACCTCTATGTTCTATTTGCTTTGTCTTTTCCTTGGCCTTTTGTGTAGTTGCATGCATACTAGCTCTTGTTGTAGGTGCAGTGGGCTTTGGTTGACTTGGTTTGGCAATTTTCTTAGTCCTTGCCATAGGTTGTGCCTTGGCCTTCCTCTTCTTTGGCTCAGAAGGAGTAGGTTCTTCCTTGGCTTCTTCTCCCTTGACACCTTTAGTCTCCTCTTCCTATTCTTCTCCCATATCTTGAGTTAATGCAAGAGGTGCTTGTGCTTGAGTTTCTTCTTCCTCTTCATCCTCTTCTTCTTCTTCTTCCTCCTTAGTACCCTCTCGAAACTTAGCTTTCAATTTCTGTACTAGCTTGTCCTTCTTATTGATAATTGAAGCAATCTTTAGTTCCATGGTGATCTTGGACTTTTCCACTTCATAATTTCCAAATATCTATATAATTTTATCTTCCTCTTTTGCAAGTAAAGTTGTTATAGCTGCAGAGGCTTCATCC
This sequence comes from Cupressus sempervirens, assembly GCA_028749045.1. Taxonomy (NCBI): domain Eukaryota; kingdom Viridiplantae; phylum Streptophyta; class Pinopsida; order Cupressales; family Cupressaceae; genus Cupressus; species Cupressus sempervirens. Next base: position 102,724,941 of record CM053784.1, read on the forward strand.
ACATTTATCTCATAGCCTAAGGGTCTCAAGAATCTTACCTTTTGTGTGGTAGCTTGCACAAAATAATAATCATAATCCACAAGAAACCATACATCATTATAATGTTTCTCAATAAGGATACAAGTATTCTTAGTATTTCCTTCATAGACTTCTTGAAATCTTCAAAGTAACTAGTCATTAAGGATTCAAAATTATCTCCTAATTGCTCAATGTACCCATGAATCTATACTACAATTGATCTATTTGTCTTCCATCCCATAGTTCTAAATGAGGTAAATGTGCTTTGCACATAAAAGAATACACAAATCAAAACTAAACCAAATTTTCACTGTGCACTCTTAGTTTTCCTGATCGCTCCAAGGTTCTCCATTAGTTGTTGCAATTATAGCTCTACTAGATCATATGTATGATCTTTCTTGAAAATGTTGTATCCAACATCCATAGCTATATAGGGTACACTATTCAATCTACTAGATTGATAGAACTTGTTTGATATAACCCTTACATCAAATTTTATTAGAGGATCAGTGATTGTGTCTATTATCATGCCTCTCTTGTTCCAGATAGCTCTAGTATTCCTTTCAATCACTTGCTTTGAATCACTTCTCAATGTCTTAAGCCAATCTAGGGTTGGGTAACCAGTAACCCTATGGATTATTCTCTTTTAAATTTTAATAGGTCAAATTATCTAGCCATAATGAACCATCATGAATTTGGCTAAGCACTATTCTTATCCATTCTATCTTAAACACATTTGGAAAATCTAGGGCTTATGTTAATCCCTTTCTCTCAACAATTTTGAACTCTTCTTTCAAAAAACCATTTTCACAGACTTTATTGTATGCTTCTCTGATTTCCATATCCCCAATTCTTCCTATCTTGTAGT